>JAMPIV010008726.1:600000-1054065 GCA_024509875.1 Oreohelix idahoensis
GCGCTGCCATTGAGCCAAGTTCATCCTGTTGCTATGATGTGACGTCACCGGTGTACAACTAGAAAAAATGTCCATTTCGCTTTCACTTGAAGGGAATTCTTTTTCCATTTTAATGTAAATTAAAATTCCACAGCCACATCAGACCACCAGTTGTTGCAGGTCGATTGTTCAGTTGTTGTTGGTCGATTTCTTCTTAATTCTAGTTGAAAGTATATACCTTGCTTGATTATTATTATCCAATTGAGGGTCAACATAAATTGTCTCATTGATTAATATATGTCCAAGAAACCTTGGTTCCATATGAACCTCATTACCATTAGTATTAACTTCTTATGAAAGAGAGTTCATCAGGCATAACAACAAGCAACAATGTAAGTTGAAACAACCAACCGCAACATGATTAACGTGGGTAAGTCCTTTGGTTGAGTCCACAAGTCTAACATTTATTGACGATCACACATCACAAGTATTATTCATTACAAGCATACATCTGCAATTAAATACATTTGAATCCATATGATATTCTCAGTCCGTGTCCAGTAAATGAGTTAGTATAGGCAGAACAGCATAGCTATATGCACGCGCAGTTGGGGATTCCAACAGCCGACAGTGAGCGTGACGGATATAGGACGCGTCTTCACAGCTTGACGGTCAACGTAAAAAGGGTCTCGTATCTAAGTCACGGTGCGTGACCTATCAACGCTAACACGTCATAAATCGATCGTGTACATCGCGTTCAGTAGTCCGTGAATTCTTAACATCAAATTATGTTAAATGCTGTGACCCTAGAAATAGCACACTGCCAACCATAGCAGACGACTTCAATAAAATACCGTAACAGTCACGTTATTATTTCTTATCTCTAATATAATTTCAGGAAATGTTTCTGAACTCAGTTCAGTCTAGACAGATTCAGGAAGAAGAGAAAGAACTTAAACTCCTGCGTCATCATCAAATTCAAAAGGTTAAATTATTTTATCATGTATTGTTTAATTGTATGTGCTCCTGTATCTTTGTTCTAGTGATGATCACTATAGGTAAATATTTTTTGCTACAGAAATGTTAAAATTGTGTAATTGTAAGCTGTTTACAGTATGAAAATAGAATTAAACAAAAATTTACAATTGATATGAATGCCATTGTCAGTTTGCTGGTAATGTAAGTGTGAAAATGCATATGGAAGCAGAATGTTTACAAAATGTTAAAATTAATAATACAATTTTTATGAATGCCATCATAAGTTTGCTAGTAATGTAAAAATGAAAATACATTTTTTCATTTTCAGAAAAGAGATCAACAGAAAGAAGAAGAGAAAGAGCGACATAGTTTTGTATTTGAGGAGCGAAAGAAGACCATAGAGAGATTAAAAGAGTATAAAATGGTGTGTAGATAAACTCTGCTTGTATGTGGCTTGTAATTAAAAGGATTGATGATGAAGATATCACATTCTTTATTTCAGGTGGCCAAATTAAAAACAAAGACCTGCAGAGAAGAACTGAAAGTTCATATATCTAAATAGACTAGGTGAAAATAACATACATACCCAGGAAATTATCACTAACAAATCAAACGTGCCACGGGTAGTTCTCGGATGGTCTCTGAAGAGATAAATCAAAGAATAGGACCACTGAATCCTCAGGCATGTTGCACAAGGAGACTTCTATGTTCAGTTTGTAGTCATGCTAAATCTGCAGGCTTGTCGCCAGGACAAAGACCACAGTTTTTTCCAGGTCAGCGCGGCAGCCCCATAGCTTCTGCTTGAGCTCAGCGCCCCCTGTCCAAGTCAGACGTCATGGGTGGGTTGGGCAGTTTTGGAGGATGTGATCGGGGGTCTGGATTGCAGTTCCACATGGACATTCATTTGTATGAGATATCCTGAGGCAATAGAGATGGCCCAGTAATCTGCAGTGGCCAGTTCTCCGGTGGAAAATGAGGGTCTGTTATTGTTAAGTTGGTGGATTGGGTCATCTCTATTGTATATATCACCTTCCTCCTTCCACTGATTTGTGCACTTGTTGTGGATGATGGTTTTAGCTTCTCGATAGGGCAATGGGTGGCTTGATTGTTACATTTTACTGCCACTTCTAGATAGGGCATCTGCTCTCTCATTTCCAGTGATTCTACAATGGGAGGATAACCACTGAAGGACACTTGATGAGGACCTTTGGATAATGTTGAGCTCAGATCTGATCTCATGCATCATGTTTTCATTTTTGTTCTGTATTTATTCCAGTAATGATCTACATTCATTGAAAATTACTATCTTAGCTGGATGCTGCTATTCTGATATGGTGAGGGTTTTCAAAGTTTGTAGTAATGCCATAGCTTCAGCCCTGAAACTGGAGGACATCTTTCCAGTTGGGAAGGCCTTACAGATGATCTTCCCATTTATGAATCTTATAAAAATGCCTCCTCCACCATTCTTTACTGTTCCCTCTCCGGATCCATCAGTGTATATGTGTGTCCACTCTTTCAGGTTGTACTGTTCTTCAATTATCTCCTCAGCCAAGGTTTTTTAGTTGCGGAGGGGTCTGGTGACCTTTCTTTCTTATTTCAGGGACTTCTATGATGGTAGATATTTTTTCATGAATATAGTTTGGTTCCTCATAATCAATTAACATTTCCATTTTGGTAGGAAGTCTTCTTGGCATTGATGCAGATATTTTGAGATGTTTAAGAAGCTGGTTCTCTTCAGCCTGTTTTTTGTTGAGCTATGGAGTTTGGCATGCATTGGATGTCTTGGCATTCATAGTTCATAGAAGCTTCTTGCTGTGAATAAACACCTTTTCCTCACATCTATTGTCAAGGAAGCGGATGGTGGTGTATCTCTCCATTGCCTGGATTGGAGTAGTCTTCATCCCTGCAGTGATTAATCTAAGGCCTGCATTTTGCACTTTTCCTAGATGTTCTGTGTTTGTTTTTGATGCCGTGGCCAGGCTGACATGCCATATTCAATTACAGGCCTGACTGTGCCTGTATAGACTATTTTAAGAATGGTGGTATTTGCCCCCCCAACTTGTGCCGGTCAGTTTCTTCATAATAGAGAGAAGAGCTTCCTTGTTGCTCTCTGTTCTACTACTTTTAGGTGTGGCTTCCAGGTGAGTCTCTTATCCACCTTGACTCCCAGGTATATTTGGTTTTCCTCGTTTTGGAAGCTCACTTCCATTTAGTTGCAATTTGACCATTTCATGGGAGACTTGACAGACAGAAACAGGTTGCTACTGTCTTAGAGACTTGACAGAGAGAAACAGGTTGCTACTGTCTTAGAGACTTGATGGAGAAAAACAGGTTGCTACTGTCTTAGAGACTTGACAGAGAGAAACAGGTTGCTACTGTCTTAGAGATTTGACAGTGAGAAACAGGTTGCTACTGTCTTAGAGATTTGACAGAGAGAAACAGGTTACTACTGTCTTAGAGATTTGACAGTGAGAAACAGGTTGCTACTGTCTTAGAGATTTGACAGTGAGAAACAGGTTGCTACTGTCTTAGAGATTTGACAGTGAGAAACGGGTTGCTACTGTCTTAGAGATTTGACAGAGAGAAACAGGTTGCTACTGTCTTAGAGATTTGAGAGAGAGAAACAGGTTGCTACTGTCTTAGAGATTTGAGAGAGAAACAGGTTGCTACTGTCTTAGAGATTTGACAGAGAGAAACAGGTTGCTACTTTCTTGGAGATTTGAGAGAGAGAAACAGGTTGCTACTGTCTTAGAGATTTGAGAGAGAAACAGGTTGCTACTGTCTTAGAGATTTGAGAGAAACAGGTTGCTACTGTCTTAGAGATTTGAGAGAGAAACAGGTTGCTACTGTCTTAGAGATTTGACAGAGAGAAACAGGTTGCTACTGTCTTAGAGATTTGACAGAGAGAAACAGGTTGCTACTGTCTTAGAAATTTGACAGAGAGAAACAGGTTGCTACTGTCTTAGAGGTTTGACAGAGAGAAACAGGTTGTTACTGTCTTAGAAATTTGACAGAGAGAAACAGGTTGCTACTGTCTTAGAGGTTTGACAGAGAGAAACAGGTTGCTACTGTCTTAGAGATTTGAGAGAGAAACAGGTTGCTACTGTCTTGGAGAGGTTAATCTGTACTCCTCAGCCAGATGCCCATTTAAAGATGGTATTTAGTGCTTCCTGCATCCTGAACTTTGCAGTAGGCAGATGTTCTGTGGCACACAGGGCAGCAAAATCCTTAGCATGCAGAGCCCTGGAGATATGCCTGGACAGTTTCTCTGCAATATCATTTAAATAAATGATGAACAGTGTGGGGGAGATAACTCCTCCTTGTGGCACCCCTTGTTGGAGAGTGATGCGATGGTTCAGTTTCCAGTCAACTTTTACTCTTGCTGTGCTGTATTGGAGAAAGTCCCATATCCAACTTAACATCCTTCCTTCAATTTTGTTGTTGAGCATCTTAAGGAGGAGTCCTTCATTCCATACCTTATCAAAAGCTTTTGTCAGGTCCACAAAAACAGCAAGTATTTTTTCCTTCTTCTGAAAGGCATTTTCTACTTCCTGGGCAAGGTATACTAGCTGGTCTTCGGTTTTTCCTGAATGCTGACTGTGTTATCAAGCAGATGGGTTTTTTTCCAGATGTTTCAGTATCTTGAGATCACCATCCTTTCCATTACCTTACCCAGACAGCTGAGAAGGCTAACTGGTCGGTAGCTGGACTTGCTTGTTTTCTCCTTTTGTTTCTTTCTGATGGGAACAATGAATGATTTCTTCTCACCATTGATCTGGAAATTTTCCAGTAGTTCATGACTGATTGAAGATTTGGAGGAGCTTGTGCCTGGGTACAGGTCCAAGGTTCTTAATCATGTCATTTGTAATACCATCTTTTCCTGGAGCTTTTATGTTCTTTAGTTTTGTTATGGCAGCGCTTAGTTCTCTCATGGTGAGAGATGGCTTCGTGCAGGTATCTGGGTTTTGGTGCTTGAGCTTTTATTTAATTTCCTTATGTACTTCTTGGATACGCGCATGTGGAAGTGATGTGGTGCTTTCTTCCTTGTAGAAATCTGCCAGGATGTTTGCTGCCATCTTTCCTGTGTGGAATTTTTCTTTTTTTTTTGGTTAAACAAAAAAAAAAAAGTTAAGTTCCTGACACCAGAGCTCAAATAGAGGCCTGTGAGATAAGAGTGAGAGCAATGTCTTTAATTATCATCATCACGCATTTTTTACAACTTCTTCTTCGTCATTCGCTCTCAAATAATCACATCTATCTTTTTTATAAAGTTGGCAGTCCGTCTCAGACTACTCACTCTCGTCACCACACAGTTTCTCTCTCAACTGGGTTGCAGGAAGCCATGCTGCCACCCTGCTCCCCTTATGAAGCCGACATTTTTGGAGTACATGTTCTACTGTTTGTTTGTCCTCTCCACATGGGCACATATCTGTCTGTTTGTCCTCTCCACATGGGCACATATCTGTCTGTTTGTCCTCTCCACATGGGCACATATCTGTCTGCCCGATTTTCAATTTGTTCTACAGATGGTATCTGAGTCTGAAAATTATCACTTGGTCTCTTCATGGTAATGTGTATCATGGTACTGTAGTATCGGACTCTGGGTGTTCCTTATGCCATTTCCTCAACAATTATTTCTGATTATTGCTTTTACCTCTTCATGTGTAGCCCTGTCTTCTGTTTGGATTTTCCTCCCTCCTTCTTTGCTACAACTGATTATCATCATCTTTCACATCTCTGTCCATGAGGTTCCCGTTGTTTTGGCTTCCTTTTCTAAAATTCATCTCCAGTCAACTTTGGCTTTCTATTTCTCTCTTCCTCTGCAGGTTCAAGCTGAGGGTATGTTTAGTTATCATCATCATCATTCTCATTCCTTACGAAGCAGGAAGCCACCACTGCAGTCGGTCTCCCTACAGGAAGCCAGCACCAAGCATTCTCATGATGAGGTTGCCAGCCTCATTCTTAATCTCATATTAGTCTCCTTGCTGAAGAAACAACAACCAGCTACTGTAAGACTGTCATCAAGGAAAATGAAAAATTCATTCATAACCTCCACTCCCAAAGGAGCATCGGCCTTCAACAAACACATGCAAAGTCCTCCTGTCACGTGCCATCATCTCAAGTTCTTTCCGCATTCTCATCATTTTCACCTCTGTTTCCAGCTCTCTTCTCCATGTACTTCTTGGTCTACCTCTGCTTCTCTTGCCCTGGGGGTTCCAGAACAATGACTGCCTTGTAATGCTATCAACAAGTTTCCTCAGTGTGTGTCCTATCCATCACCATCGTCTTCTTCTCATCTCTTGTTCCACTGGCACTTGTCCAGTTCTTGTCATCAGTTCCATGTTGGTAACCTTGTCATACCATTTTAATCCTCCTATTCTACGCAAGCACCCATTTATGAAAGTCTGTAGCTTTTTGGTTGTTGTCTTTGTTGTTCTCCATGTTTCAGAGCCATATAATAGTACTGACTTCACATTTGAGTTGAAGATTCTTATTTTCGTGTTGGATCCGATTTCTCTTGATCTCCATACATTTCCCAATGGAATGAAAGCTCCTCTTGCTTTTTGTATTCTTACTTTGATATCACTGTCTGTCCCTCCAACTTTATTGCCGCCAAGATGCTGATGCATAATTTCCATGACAAATCATGAGAACTTAAATAACTATCGACAACATCAAGAATGTCTTGGCCTTTTGTTGTTTCTGGAAGTGGTTTGCAAAATAAAAATTGTTCAGTGATGCCTCCATTACAAACATCCCTACTAAATGCTGGAAGTTTAGCTTTTCCAGTGATGTCAGGTGACTTGTCCAACTGGATGGCAAAAAAATCTGCTTCTTCAGTGTTAGCTATCACTTGTGATTCAACGTCTTCTTCTTCTCGTTCGCTGTTGTTTAGTAATGTCTACACAAGAAGTCCGGTTCTCTGGATGTATGTTGCTGTGGTTGAAAGTTCGTCAAGACTCCCAAACAGCTTTGTGTGGATGTGCGTCTCTGTGGGCCAATGTTCAGTCCACAATTGACTACGCATGTGGCAGTCTTGCAGGATATGTTCGGCTGTCTGTCCACACGTACTTAGGGGTGATGGGACCAATCTCAGTCTGTATAAGTGACTATTCAGTCTGTTATGTCCTATTCTAATACGGAACAGGATTCACCTGTTTTGCTCGATCAAGATAGTGATAGTTGTTTCTTTGTTAGTTAACTTTCCTGATGGCCTTGATAAAGGTCTTCTTTTCCTGGAAGGTGATTGTTTGTTCTTTTTGTTCCCGTGTTGCTCCCTCTTTTGCTAACATATCTGCTCTCTCATTTTCTGGTATGCCACAGTGTGATGGTATCCTCTGTAGCACTACCCTTCTTTTGATATTTACTTCGCATAGGGCTTTTTTTAACTCTGGCAGTTTATCACTGTTGAGGGCTTGCAAAACTGACATTGCTTCAGTAAGGAATACAACCTGCTGACATTGGCTTATTGTGTTATTTATTACTCATGCAGCAATGCTTAAGGCCTGTACTTCAGCAGAGTAGTTTAAATTCAACGTCTTGAGAAATGTCTTGTATACGCCGACTGATAGTGTTATCAGACATAGGGATTTTCAAAATCTCTTTTTCATAATCCTCGCCAAACATAATATTTACAATTTTACAGCATGTTGGTAAAATTACTGACTCAGCAATTGTATGGGATTTCATCTTTCTTTTTTTTTTTCCCAATTTCGGCAACGGCATAGCTTGCTTCTTGAGCTTTGTTAGAAATAGTTGTGATTTTGGTGCATTGTTTAGCCTGGCTATAAGCTATAAACCTTTTAGAATATTCACTTGTTTTCTCGCATAAATGTGAGTGCTTTGTGTAAAGGTGTCTTTTCAGCTTACTTGGAACCATAGCTTGGTTTGACAGTTTCTCAGCACAAATAACACACTTAGGATGTGGCTGCTGTTATCCAGATGAAATGAGTACAAAGGACAAATAGTCTTCATTACAATGGCGCAACACGGTTTTAGAACTAACACTAACTGTACTATGTGTTATACTACCAGAACTAGTGACAGCTACACTTGATTCATTGTCATCATCTAACTTACATTTTTTAAATTAGAAATCTGTTAAATGTTCGAATGGGTAATGGTTCTCTTTCATTACAAAAGGAGGTCACTACATTGCATGGTGGCTTGATAAGGGTGAAGGTGGGGTTGTAAAAGTACATTACAGTGTTATTTTAATGATATGGAACATAGGGATGGAAATTGTTAGAATTTTACTGTTAGAACTGTTTTTTTTTTTTTTTGTTAAACTGTTATTGTTTTCATTCTTATTGACCTTTTATGAAAAATATATAGCCTAGTACTAAAATTTACCTCGACAATTTTTTTTTTTAATTCCTCAATTTTTTTCTCTCTTTTTTCGACCTTGCCCCAAACTTTAGTGGCACACCTGTTGAAAATCACTGGCTTAGGGCCTCACAGTCTGAAGGGGCCTCTCTTGCCAAGTTCAGTTGTTGCACAGCCTTATTCTCTCTTACCAGTTGCCAAAAATGGCCTCACCATATCTAAATCTGGCCCTGAGTAGACGATATTTAGATGGTCCCAGCGACTTCTACTTATTTAGACTGCACTGTATATCGCCTCAGTTTTATTGCTTTTATGTTTTGTGTCTTATTTCTAAGCTATGTCTCTATGGTTTTATTATTCATCAAGTATCGATAACCGGTCATTCCCCTAGCAGTGAAAACATCTACAAAGGTTTGACTTTCCATATTCCAGTTTCATTTACTTGTCCACCCTGATGTGAATTAAATCTGCAGTTTGTTTCTAAATCAGCTATGACTGCTTTCATGCTTCTCAGTTTTTTACAGAAGAATTCTAACTAGTAGTAGTTGTGTCCTGCGTAATTCCCAGGGATGTTACTTTTAATGTTTGTCACACACAAGAAAGATTTCTCATGAGGATAAGAAATATTCTCAAGTATTGAACAAAAAGCCCAGTGTAGTTCATGGGCATCTCAGAAGAGACAAAGAAAGGGACTACTGCACCCTCAGGAAATATCGTACAAGATAACAAATATGAGGTTATGCATGGAGCTGACAACCTCATCCTGTAAAACAAATAGCCACAGAAACTACTGCTAAACAAGAGCATTTGACAGCTTGGTGCAGGCTTCCTGCAAGAGGACCATCTGCAGTGGTGGCTCCATACACTTCAAGAGCACAAAAGGAAAATGATGATGATGAAATAAATGTTAAAATTAATTTTTTTTTTTCTAAATTGTTTCTCACAGAAATATGCCAGCCCAGCTACAATAAAAGCACAAAGATATCAGAAAGTAAATTCAAAGCTGACAGAAGCACAATCTACAAACAGTTCTGTGACAAAATTCAAATCGTTTTCTAAAGCCTTGAGTCCCATTGACGACAGGAAGAGCAACGGTTTAGATAAATCTAAGAATGTACCAAAACCTTGGTCACAGCCACAGAGAAATATTAGCAAGAAAGCGAACAACATACCAGTTTCAATATTTGTGGCTGGAGATGACGGCATGGTGACATCAGGGGAGACTGCAAAGAACGATGCAACTCATTCTTCTACCTCTGAACTTCCATTGTCTTCTCCGCCAGCCTCTGAAGGTTTAACACCTCCTCCTCCTCCACCAGTCCCAGGAGGTTTAACACCTCCTCCTCCACCACCACCACCTCCTCCACCACCACCTCCTCCTCCACCAGGATTTTCAGTGCCAAAAGATACAGATGGCATATCTGACATTCATGAAAGTTTAAGCAGTCTGAAGAAAGTAGGACTAAGCAAGGTCAGCAATGGCTCTCCTCAATCTGGGCACATAGACCTTGACAGTATCCTTGCCTCGAGGTCAAGGTTAAAACCTGCAACAGAAAGACTGGGGAGGCCAGCTCTTGCACATAATACAGGTGAGATAGGAAAATGACAAGCATGGAGAGTACATTCAGACTTAAGATAATAAACTTTAATGTAAATAATCTTAGCATGATTTCTCTTGCTTAATCAATCAACATGCTTTAGCTCCCCAAGGAGCATAGGTCTTCAACAAACACATGCCAAGTCTTCCTCATCATTTTCATTTGTCCCCAATTCTCTTCTTTATGTGTTCTTTTGGTCTACCTTTGCCTCTCTTCCCTTAGGCATTCTAAACCAAGGACTGCCTTGTAATGCTATCATCCGGTTTCCTCAGTGTGTATCCTGTCCATCGCCTTCTTCTCATCTCCTGTTCCACTGGCACTTGTCTGGTTCTTGTCATAAGTCGGGTGATTATATCAAAATAATTTAACTCATCTCACATTCTCTGTGGACCCCTGGATAGCTCTGAATTTATTACAGTGTTTTCCAAACCGAAGTTCCACAGAAAGCCTCAGGGGTTTCAAAGGAAATTATGGATTTCATATAACTTCTGAAATACTGTAGAAAGTTGCAAGCGGGATTCAGAATATTGCTGGAATTTTTGTTCAGTCATCATCATTTTTCTTTGGGCTCCTTACAGAACAGGAGCCGTCACTGAGATGGTCCTGCAGGAAGCCTGCACAAAGCAGTTACATCCTCTTGCAGCAGAGGTTTCTGTGGCAGTTTGTTTGACATTATGAGGTTGCCAGCACCAAGCAAAACCTCTTATTACTTGCTTGCTTTGTACGACATTCCTGAGGGTGTGTAGTAGAGCAGTTCTTTCTTTGTCACTTCAGAGACACCCAGGAAACACTCCGGGCTTTTTATTCAATACGTGACAATGTTTCTTATCCTTATGAAAAAAGCTTTCTCATGTGTGACAAATATTAAACGCAGCAAAATAATCTGGCATTTGTAAAGCAAGAACTACTAGTGTGCTAATTAAAAATTCAGCCAGGAGTTCAACACTTGTGCTAAAAGATCAGGCCCGGGTATTGACCTCTAGTAAGACTTTATTCTATAATTAACTACTAACTACCAGTAAACTTCCCCCCCCCCACCCCCCCCCCCCACCCCCCCCCCCACCCCCCCCCCCCCCCNCCCCCCCACCCCACAGTTTTCATATTTAAAAAAAAGAAAGTAGATTATGCATTTTTCTATTTTACAGACTAAACACCCTCCCCTCTTTTTCTAAATGTGTGTATGCATGTGTGTGTGTATATGGTGGTCTGTTGTTCAAAATTCTGCCAGGAGTTCAACAGTTATGCTAAAAGATCAGGCCCAAGTATCACCCTGAAAGTCAACGATCTATTGACCTCCAGTGTACACTTTGTTTTATAATTAAGTTTTTTTTTTTCCCAGTTTAATGCGCACACACCCACAAAAAAAAAAAAAGCTTGCAAATCATGCACTTTTTCAATATTACAGAGGAAGTCCTTCGTACAGTGGCCATCCTTCGTACAGTGCCCCAACTCTGGTTCATTCTTTGCATCTCAGCCTTCACAGTCCTCCGCCCGGTTGTTTTTGGTTGGCCTCTCTTTCGTTTTCCTTCAGGGGTCCAAAGCATAGCTGTTCTTGTGATGGCATCGGGGTCTCTTCTGAGGACATGGCCAACCCAGCTCCAGCGTCTGCCAACTATGATGGTGTGCATGTCCTCCTGCTTGCTATGAGTAAGCAGATCTTGGTTGGTGATGGTATTCGGCCAAAAGATGCGGTGAATTTTTCTTAGGCATGTTGTGTGAAAAAGAGGACAATTTCGACATTTCCTTCTCTGTACTCTCCAGCATTCCGCACCATAGAGAAGCACACAGCTCTGATATAATTTTAATTTTGTGCTTGTGCTGTATTGAGAGGACTTCCAGATGTTGTTTAGGCTAAAAAAGGCTGTTCTTGCTTTATTCATTCTGATGTTGATGTCTTTGCCTGCCCCGCCATCTGGTGTTACTATGCATCCTAGGTATGGGAAGGTGTCTGTCTGTACCAGTTGCTGATTCCTTACTGATATGGGCTCAGGGTTGCTCACATTGAGCGTCATGACCTCTGACTTCTTTAAATTGATGTTCAAGCCCACCTGCTGGCTATACTTATTAAGCCTATCCGTTTATCACATTCACATCAACACATCCAGGAAAAAACGTATATATATATATATATATATATATAGTCAATCCTCATTATTCGCTGGGGTTAGGTTCCTTGAAAACCCTGTGAATACAGAACCATTGATTCTATGGGATAAGGGGGTTAGGTTCCTGCAGGACCCTGTTCACCATACACTTTTGCAACCGATCACTATAAACTCATCATTTCATGTACCCTTCTTGTAAAAAACAGCTTATTTATTATACTGTGCATTTTATAAATATATTTTATACACTGTTTTCTTTGTAATAGTACAGTATGTACAATCTTTTGGTGTAATAATACTTACTAACTCACCCATTCACTCACACTGTCACTACCAATTCACACATCCACACACAAACACAATTACAGTAGAACTCCATTTATCCGAACCCCAATTATCCGAACATCCAATTATCCGAACACTTTTTCCAGAAAAAAAAAAAATCAGTCTCCACCAGTCACGTTAGACTACAGTTCTGAATCTTTTGATGCGGCAAGCTTCAAATGTGTGCGAACAATTTGTAGACAATGAGATGGGCTAATGGACGGTCGCTTACGTACATGAAGTCAGTTAGATCATAAAGTCCGTTAATATCTGGTTTACCAATCCAGTGTACGTGTGAGTTCTAGGCAGAACACTGGCTAAACAGACAGTTCAACTTAAAATAATTGTGTCTGCTACTACAGCAGAATAATTTTGGTGTACACGTATTTCTCTGTGCGACCTGGCATCTTCCAGTAGGCCTAAAGCATATAAAAGGAACCGCAATGTTTTGTCAATTGAAACGAAAACAGAAATTATCAAGAGACTAGGAAAAGGTGAAACTGTGTCTTCATTTGCGAGGATTTTCAATGTTGAGAAAGCTACCGTCTCTGACATCAAAAGTAACAAGGATAAAATTATGAGTTTTGCATCGAAATTGGATAGTGAAAATGGGTCGAAGAAACATAAAACCATGAGAAATGCGAAAGATTTGAAATTGGAAGAGGCTTTGTATATATGGTTTGTGCAAAGAAGAAGCAAAGGGGAACCTATCTCTGGCTCTCTATTGTGTGAAAAGGCACTTCAGTTCAACAGTCAACTTGACGGTCCTCCTGACTTTAAGGCTAGCCAGGGATGGTTAAGAAACTTTAAATCTCGTCATGGCATACGAGAATTGGAGATTCAAGGGGAATCTTCATCTAGCGATGCAACTGCCGCTGAAAATTTTAAAGAAACATTCTTGGCTTTTTTGGAAGAAGAAGGTTATTTACTCGATGATGTGTATAATGCCGATGAGACTGGCTTATACTGGAAATCATTGCCTCAAAAATCACTTGCATCTCAGCGCGAAGCAGCTGCCCCTGGGTTTAAAAAGTGCAAAGAGAGAGTAACAATTTTGGTAGCCGCGAATGCCAGTGGAAGTCATCGTTTACCGGTGCTAATGATCGGCAAAGCCAAAAAAACACGTTGTTTAAAGAATGTGACATGTCTCCCATTGTGCTACAAAGCACAGAAGAGTGCTTGGATGAATAGTGAAATATTTCTTGATTGGTATACAAATCAGTTCATCCCAAATGTGAAGAGGTTGAAAGAACAAGAAAAGAAAACTGGAAAAGTAATTCTTCTACTGGACAATGCACCATCTCATCCAGAGACGGATACATTGAATGCAGTTGATGCAAATTTTAAAGTAATTTTTCTGCTTCCCAATGTAACAGCACTGATTCAACCAATGGATCAGGGTGTTATAGCAAAGCTTAAAAAGATGTACAAGAAGGAAGTCCTGCGTCGTTTATTGTTGGCTGAAGATGAAGAAAGTGTGGTGGCGTTTTCAAAAAAAGCTTAATCTCAAAGACTGCTGCTATATGTAAAGCTGATGCTTGGACCACCCTGTCACAAGATAATCTCAACAAGGCTTGGAATAGATTGCTTGGGAAAAAAGGAGGAAATGAAACTACTGCAGTGGACACAAATGATGATTGTATAAATGAAGTTGTGGAACTGTTTCAAGCAATGCCCGGATTTTCGGACTGTGACAAAGATGATGCACACATGTGGCTAGAAGATGATAATGATTCTGGTTTTCAGTTTTTGAATGACGAAGAAATTTTGTCTTTTGTGCAAGAAGAAAACCAAATACATGTAGTGACCGATGATGAAGACTCCTCAGAAGTACATGATGTACTTGTAGATTATGAAGAAAACCCAAAACGTCGACCAAGTCCTGAAGAGGCCTTTATAGCACTAGAAACAGCGATGGCTTGGTACGAGCAAGAAGATGACAGCTGTCCTACACAGCTTCTGCTGTTGAAGAGAATGCGGGACTTAGCAGCCAAAAGCAGACTATCCAGTTTGGCGCAAAAGAGGATTCCTCATTATTTTAAATAGTGGGCTACATCTGTGCAAGTACATGTATACGTAAGTTGCGCCTGGTTTTGAATTGTTTGTAATGTTATTTTGAAAACATTTCTCTTTCTTAACAAAAATAATTAATACAAGTAGTACATGCACTGCAGTGTAATGAAAGATTTTGGTGATACAGTGATCTAATACAGTGTGGGTATTATTATTACAGTACAAGTAAATATGTTTTATAGTGTATTTTCCTTGTGATTGTTAATTATTTTTAGAAATATGTGTACATGTACTCGATACATCATGTAATCCAATTATCCGAACATTTGATTATCCGAACGATGCTCGGTCCCATGGGGTTCGGATAAATGGAGTTCTACTGTATTACAAAATCCTTGAAAACAAACATTGAAAACATTTACACAGAACATTTAAAATTAAGAAACAAAGAAAATTTCATACAGACATCCCAGAAAGAGGTTTATCTAACACACGTACTTTATCACTGAGGCTCATCACAGCCTTCTTGCGCACTCGCCAACACACGTGCACTATGCTTGGATGCCATTATTAATTCCAAAAATAATCAAAAACAGCATAAAACTGCAAAAACTTGAATGAAAAGATGCTCGATAAAGACACGTGTAAAAACAACAAAAGCTGCGAGAATAAGGAGTCAGCCTCTTTTTTTTTTTTGTCTTCTGTGCATGGCTGCAAATACCCACGACGTACCTGCGAATGGCAAAAAATGGGTTACACTTTATCATGCGCGAATGAGCAAATAGCGAGGATTGACTGCGTGTATACATACATACATATATATGTGTGTATGTATGTATATCATATCAAATCATTGTATGCCAATGTCTTTTAGAAAGCTTAAAGATTGTTCTGTATGTGTAACACAAACATTAGATGTAAAAACACCCACATAGAACTACTTGAGACGTCTTCAGCACTTTATGTAAATTCTAATGATTCTCCTATATGCCATGTTGTATCTATTATATCATGTCTGTACATATTAATGTATTTTATGGAGAATAAAGATTCTGATATGTATGAATATATATACACACATACATACTTTCTTTGGGTTCCTCAGATCCTCTGACAGAAATATTCAGCATGATTCGTTCAGGCGTAACACTTAAGAAGGTGGAAACTAACCATACAAGTTTGGACCACCACAATGAGCTTATAAGCAATTCCTCTTCCTCCGTATTTGGTAATGATGTCAGGAGTCAGCTTCACAACACACTCTTAAACAAGATTGGTCACGGAGTGAGGGGTACCTCTCCAGAGTCAGACAATGATTACAACAGTGAAGACGATGAGTTTGATGATTAGTTCAGAGGTGTGATTTTAGTCATGACGATTTTGTATGTGTGAAGCTTTAAGTTCTTCCGTGAAGACACAGGACTAAACAAAACTGCTATTTTTTATATTATATCATTACAGGTCTATATTCTTTTATCTAAACACTCGAAAACCGAAATATTCTGAAAATCAAATTTCTTTGGACTACTTTGTTTATCACGATTTGGTCGATTTCTGACTATTTTAAGCGACTTTGTGCTATTTATTAATGCATTTAGGGCGATGGGCTCTTTTGGGCTACTTTTCGAATGTGATTTGGGTGATATCTGAAAAAATCCAGTTTCCAAAACAAAGCTGTCTTAGAGGATTTTGTGTGAAAGGATAGACCTGTAACAACATTTCATAAAAGTGAATGCTCATCTGCAGCTTTTGATATGCAGACTGTCCTCAACTTACCACTGTCGTAAGTCGATCTGGTCATAAATCTAAAATCACTATATACTATATAAATCTTAAGGATATCTGAACATTTAATGTGCCTGAATGCTAAAATATGTAGGTCTGTTTTTTTTAATATATTTTAAAACTAATTGTGCTTTTTTGTTTATAGTGAAATAATACAATGTCCAAATTACAAAAAGTTACTGTATTGTTTAGTACTGTACTGTAATAAATAATGAATATATAAATAAATTAATAAAGATTATGACAAAAATAATATCATAGGAACAGTGGGATGGCCATCGCAAGTTCGAATGGTCATATGTCATAAGTCGAGGACAATCTGTATCAAGATATTGGTGCAACACTGTAGTTTAAAGGTCATGTACGAGGGGCATTCAGAAAGTAATGCACCACATCGTTTTTCTCAGGAGCTGTTTATTCAAAAAGCATGAAATTTATACACAATATACATGGATATGTCATGTAAACATCGGTATTATTCAACATAATCCCCATCAACTTGTACGGCTTTATGCCAGCGTGAAACAAGTGCATGTATTCCTAGCCCGTACCAGATTTTGTCTTGATCATGTAGCCATTTCTTCGCTGCATGAATCACTCCTTCATCATCTTCAAACCTTGTCCCACAGAGTGCATCTTTAAGTGGACCAAATAGATGAAAATCAGAGGGTGCCAAATCGGGACTATAGGGTGGATGGGGTAGTACAGTCCAACCCAATTTGGTGATTGCTTCCCGTGTTGCCAGACTTATGTGAGGTCGCGCATTGTCGTGAAGGAGAAGCTGGTCTGGTGGATTCTTGTGCGGCTGAACTCTGCGAAAATGTTGATTGAGTTTTTTTCAATGTTTTAATGTAAGCTTGCGAATTGATTGTCTCTCCTCTTGGCATAACGTCCACAAGAATCACACCTTCAATGTCCCAAAAGACAGTGATCATGACCTTTCCAGCTGAAGGAATTGTCTTGAATTTCATTCTTCATGGTGATTGCGGATGATCCCACTGTAAGGCCAATTGTTGAGTAGTGATTCGCCTATCGGTAAGAATAATGCCCTCAGCGCATTTCAACATTTCTGCGTTGGTGGCTGTGGCAGGACGTCCACAGCGCGGCCGATCAAGCAGCTCCATATCTCCATTCCTTATTCTTTGATTCTCTGAACCCAGCAACTGACTGTACTCCTGTCAACTGCAAAACTTCCATACACCTCACATAGACGCTTGTGAATGTTTACAACAGTTTCCTTCTCTGCAACGAGACATTCTATCACAATTCGCTGCTTATAACGCAAGTTGCTAACACACTCCATTTCAACGGTTTAGGGCAGCCGTATTATTTGGCCAGTTGCAGTGCAATTTGGTGCACACAATTGGCACATGCCATATTTGAAGTGTGCAAAATTTCATGCTTCTATCTTCATTATTAGCTGAGAAAAATGATGTGGTGCATTTCTTTCTGAATGCCCCTCGTATGTACTTACTTACTACTTACTTACTTAGTCGTTCCCCTTCTACCGTGAGGTGTAGAGGTTTGGAAGAGAGAGCGCCAGACCATTCTATCAGCTGTCTTCTTCCTGGCCTGGTTCCATTCTAGTCCTCGGTCCTTCAAAGATTGTCTAATGTTGTCCTCCCAGCGGACTCTGGGTCGTCCTGGAGGTCTGGATCCCTGGCTCTTTGTTTCCCATGCTTGTCGTGGTAGCCGATCTTCTTCCATTCTGCAGACATGGCCAAACCATCTTAGTTGGGACTGTTCTATTTGGGTCTGCAGCGGATGGGATTTTAGGCCTTGACGGATCGTCTGGTTGCGGACCATGTCTCTTCTTGTTACTTCAACCACTTTCCTCAGATACCTCATTTTCTGAGGTTTGGATCTGGCTTTTGTGGGTTGTAGTCATTGCCCACGACTCGCATCCATATGTCAAGACTGGGACATAGGTGGAGCGGTATACAGCCATCTTCGTTTTCTTACCAACCTCTTTCTTGCTGAGGAATCCACGATTTATGGCCTGAAAAAGTCTCCCAGCCGCTGCTTTTCGAGTGGCCAACTCTTCTTTGATGCCTCCCTTTCGGTCTATAATAGCTCCGAGATATTTAAAGTGGTCGACCTGCTCCAGGACCTGTTCTCCCAACTTAATCTGATGTTTTCTTTCTTCTCGTGATATCACCATGGATTTTGTTTTAGAGCTGCTTATGACCATCCCTCTCTTCTCCAGCTCTTCCTTCCAGACTTGCAGGTTGGATTGGAGATGTGCCTCTGAAAATCTGGTCAATGAGCTTAATTCAATCTGGTTTGTGAGGTTAATAACATTTGGTCAATGAGCTTAATTCAATCTGGTCTGTGAGGTTCATAACATTTGGTTAATGAGGTTTAATAAAATCTGGTCTGTGAGGTTAATAACATTTGGTTAATGAGGTTTAATAAAATCTGGTAAGTGAGGTTAATTCAAACTGATCAGTGAGGTTAATAACATTTGGTTAATGAGGTTAATGCAATCTGGTCAGTGAGGTTTAATAAAATCTAATCAATGAGGTTAATAACATTTGGTTAATGAGGTTTAATAAAAATCTGGTCGGTGAGGTCAATATTAATAACATTTGATTAATGAGGTTAATAACATTTGATTAATGAGGTTAATATTTGATTAATGAGGTTTAATAAAAATCTGGTCAGTTAAGTTAATGCAATCTGATCAGTGAGGTTAATAGCATTTGGTTAATGAGGTTTAATAAAAATCTGGTCAGTGAGGTTAATAGCATTTGGTTAATGAGGTTTAATAAAAATCTGGTATGAGGTTAATAACATTTGGTTAATGAGGTTTAATTAAATCTGATCAGTAAGGTTAATAACCTTTGGTTAATGAGGTTTAACAAAATCTGATCAGTGAGGTTAATAACATTTGGTTAATGAGGTTTAATAAAATCTGATCAGTGAGATTAATAACATTTGGTTAATGAGGTTTAATAAAATCTGGTCATTGAAGTTAATAATATTTGGTTAATGAGGTTTTATAAAATCTGGTTAATGAAATCTGATCAGTGAGGTTAATGCAATCTGGTCAGTGAGGTTAGTGCAATCTGGTCAGTGAGGTTAGTGCAATCTAGTCAGTGAAGCAAATGAAATCTGGTCAGTGAGGTTAGTGCAGTCTGGTCAGTGAGGTTAATATTTTTTGTAAAATTTATTCTTTCTGGTTCATTTCTGGTATCGAAGTTTGATGTACCATTGTAAGGTTAGAAGTGTTTTCTTATTCCATATTGGTGCCTGACTAGGGTTTTTTTAATCTGGTCTAACTGGCTTATGGTCATTAACTCTTACAATCCGGCAAGCCCCGTGAAGTGGCGCGGGTTTAGTACCAGTTTTACAGCTCGCCCCGTGAAGTGGCGCGCGACGGTAACGATAGCTAAACTAGCGCGTAAAAACGCGGTTTTAGCTCCCGTATAGTAAGAGTTAATGATGATGACATGTTCTTTTAGCCATGTACTGTTGATAGCATTTCTTCCTCGATTTGCGAGTACCTTTGTTCCATTTATGTCATCTGAGTAGGCCAATGATCTACCCACTTGGAAAAGTGCTGCTTCTAGTCCTGTTTGGCTGGAGTCACAGTGGCTTTCCACGGGCTTTGTAACATCTTACAGTGCCAAAACTGACATTTGGTACACTGCGACTTCAGCATGTTAAATGCTTCCTTCTAGGTGGGACTGCCATTGAAAAACTGTTTCTTATTTGAATCTCTTAGCGGGATATCTATGTCCCTGAGTCATGTACTTTTGAGAGATATGTGATGCATCCCAGAAATCATCTGATGTCTAGCTTGGATGATGGCTGCTTCATTTTCATCACAGCCCCCACTTTATTTGGATCTAATTTAACTTTGTTTTTGCTAATATTTCTTAGATATTTAACATTGGTCTTACCACACATTTGTCCTAGTTTAATTTCAGGTTGTAGCATGCTGCTTGTTCAATGACTTTTTTGCAATATATTGTCATGATGTTTTTTATTTTTCCCGATATCAATGTTTTCAATTGTGGCTGCAGTACCATCTGTACTCTCCAGCATAAGGTTAATGCCTCTGAAAGATTTTGGGACTGGATTTAATGCCAAATCGGAACCTAACCCAACAATATTCTCCTACTAGTGTGTTAAAGGTTATGAGAACTTGATTTGTAAGAAACCACTTTTGGCATTGAACATTGAAAATATATTTTCTCTTGATTGCTCAGTTTAGGTCCTAAGATTCTGATTTTGACTATTTTTTTTCATGACTACCGTTAAGCTCACCTCAGTAGGTTCATTTAGTTTTGTTATCTGGGACCGAAGATGCAGCAAAAGAGATGAATGCAGTCAGCGACTCACAGCTTGACTGCTTGCGTCAGCGAACCAGAGCTGACCAAGACTCTACTTCACCTCCAAGTGGTGGTCCTGGAAACAGGCTGTATCACTGCAGTCTGGCCGAGAGAGTAGGGATCAAAGAGGGAAGGCAAACCCGGTCCCAAGAATGCCATGCTGAAATCGAATGTGTCGGGCCGAAAGGCACAAATATCGCAGCTTCGCTGTAAACGGCGACACAACGTAACCAACGTCCTTTTCAGGACAAACGCAGAAGAAGAAAGATTTAGTTTTGTTATAAAGTCATCTTCTTCCATTTATTTTTCTTGATTTTCTGTCGTAAAGTGACAGATTGTTTCCATGCTGCTTGAACAGTGGGTTTTATTTATGTAATAAGATCAATTTCTTCTGGAAGTAATTCTCTTTTTTTTTTAAAAATAATTCTGGGAACTCTCACAGTCGACAGTATTGATGTGATCGATGAGCCCAAATTTCTCATATTTTCTAGTTGTGTGTTTACTATTAGAAATACTGAAACCGTGTCTGCCTTCTTGCATGAAATATGTTGGTTGACAACCACTATGAGTCTGATAGGTTCTGAGAATTTGTCTTGATTCTCTCTTCCCTTTGTCTGTTCTCTGATCCTGTAACAATCCTTTAGATTTAGAGGTATTATATTGCACAATACACCTGTGTCAGTTTTGAAATATCTGTCTGCTTTATTTATGCTTAGTTGTTTTCCACTTATTTGCAAGTCTTTAATTGTATTAATATCAATATATTCAACAGGTTCTTCAGGTGTTGTTGATAATGTTATTGATACATAAGATGGTTGTTTGCTTTAGTCCGCACTTTTTTGTGTGTGTAAAAATGGCAGGACAGACTGGCAGGTGGAAAACCAAGATTTGACAATCTAGTCACTATACAGTGTTTAATTGTTTGTTGCAACAATTTGTTTACCTCTAGGTTTCAGGGTTTGACGGACTTGATCATTCCCCCCCCCCCCCCGAGACCCTTTTGTACTATCTGTGCATCAGTGTATACTTGTGGCTGTCTTTTAAACTTTTTAGACAGGGTTAGACCAGTGGTTCCCAAAGTGGGCGGTCCGGCCGCCCTGGGGGGCGTTCAGTAGAAAGTGGGTGGTTAAGGACTTGTCACGCTAAATGCAACAATATTACTTTAATATAACACTCACATGTAAAGTGGCTTGATTATACAGGGCCCAGACATGAGTGCTTAAAAGGAGAATGTAGCCTGAATCAAATCCTAACCCACCGCTTCTCTTAACTTCGCTTATTCCAGTTTCTCATACACCTAATAGCAGAGGTTCTCAACCTGGGGTACACGTACCAAGGGTAAGATAAGCTTTTCAAGGGGTACTGGGAATATTTAATTAACTGCAGTATCCTATTCAAATATTGCGTAGCAGTGTTAGCAAAAAAAAATATGGATTTGATAGACATCAATGAGGCATGGACGAGATATGAAAGATGGGAAATGGAGGGGGAACTGGGGATGGTCTCTGAGAGCCAAGGGGCGTTGACCCTCACTGGATTGTGTGCTGCTCCCCCCCCCCCCTCCCAAGCAGTGTTTCTTGAACGTGTATGTCACCTACACCATTAATTATTGAGTCGGCCACAATGTCATTTGTGTCTGTGTAGTCAGGCTTGCACAGCGGTTCTCAAAGTATGGTTTGCGGACCCCTGGGGTCTCCAAGACCCTTTCAGAGTCCACGAGGTCAAAACAATTTTCATTATAATCTATGACGTTATTTGCTTTTTTTTTTCATTCTCATTAGTGTACAGTGGAGTTTTCCCAGAGGCTACGTGTGAAGACATTATCGCTCTGATGGCTAATGGAATGTGTGCTTGTGTATTCTTTTGTTTTAAATTACATTTAAGGGACTACCACTTGTCGAGTTTTGGCGTAGTATCAAAAAAGAATATCCACAATTATCTGAAAAGGCTATTAAAATACTGCTCCCTTTTCCAACTACGTTTATCTGTGTGAGGCCGGATTTTCTTCATATACCAAAACAACATATCGCAACAGATTGAATGTAGAAGCAGATATTAGAATCCAGCTGTCTGCTATTAAGCCAGATGTTAAAGAGATTTGCAAAAATGTAAAACAATGCCACTCTGCGCAGATTTTTTTTTTGAGAGTGTGGAAAAAAGTTATTTTTCATAAAAAATTATTTTTACACTAATATATAATTGTTTATTATTGTTATTTTTAAATGAACTAAAATATAAATATTAAAAAATTTCTGCTTTAATTTCTAATACGGTAAATATTGATATATGTAATCCAAATAAACAAAAGCTCTTTGGGGGTCTTACATCATTTTTAAGAGTGTAAAGGGGTCCGGAGGCTAAAATGTTTGAGAAACGCTGGTCTAGCAGAATGATACTCAAGTCTATGACAAAATTGTCAAACCCTGCTGCCAGTAGTTATTTTCTTTGCTTGAATTTGTGCCTAGCTGTGCATTTACTTTTCAGAGGCTGTACATATTGTTTAAACTTTCAAGTGCTTTTTATCTCTGTCTGTCCATGTGAACATTTTGTAAATTTCTCATTCTTGGTCGCCTACCCAGCTGCCAAGCCTCCCAAATCTTTATTTTTCTGAAGTCTGTGCAAGCAGTCCATCTAAAACAAATTTGATGTGACTTTTAAGGTGCTGGAATTCGTGGTGTAAATTTTGGGCCTGCCAGTCAATCCAGGTTGTTCAAAGTTGAATCCCACTGCCACTGTTAGATTTAAGCATCAATGAACTGGCAGTGTTGAAATGTTGCTCGTTAATGAAGTTAGGATCTGTCTTAACTTTGTAGATAGAAGTCTACCTTTGATGACACTTAACTCTTTGACGCCACAATTATTTTCCACCCAGTGCCGTAATTTGTGATAGACTAAAAACAACGCTCAGAGTTGTTTTGGCACGGGTGTCAGATCTGACCAACGCTCTGAGCGTTGTTCTGGAGTCAAAGAGTTAAGCTGTTCTGGACCAGCTAATTAGTATTGAGTGTGGGTACATATCTGATACCATGTGGTGTACTGTAATGTCACTGTATCAGAGTACCTACAAAGTACTAAGTGTCAACATTTCATATGTTGATTCTTAGCACTCAAAGCATGTGTATGAGTTGTTACCCCCTAGCATTCATTATTATTTCCCTTACTGCTCCTTATGAAGTGTGGAGCTATCGCTGCATTTCCAGCATTGGTTTCTGTGGCAGTTTGTTCCACATTATGAGGTTGTCATTCCCATGCACAACCTCATTTTAGTAGTCTTGTATGACATGCCTGAGGTAGTGGTCCTGTTCTTTTGTCTCCTACATGAGGCTCCCCTAGTACAGTATTCATTCAATGTGTTCCTTATGAAGCATGGAGCCACCACTGCAGCAGGTCCTCTTGCAGGAAGCCTGCACCAAGCACTCGCATACTTGTGATGGTTTCTGTGGCAGTTAGTTTTACATCATGAGGTTGCCAGCTCCATGCACAACCTCATACTAGTCGCCTTGTACAACATACCTGATCCCTTATTATTGGTTGCTGTAAAAAGTGGAAACCAATATGCAGTACATTACACAGTCCATTCTTGTTTCTATGCTTCTACCAAGATATACTCCACATCTTGGTATAATACTGGTTGCAATAGAAACTATACCTAGGTTTGCTTCTGGTGAGTGCAATCAATTTTTATTGCTGTGCATATAGTGCAAGTTGTATTTATTATTATGTCAACAGTTGCTAGTTATATTGGCAATGACTTATTATTTGAACAGTAAATGTATGTGTAAGTGATGGCTTTATTGTGAAATATTAGTTACTTGACTGGTTACAGTATATAGAAATGGTAGTTGTAATTAATGGCAAATATATTATATTGTATTAGCATTCACTTTGCTGTGAACTAACAGTTGACTGTTATTTTAATACAATTATTTCTTGTACTTACATTTGATCTTGCTGAACATTTTTTGTGTCTGTGAACAGAGTGCTTGTTGGATAGTGTTTTTTTGGTTTGAACACTTAAAAACAAAATTATGGTTTGCAAAATGTTTCTTCTTCTTCCGAAAGTCTGTAGATGCCTGCTTTGTGTCAAAATCAATGCCACAGTTGTTTTTCAGCCAAAGTATAGTTTGTGAATGTTTGCTCTTCTTCATCCATTTTGTTTATTACAAGAAAGTAAATAGTAAAGGTAGTATTATAGCAGACAATGTTGTAGGGGAGTGAAGTGTTAGAGCCTTCACTATACTAGATCCAGCTTTACGAGGAGGGATGACAAGTTCCCTTCCTCACTGTCTTTGCCTTCCCATTGTTATTCAGAATCGACCTGATTGCACTCTGGGCAAATCCATAGGTGCTCAGTCTCCCTCAGCAAATGCCTAAGGATATGAATGCCAAGTGTTCATGTAGCACGCTAGTTGTATACACGATGGACTTACAAGCAGTCAGGTACCCATTTATAGTTGGGTAGACCTGGAACCCAGTAACTCCGCATTGAGAATAAAGCATTCTAACAACTTTGCCAATTGGACACTTTGATTTGTTTAGTCCATCTTGTTTATTACTGAAACTCAGGAAAGTATGCATATTTATTTCACTTTTTTTCCCTGCTCATGTGAAAGGAAACTCTTAATAAAGGAGTCTTGTCGATGAAGATAACAGTGATGAAGATGGAACAGATTGAAAGTCCTACTTTTGGCAAGTTAATTGAGTTGTCGGATGAATTAATGAAAGGATCTGAACAATGTACCTTTGTGACAGAACAAGAGTTAATGAATCTTTATTTGATACCGGTACATGAAGGAATTACACAGGAGGAGATTAAAGTATAAGAAACAACTTCATGGTAGAAGAGGAACGACTGAGTAAGTAAGAAACAACTTCATGGGATGAAAGGTTTAAAAAAGATAACCAAGATTATCAGCCATTGCAGCAGGCTTTTACCTGAAAATGCTGTGGCTTCATGTACCCTGAATGTTATGAAACAGATAGTAATCCTGAAAGCCCTCTACTTCCAGACATGTCATTAGCTCTGCAGTTCCAGTCATCATGTGACGTATTCTTTCCAGAACGTTGTCTCCATTACAGCTGCTCTGAACGCATCACGATTCTGGGCAAGTCGACCTGCATCAGCCAAAGACAAGTTCAGACTCTCTGTGATGTCCTGGGTCCACCGTCGTCTAGGTCGACCCCTTCCCCTTTTTCCAGGGACCATGCCTTTCCATCACTGTTTTTTCCAGACTATTATGTCTTTTTATATGACCGAAAAATTTCAGCTTCCTTATTGCGATGGTATTTAGGAGCCAATGTTCCTGTACATTTAGTGAGTGCAGTACTTCTCTGTTGGTCTTTTTTTCTGTCCAGGGTATTCTCAACATCCTTCTGTAGCATTTCATTTCGAATGATGTAATCTTTTTTGCAACTGTTTTATTGAGTGTCCAAGTCTCGCAGCCGTATGTTGCTACTGGGAATATACATGCTCTGATCAGTTGTAACTTTGTTTCTTTGCTTGTGCCTTGCCATAGGTTTTTCATCTGTATTAGCTTATGTGAAGCAATTGCAAGTCTTCTTTTAATTTCTACTGCACAGTCGCCAGAGCTGTTAATGATTGATCCTAAGTATTCGAATTCATTGACACTTTCCAGTTCTTCGTTATCAATTTCAATTTCTGGTTTGGTCTTTACTTTGTCTGTTGTCAATACTTTGGTCTTCTTGGTGTTTAGGTATAGATTCTGGGCCTCGCTGTGTTTTTTGGTGGGCAGAAGTAATTGTTCAAGTCCTTCTGGGTTGGTCGATAGGAGGACTGTGTCGTCAGCATATCTGATTTCCGGGATCTGGTACCCGCCGATGTTAAATGAGTCAAACTCTGTGTGTTCTTGGTCATCTCTTACGTTTCTCATGATATTCTCGGCATAAATGTTAAACAGGTAAGGGGAAAGGGTACAGCCTTGTCTTACTCTTTCTGTACTTCAAACCATTCTGATGTTTCCCCCTCTATTCTTACGGCTGCCTGTTGTTCTTGGTACAGCAGTGCGATGAGTTGTATAAGGTGGTTTGGAAATCCCATATTTTTCATAATAGCCCATAACTGCTGATGTTGTACACAATCGAAAGCTTTTGTGTAATCAATGAAACAAGTATGTAGGTCAACGTTGAATTCTCTACACTTTTCTATGATGATCCTCATGTTGAATATATGATCCCTAGTGCCTCTACCTGGTCGAAAACCCGCCTGTACTTCATTTATTTCTGTTTCTAGCTTTTGTTGCATCCTTTTCATTATGATTTGTAAAAGTATTTTGCTGGCATGGCTTATAAGAGCTATAGTTCTGTAGTTTGTGCACAGTTTCAGGTTGCCCTTTTTTGGCAAGGGTATGTAAATTGATCTTTTCCATTCCTTGGGCCAAATTCCGCTTTGCCAGATCTTGCAGCATAATGCATGGTATATACGAGCGCTGCCTTCTCTTCCTGCCTGTATCATTTCAGCTGTTATTTCATCACAACCAGGAGATTTTCCACTTTTTAAGTGTTTGATTGCATTCCGGACTTCCTCTATGGTAGGTTCTGGTTCACGTTCCGCTTCATTCATGACGTTGTTATCTGCCGCTTTGTTTATTTCCGTATACATTTCTTGACAGTACTCCTTCCATCTGTTCAGAATATCTTTACGTTCTGTTAGAGTGTCGCCTTTCTTGTCGTTTATTGCTCGAGGTGATGATTTAAAGTTGCTGTTTTTCAATGTTCTTACTTCAGAAAACATATTCTTACTCAATCCCTGTTCGCGCATTTCCTCTATTTTCCTGCAGGTGTCGTTTATGTATTGTTGTTTGTCTTGTCTGACTCGTTTTTTAATCTGCTTTGTGTATTCCTTGTACAACTCCTGATTTTCTGTATCTTTTTTGTACTTCATTTTTCTTCTCTCTACCACCAACTTCAGTGTTTCGTCTGAGATGTATTCTCGTCTCTTTATGCTTCTTTTAGGAATTAACCTCTGTGCATTTGTAATATATACATCTCTGATGTTATTAGCAAGTTCATCTGGTGTCATTTCCTCCTGTACTGCCATAAGAATGTCAAATTTGTTCTGAATATCGACACTGTACTCTTCTGGTATGGCGCTTGTGTCATAACGTATTACTTTGTCACTTGTAACGACTTTTTTCAATTTGATCTTGAAGTTTGCAGCAAGAAGTTCATGGTCGGAGTCACAGTCTGCTCCTGGGAACGTCTTGATGGATGAGATACAAGATCGCCACCTTTGTTGTATTAAGATATAATCTATTTGGTTCTTGCTTTTTCCGTCCGGTGACATCCATGTATATAGTCTTCTAGGGTGTTGCATAAAAAGAGTATTCGTGATGACTAGGTTGTTTTCTAGGCAGAATGTTGTCAAGCGTTCTCCTCTCTCATTTCTCTGGCCCAATCCATAACTTCCTTTCACTCTTTTCATGTTCTAATCTTTCGTTTCCAACTTTGGCATTAAAATCTCCCATTATTATCCTAATATCTTGCTTATTTGCTTTCTCTAATGCATTTTGCAGTTCATTGTAAAAATCTTCAATTTCCTGTTCTTCAGCAGCTGCTGTTGGCGCATATGTTTGTATAATTGTGATGTTCTTTCTTTTTCCTTTCAGTCTGATTGTGACAATGCGGTTCCAGTAAAATTCTAAAATCTGACATTTGGGAGCAGTAGTACTGCAACACTCTTTGTTCAGTCTCGTTCCCTAACGCCAAGTTCACCATCACCCATGGCTTCACATGTGAGTCACGCAACGTCATTTATGCTATTATATGCAAACGTTGCACCATTACGTACATCGGCCAAACGGGCACACGACTGGGCGACCGATTCTGCAGACACCTCTATGACATCTCTCAGTTTAATTCCACACCTGTGGCCATCCACTTCAATGGCCCTGACCACCACGGTGCCACTGACATCCAGGTGACAGCCATCAGATACTGTTCCTCGGACGCCAACAGTCGGTTTCGCCAGGAACAACGCCTCATCCATCTTATGGGTTGCCTCAAACCACACGGTTTGAATACCCAACATTCTTTTGTCTGAGACGCCTTTCTCTATCGAGTCCCTGTTGTATTATGACTTTCTACTTTGATGCGATCACCTTTTTTTTTTTTAATTTAATAATTTTATTTATTTTTTTAAATTATTTATTTATTTTATTTTAATTTTTTTTTTTTAAATTATTTTTTTCCTTTATTATTTTTTATTTTATTTATTTCTTTATTTAGTTTTTATTTTTATTTACTTTTTTCTCACTCTTTTCCAGTCCTTGTTTTTATTATTTCTTATCTTTATGTACTGTCAACTTCCTCTTTCCGGTTTAGTGGCAGCCATCCTGCTTTGCTTCACATGTGACTGGACTTAATATTAAGGGAGTTTTTTTCTCTTATTTTTATAGTTTCATGTTCTCTACTTAATTCTCATTTTCTTTCCCTCCTGTCTCTTGTTTGTCTGTCCCTGACGAAGGCCTTGTGGCCGCAACGTAGGTTTTTCTTGTCCTTCTCCTTGTAAGACGTATTACTATTTGTGTGGGTGTGTGTGTGTTTTTATTTATTTATTTTTTCAACTGTTTTACCCCGTCTTACGGCAGTTCTCCTCATATACTTATATATTACCCCATAACTGACTGCACTGTCTACCTGTTTGCTCACTTTTCTCTCCTCTCTTACTTTCGATCTATACACCTACTTTCATTGTTTATTTTTTATTTATTCTTTATATCTATTAAATTAATTATTTTTATATTTAATTTTATTTATTTTTGCATGTGTGTGGTCTCACTCGATTTGCCATTATGCCTTCACTGAAACACTTCATTAATTCACTTCGGTCTTCTATTACCACCTCATTCAGCCTCTTACCACCTGATATATCTCGCACTGCAATTGATTTTGCATTTGCTACATTCAAGAAAACTAGATTCACTTGCCATCTCCACTTTATCCGCACCTGCCTCCGCCTTAAAGTTCTCCCTCATGGCTTCACTTCTCACTTCAACCCCTCTGCTGGCCATATTCACCCTCGTGAACATCGCCTCTTACAGCGCATCGAGACCACATGTGGGTTCCAGCGTATGCGAGACCACATGTGGGTTCCAGCGTATGCGAGCTGTCGCAGCTATCCATTCCCGCCTCCTGGCAGATATCAGTGCTCAGCAGTCTCAGCTTCTACTCCGCTTACGTAGTCTCACCTCCAGCTACTTTCCTGCCTTCCCCATTATACGCATTATTATCCATACCCTCAACCGGCAATTGTATGATTTTTTATCCGCCCAGAAAAAGGACAAACTTTCCCGCCTCTGTCCTACCCCTGAGACTGTCCCTGCCTCCTCTACTCCATCTCGTTCCCAGGTTGTTTGTATTCCCTCTGATCTTGCCCTCTCTGGGGGAGAGCTTTCAGTCCTCAGCAAGGGCTTGCACTTTGTCCCTCTCCAACCATCCTCTGATCAGTACAATCTCCTCCAAGATGTCCATCGGTTTCATCGCCGTCTGAGACTTCAGCTCCATTTCCGCAACAGTGATGGTCCTCAGAGATCGCAGGCTGAATCAGATGATGCCTTTGCACGCTTTGCTCCTCCCAAGAATAAACATTTTACACCCTCTCCTGGGGCTTCTCACGCTCTTGATTTATATATTCAGAATACCCTCCACGACATTCAGCAGCTCCAACCTCAACGCCTGCGTTATTCACACCTTTCTTCTGATGAGTCTCATGCCCTTACTAAGCTCCGCCGCAGAGATGACATTGTTATCAAACCGGCTGACAAAGGAGGTGCCATTGTGGTATGGTGCAAGGACCTGTACCTCCAAGAAGGTAATAAGCAGCTCACCAACAGCTCCTTCTACCAGCGCCGTGACAATGATGCGACAGTCCTCAACAATCGTCTGGTCCATGACACCATCAAAAGTCTTATCGCCAACAAGTCCTTACCTTCTAGCGCTTCTCATCTCCGTATTGACAATAGTGGTCTGGGTAAGCCTGTGTTTTATATGCTTCCCAAAATTCATAAACCCTCCAACCCTGGGAGACCCATTGTCTCTGCGTGTGCCTGCCCTACCGAACGTATATCAGACTTCCTCGACGGCATCTTCCATCCTATTGTAGAGCAGCTTCCTTCCTTCTTAAAGGACACAAACCATGCTCTTACTACTTTTTCCTCTATTCAGCTTTCTCCAGACCGTACCTACCGTTTATTTCTGTTAGATGTTTGCTCACTTTACACTTCCATTCCTCACTCTGATGGTCTCCGAGCTCTCCGGTTTTTCCTGGACCAGCGCACGCACCCCTCTATCGCTACAGAGACTCTCCTGCGCCTTGCAGAACTGGTCCTTCGACTCAATTCCTTTGAGTTCAATGGACAGTTCTTTGACCAAATAAGTGGAGTTGCCATGGGCACCAAGATGGGTCCCAGTTATGCCTGCCTCTTCATGGGCTACCTGGAGTATCAGGTGTGGCAGCAGTATCCTGGACCTTTTCCATTGATGTATCATAGATACATCGATGATGGCATAGGTCTCACCGATATGCCAGAGGTTGACCTATCTAGGTTCATTAACTTCATTAACAACTTCCACCCTGCGATCCTATTCACCTCTCACATCTCCACTGTCTCTGTTAATTTCCTTGACATTGTTGTCACTATCACTCCGCCCCACCTCACCACTTCGGTGTACTACAAACCCACCGATGCACACAGTTACCTCCTTTATACTTCCTCTCATCCTCCGGCTTGTCAGGACTCCTTGCCTTTCTCACAACTTCTCCGCCTCCGTCGGTTATGCCAAGATGATGACAACTTTCTATGCCGAGCACAAGAAATGTTGGACTTCTTCCGTAACAGACAGTATCCAGAAGATGTTCTTACCTCTGCCTTAGAACGTGTTCTCCCTATCTCACGTGTAGAGGCCCTCAAACCCCGCCAAAAAACCTCCTCTGATAGAGTCAAGTTTATAATGACCTATCACCCTCACAGCACTGCTGTCAAAAGGATCCTGTTTCGCCACCTACTTCTCCTCCAAGCTGACCCAGTGGCGCGGGAAGCATTTAGTGAGCCACCCTTGCTGGCATATAGACGGGACAAAAATTTGAGGGACCTCCTAGTCCACAGCCGTCTGAAAACCGTCAACGATGGCCACTTTGGAACCAAGCCATGTAACCGTACACGATGTAAGACATGTCAGTATGTAATCGAAACACGTTCAGTCTCGTTCCCTAACGCCAAGTTCACCATCACCCATGGCTTCACATGTGAGTCACGCAACGTCATTTATGCTATTATATGCAAACGTTGCACCATTACGTACATCGGCCAAACGGGCACACGACTGGGCGACCGATTCTGCAGACACCTCTATGACATCTCTCAGTTTAATTCCACACCTGTGGCCATCCACTTCAATGGCCCTGACCACCACGGTGCCACTGACATCCAGGTGACAGCCATCAGATACTGTTCCTCGGACGCCAACAGTCGGTTTCGCCAGGAACAACGCCTCATCCATCTTATGGGTTGCCTCAAACCACACGGTTTGAATACCCAACATTCTTTTGTCTGAGACGCCTTTCTCTATCGAGTCCCTGTTGTATTATGACTTTCTACTTTGATGCGATCACCTTTTTTTTTAATTTAATAATTTTATTTATTTATTTATTTTTAAAAATTATTTATTTATTTTATTTTATTTAAATTTTTTTTTTTAAATTATTTTTTTCGTTTATTTTTTATTTTATTTATTTCTTTAGTTTTTATTTTTATTTATTTATTTATTTGTTTTAAATTTATTTATTATTATTATTTATTTATTTATAATTTAATTTTTTTATTATTTATTGATTACTTTTTTCTCACTCTTTTCCAGTCCTTGTTTTTATTATTTCTTATCTTTATGTACTGTCAACTTCCTCTTTCCGGTTTAGTGGCAGCCATCCTGCTTTGCTTCACATGTGACTGGACTTAATATTAAGGGTGTTTTTTTCTCTTATTTTTATAGTTTCATGTTCTCTACTTAATTCTCATTTTCTTTCCCTCCCGTCTCTTGTTTGTCTGTCCCTGACGAAGGCCTTGTGGCCGCAACGTAGGTTTTTCTTGTCCTTCTCCTTGTAAGACGTATTACTATTTGTGTGGGTGTGTGTGTGTTTTTATTTTTTTTTTCAACTCTTTGTAAATACAGTAATTAATAAATTGGTTTCCTTTATACTAAAGTGTTTCATTAATCTAAAGTACTTGTATGTCATTTGATCATTAAATTTACATGTAACATCTGTTTAAGTATCTAGCAGTCGTGGTGTGGTGCTTTATAGACACAGGAGGCATATAATTTGTGAGTCAGGTGTGCTGTTGAAGAATTATTACATGATCTTTGTTGGTCTGGCACAACAGATCTGGCAAGGCTCAGGGAACCAAGGATACTGGAAAATCGGTGGTGTACCTGTACTTTAAGTGCCTCGCTGGTCAATTTTTTAAGTGTTTGCTTTTGATGTTTTTCTGCCTATGCTGGTACACAAACATATCCATACAACACAAAGTTAACAGAGGATTCAAATCAGCATAGACATATTAATACTTGACTTTTATTGTCCACTGTACATATTTAAAAAAAAAAAAAAAAATCTGTTATAATCCTGAGAGAAAATAGTGTACCTAGATCTATGCCTAGTTTTCATACAGCATACCATCAGTTCTTTGTACGTCTCTAACCCTGAGGAATTAAAATAATGATAACTATTATGCCTGAAACATAATGTGCAGTTATGTTTTAATTGAGGCTACAATCAAAATATTGGGGGAAGGGGGAAAGAGAGGTAATAATAGAACAACAATATATTTTATGAACTTGTTTCTTGATTGTAAAATCCTCTATGACCCTGTTCTCATTAAGATATGTACAGATTACAACAGCAGCTAAGAAGTGAGAACCAATTAGGACCTTTCCAGCAGATAACACATACAGTTAGGGAAAGGTGTGTTCTATCAACTGGACACTGTCACTCAGAAAACAAGCTATGAATAATACAAGACGCAGCATAAGTGAGGTGGCTGCAAACACAGTTTTAATAACCAAGTATGCTGTAAGACCCAATGGGCTGATCACCCGTTGGCTTGTCACACCGATTACGGAAACAACGGCAGATGGATCTATTTGTTGTTGCCCTAAAGACGCCGCTAGGCGTGATGGGAAACTACAACAGAGAAAATCAATCTGCTGTTGCCCTTAAGACGCCACAAGGCGTGATGGCCTCTGACTGCTTGGTCGGTCTTTGGCTAAGGACGGAAGAAGAAGAAGAAGATGCTGTAAGAATATCGCATCCAATGATATTACCTCACATGCGTCCACTACATCCTTTGTATCAGTTCATAAGGTGTAATAACAAACACAAACCAATGGAAGAGAGCCAAACAAAAACCAATACATTTGGAGTTTAAAGAAAGAAAATGGAGATGGATAGGACAGACATACCCTCAAGAACCAACCAATCATTATGACTAAACACGCCATTTTCTTTGGGCATATGAGAAGAAGAAAGCTGGAATAGTGCGACAACTGGAAATACTGAAGGAAAAAGACATACAGCACAACAAAAAGAGAAGATACTGGACAGTCTGACATCATGGTATGAAAAGACATCAACAACAGTACTAGAGACAGGAGGTTATGGAGGGACATGATCACCTATGCCACCATTCACGGTACTTGAAGACTTGCTTAATGAAACCACCCTTATGTTTTTTCTATTTTTTATTCTTTTAATTCTGTGTGTAAAGGATAACAATCACTGTGCAAATCAGCAAAGAAAACAAAATAAACAAACAATGAAACCTTTGTGTAGCATAATGAAACTGTAGCTACATCCTTCATGATTGTGACGACTGGCCCAATCTTCTTTTCTTTTTTTAATTTACCAGAGACCATTTTTTCTCATCTTCAATGCATGATCGGAAAGCCGGTAAAATTACGCAGCAAATTTTGCGCGTCGATAACAACTCTAGCGTCTAATACTATTTTTAGATAACGACATCATTGTAGACCTGACCTCGGTAGCTAGAAACCTGTTTTAATTTATGACTGACTACTTAAACTTAGGTAGAACCAGTTTATGCTACTTTAGGAAACCCCCACGTGACTTTTAATGTTATTGATTGGAGCGTCTATATGATGCCAAAGTCACGTGAGGCACGCTTCGGCTCACGTGCCCAAGCGGAAATCACACGCTAAAAGTTGCGCCAAACGGGGCCGCTTTCACTTGCATTCAGGAAAGCGAGAGGGTCAGACCTAATCTAAGACCGTTGCGAATTCACGCGTTAAAGCACTGTGAAGCCACATGTCTAAATTGCTGATTAGAGTCCAATCTCAGAGAAGAATACGGAGTCGAGCACAGTGAAGGCAGATCCGAACCGTATCGAGACCTACCCGGTGCAACGTCATAAGGAGACAGGACAACCAACCACGCTTCACTATCAGCCAGGGGCTGAAAAGATAAGTTCCTATGACAAGGGAACTCACCATGTCAATGCCTGTCGTGTTTTGGTTCTGTCTTACAACACGGTTTTCTAAATCTGACCATACCGCACGCCATTAGGTAGGGAACTCTCTAATACAATAACCAATGAAAATGTACCTTTATTATCATTATTGTAGGAAACGTACTATGCTTAAAACCTAGAGGCTATTTTGTGTAACCAATGGGACAATAATATTTAATTTCATAAGAACTAAATAAGTATCACCGGAAATGATTATGTAATTCATCAACGGGAATGTTACTTTAGAGGTAGGCGTAAACACTTTATCGAATAATATAGTAAGATAGAAATATCAAATAAACGAGTTGTGTTACATCAGGATAAGTCAAACTTAGCTAGTTAAAGCATGCATACATTTAAATGCATTGTGCAAACTTAATAATTTATAGATAGATCGATACAAAATAATTCACAGTATAATTCCCTCTTTAAATGACCAAAATCGTCCCATAAATAAGGAAGATAATTGAAAAACTAGATTTTAAACATTGAACAGAGAGCAGAAATTTTGTCTCATTTTGGGCATTTTTACGCCCTTCCTTACCCTGTCACCTCAGACGGCGGATGCGTGACTATAAAAGGCCTTGCCCTTGGTTATTTGACGCCACAATCAACAATTCAAAACCACCAGCTGCCTAGAAAGAAGCGGTAAACAGTAATCATATTTTACCTTTGCCAACCGCATCTGTTGCGCAGACCATAGAAGCCATTAACAGCATGTGTGTGTTTTGCCTGAGGGTAAGACTGGCTGGACCGCAAAGCATGTTTTGGTTTTAGAAACGAAAGCCAGCGTTGTAAAAGGTGTAGGTTTATTGAAAATGATGTCAAGAATATGACTGTAAGTTTAATAATACATTTGAAAGAGTATTTGTTAAAGGAATGATATGTATCATGGAAACTAAGGAAGGATTGATATGACTTGTTGTAATGAATCGATTAAGATATTACTTGTAAATTTCTACTATTCCAAATCATTGTATGGAAGCCAATCATGGACAAAGGAATCAACTTAGGAATTATAAGAAAATTTTGGTCGCAGTAAACTGACTGTGATGGGTGGTGAAGGTAAATTGTCCTGTGCATATGTTAGCACAATGTCTGATGCTGTATGTTATGTCCTTTGTGTGTAAAGGCAGAGTAGTGCTGGACCATACAGAGGTTCTGATTATTTGAATTTCAGGTTTTGTCCTGCAACCGTTTTATCCTGAAACGTTGTATCCTGCAAAGGACCCAAAGTATCTGATTCCTATAACTCGTTTTGGACTTTGAGGTGCAAAGGCTCGTGATGTCAACGTAGCTAGCCACCATTGTTCCACTGCCTGGCAAGTCACAGAGTTGTTCGTCCACGGCAGAAGAGTGTGGGATTTTCTGGATTTTAAGATAAGTGGCCTTATCTAGCCACTGATCAGCTTGTTCAATAAAAGACATCACCACAAAAGAAAACATAAATATATTATTAACATTTCAGTGGAGGATGAATTTAAGGACATTATGAATCCACCATACCTTCACCGTCAACTTCATTGACATTGTATTAAATTTAAAATTATTCATCAGTGTGGAAGACAATAGAAACTTCAATACAAGATTATGGTTTATACATTTTAAGTTTCTATGTTTATTTATTTCAAGCTGTAAATACCTTTGAGTTTTCCTAAGTTACCTAACCAAAAGAGAAAAGGGTTAGGTAAATAAATTGTAAATAGATAAATATCAACAGACTTGCTGAATTATTTGGATTAAAGTTTCAAGTTTTGTTTGATATTTTATTTAGATTGATAGACTATATTATATACCCCTAGAACAACATGCCAACGTAATACCACATATTACCAAAGGAGAATCTACGAAAGGGGCAAATAGATTTTCAGGACATAGCCTTTCAACGCCTGGAGGTTTATACAGCTGGATTCTTCCTTTGATGTCAATACACCCTTATTCTTTTCCAGAAAAGGGGGTATTTCTTGTAAGACCAGTCTCTTACCTGGCACTATCCTGGTATCATCTGATACATCCTTTTGTCCAGGATATCTTAAATTTTATAACATCTTAAACCTTTCGTGACAATGCCATATCTTTAGCCAGTAAATGATGAAAAATACTTGAATTGTGAGACACATATTACATACAGCATACACACTAATTCCATCGGCAATACTATCATTCACCATCCATTCATTTTAATTTTAATAAACCAATTGGGTGTATATAATGTACCCCATGCCTGGTTCATTCTATTGGGTGTTACATATTGTCTGATGTTTATTTTCCTTTATAGGGAGAGGGGATCTCGTAAAATATAATATAATCCCAGTAATCATTAAGAATATCATAGCTGGCAGACGCTGGAGCTGGGTTGGTCATGTCCTCAGAAGAGACCCGATGCCATCACAAGAACAGCTATGCTTTGGACCCCTGAAGGAAAACGAAAGAGAGGCCGACCAAAAACAACCTGGCGGAGGACTGTGGAGGCTGAGATGCAGGGAATGAACCAGAGTTGGGGCACTGTACGAAGGATGGCCACCGACCGAGCAAAGTGGAATCAATTTGTTGTTGCCCTACAAGACGCCACTAGGTGTGATGGCCACTGACTGCTTTGACGGTCGGCGGCTAAGGATCAAAGAAGAAGAATCATTAAGAATAATAATAATAATAATGGATAACTGAGAAGGGGACTACGGTAGCGAGAGACCAAATATCTCCTTACAAACTGTTCCAGACCTGTCTAGTTAGGAGAATTTATACTCTTTGTCTCCCTTCAGCGGTGGAGAAACCCAACAGGATTTCTTGAGCAAAAACTTCCCTCTGGGTGATCCAGGAAAAACTTCACTTTCACATCTATTATTTCTACTACTATAAATTCTTATCCTCCCTACGCTACGCCACAATGATTAATATCATACAAGCTGTGGCAGAGATATTATGATCAATAGATTTCATATATCTTTTCTTTATTCTACACTTGTCTTTTACCTTTCTTTCGCTCTTTTACCTTTCTTTCGCATATGCTAGATTGTTAGCAATTCAAACCTCTGTCATTTCCTTTCTAATTTAGCAACGCATTTTATTGCGGTTAGCTAAGTTCTTTGATGAGAGATCGAATTGTGTTAATTCGTTCTCGACAGGGATAATAAGGAAGACCATTGTCTATCACTTTTCCCTGATCTGTTCGCCTATAAGTTAATTATTCACGGTGAAAGATTTGAGATGAAAGACGAGCTCGCTCATATTGCGTTTTATGACCATAGTCTGCAGGCAGAACAGTGTGAATTCTCGAGTGAAGAAACTCTCGCACGGTCTGGTAAATCATGTTACACAAGATCTAAGAGAGTCGGTTCGTTCGATTTGCCCGAGTCTATTTCGGTTTCAGTGTGAAGAATTCGTTTGATTTGCTGAATAAGGGAATATGTAAATCTGGACGTAGGTGTTACCAGTGTTAAGTCTGGTATTCTGGTTTTCGGGAAATAGCGTAGCATTCTTTGTCAGTTTCAGATATTTATATCCCAGAATTTTAAACTCAAATTCATTCAGTACTGCCACACCTTTAGAGAGACAGCTAGCGCGAGTTCTAGAATCACTGTAATAGTAGAGTCTTAGTTTCTCGTGGAGAAGATCTTAGAAGTTTGTGTGAAGGTAAAATATATATATAACTAGTATTGTCCAGTGATTAATTGTTAGTTCAAATTTATATTTCACTAAATTTTCTGTGCCGAAGTGTTTTTCTAGAATAGGTCCGTCATTTGATAATTCTCTAAGTTTTACTGTGTTACAGTGGATAGCAGAATAAATAATAATTTTTAGCTAAACTATAATATAAAATTTTATTTCTGCTAGTAACCAGTCAGAGAATAGTTTAACCATCTAAGTAAATGCACTGATTCATCATGAGTGTTGACGAGATATGTATTTATTTCTAATTCATGATGATTGATTTCTTTTTAATGACTAGAATTTATTTCACGGGAGTTTTAAAAGATAAGACAAGCTCTAAGTTTGCGGTTTATAATTTAAGTTAAATGACCGAAGTGAACATATTCTATTTACGCGTAGGATTGTGTATACTATTAGGGTTGAGTATTTATGTTTTTCTCTTTTTTATACAGTATTTCGGTCAAACCCTAAATCTACCACGGTTACAGTATATTTGAGAATAACCTAGAAGAAACATTTTATACTTAAATACGTGGGGGTCCAAGTTACAACCTGTCTGGCATTGTGTTGGCATCCAGAAGGAGACAAAGTACCCATCTCACGAACTTTAAGACTAAATGCAGTAACTGGGCCTATCGAGCCAGATTCTATTTCTTCCCTAAATCTCAAGTATATTCAGCCCTTATGGCAATAAAAATTACAAACAGTAACATTTCCGACGTTGGAACAATTGTGGTGCGACCAATAATTTTATACTGAGAGAAGTTACCAACCTGTCTTTTCCTAAGTACTGGAAACCTCGAGATTCTGACATTGTGAGCCCATTTAAAATTTCTTACCTGAACTGATTCAAGTGACATAAACAGTAATCCCAAAATATAGTTGTAAAGTGAACGCTCCCCGGAACATCGGATGAAACCTGTATCTGCAGAGCTGGGGTTCTCTTTATCAAAAAGAACACGAAGTCACTGTGTGCGTGTGTCCTAAAGTTTGCGCCTGAAGGTGCAAGAATCAAGTGTAGGTAAGAAAGACTGTCAGTGGCCACTGGTGAATGAACAGAGAGAAAGCAGGACTGAGTGATTCCCTTATGGTATAATTTATGCACCCACGTTGTAATTTCTTTATGCAAGTTTGTTGCTAATGATGTTTTCCTCTTAGAATAGATTAATATATCAACTTTGTTCTTAACCGTAGAGGGAAATCCTAGACCATAGCGTATAAATCTGTGACTCTTTGGGGCTATAACTTTTCTGCTAACGGGATCGGGGGCTCAACAGAGGGGGAAAGGATTACACCTATGGGTCTTTTCTTTTTAGTAATTCATTAACTTATGTGTATTTATATGTGAATGATATTCAAATTTATGATTGTGGTGAATTTTATGATGATTAAAATTTACATATTCAAGTGTGTCGGTCAGCTAGTCTCAAAATATCTATATTCCATTGTTATAGTTTTCACATTTGTACGTCAAACTGTCGTCACTTAAGTGTGTGTGTCGGTGAGTGGTTGATATATAGTACATCTATATAACTGAGTAATCAGTCTGACAAATACTTTCTGTTGTAGAGATAGGCTGAGCGAGAGGATCTCCTCGAGTCTCAGGGACAGAATTACCTAGTTTCCACCATCTCACTCGTGAAAATCTATTTCTATTATTATCTCCCACTGAGCTATCACCTGTACTATTTCTATTCAGAAGGGACCAACCCATGTTTTAATTCCCCTATCACTAATCTACAACACAAGCAAGCAATGTCAAGACTAAAGTAATAGTGAATATTTACCTCCATTCCACTGTACATGAAGCTGAATACAACTGTAATCCATAAACATCTCGACAGCCATAATTAGTGCCATCAAGTCTGTTTAACAGAAGTAGTAACTGTTTTCCTGTGGTTTGCAAAAGTGAAAGTAATTTTTCTACATGAACTTCTATCGAGTCATACAGCTAGCAGCAGAACATGGTGAATTTCATACAAGGTATGTTTTGCCTATGAAAAGCTGTTCTGTAATTTAAGATTTTCTTTGCCCAGTTTCTTCCATGTATTTATTTTTGTCACCAATGTTATTTTAAAAAAGCAAAGTAAGGAGAGTGAATAAGCAAATGCAGAGCTTACTGGAAGAAACTGAGATGTTTCTTATAAGATAAGAATACTAGGACAACCATTATATATAATGAAGAGGTCAAAGATAGGCTAAAGTAGAGGTAAAATCACTGCAAAGATGAGAAGACTCAAAATCTATAGGTCATGTTCTGTGAAGAGGAAAACTGAACACACATGATAATAGGAAAGTAGAAGGGAAGTAGGAAGACAGAAAAAAATACTGGATGGACCGACAGTGTGGCATGGGAGGAAATGATCAACAGAACTCTCAGGCCAGTGCAGTAGACGAGAGGTTGTGGGGATAAATTATTGCCTATGCTATATGGCAAAGTACTTGTAGAAGATTAATTGTTTTAAAATAAGTGTGCTGTATGTTTTTATTTCTAGCCTAGTATAGTAACATTTTAGCCAGATCTACATGTACCAACGCACAAAGTACAACTATCCTAAAGCTTTAGTTCACAATATAAGTCAAAATCAGCCACTCCATTCCCAAAGAAAGTGCTTATCAACTGCTTGAAGTACATCACAAACACTACATCAACCTTAAGAAACCATAAGACAGGAAAGTATCACTCACATTTTACTCTGTAACAATGAATCTATAATTTTTTTCCAATCGCAAAGTTTAACACGATGAAAACGCAAACATTTATCAACCAGAAAGACCTGGTTATTAAACCAGATCAAGAATACAAAAAAAACTGATTAGAAATCATACTTACAAATACCAATGCCGAGCTGCTCTGTCCTGCAAAAACAAACCTCAACTTCATAGTGGGCAACAACGCAGTCCTCAACTCAAAAGCCAGAATAAACAAGATCTGTCAAGCACTCCAACAAGGAACCAGGAATACGATGTATCTGATGACTGCCTTTCTATGTGACCGTTTGGTCACACTGGAACACACAGTAAGATAGACTGCACAGGAAACTGACAGCATCGCACGCTGACAAAATCCACAATCTCAGCAGCTAAAAACACCAAGGATATAATCAACTACCCATGGTTTTCAAGTAGGCTTGAAGATATTTCTGTGATGATAAGACATCAAATTTGACTTGTGACAACAGTACTCCCTCCAGGATGTCCTTGCAGAAATTTCTCCATGCATCCTGGTGCACCCATAAAGGCAAAAATCTAATTCACCAATAATGAGCAAAAGTGAAGCAAAAGAAACATGATCAAGCATACGCAGTGTAGTTTGCAGGAGACCTGACTTCTACTTCATGTTATCTTCAGTGATTATGCAGGTCAACCAAATCATGAAAAAATACCACTTTGTGCACCCTATTTTTACCATGTCTACTGTTCTGTCCAGCTCTCATTTAATTCACTAATATTTATGAACAACTTAAATGACCTGCATCCCATCAGCAAATAAAAAAAAACCTACCATGCACACAAATGTTGACAAACTTTACAATCCTCCATCATTTTATATAATTACAATCGTAGATGTGCTAATCTAGTTTATTTGTATGCTACAAAGTTCATATACAAGCCTTAAGTGTCATCGATGTCCTTGCACTAATGAAAGATGATGGATTTATGAGAGAAGCCAAAATGGCTCTAGAGTTTAATGTGGCCAACAGAAAACTAAATGTACTAAAGAATCGTCCAACTGGTCAACAGTGTTAAATCAAATGCACTGCCATCTAAAAAAAAAATAGATTATACTTTCATGACTCCCCGAAAACTGTGTGCTTGAGCTATCAAATTATCATGTGAAAAAAAATGTTGGTGAAGCAGTTTTGACAGAAGTCACCGATATGAAAATAATTTTTTTGTTAACAATTTTACCTCACAGAATAAACAATGTTACTTTTTACTTTTCTTAATATTTCACTTTAAGAACAATTTTACAGAATGAGCAAATCATGGGCCGTTGACTATTCTCACACTGACTCACAGGAACAAGAAACATTGACATAAAACACACAGCACAATCAACTGTGCCCTTTGTAGGATAACCCAAACACAGCTACAATCTCTCTCTCAGGGGATATATTATCAAGACTTGAAATCTAAATGACTGACATGCAAGCACAATGTACTGCAGTACAAACTTTACTTTTGCAAATGCTACATATTAATCAATCCCATGTAGTTCTCAGGTGTCTCTGAGGAGACAAAAGAAAGAATGGGCCTACTACTCACACTGGCATGCCGTTAAGAGGCAAATCATGTCAGGTTGTACATAGGGGTGGTAACCTCATCATGTACAACAAAATGTCACAGAAACTACTGCTTACAAGAGCACGTGAATGCTTCTGTGAAGGTTTCTTTGTGAGGGAGCCAGCTGCTGATGACCTCTCAATCAATTTTTTTGGGGGTGACAGTTCTGAATCAAAATTTGTCGAGTATTTCATTTATTATCAATTCCAGTCACATGATAGCAGCCTACCTGAAAGAATCTCTAGCCACCCACGGCTTAATTAAGTAAAGCCAATGATACAGAAAGTTTTATTCTGTGAAAGAATCCACAGCTTAATGAAGCACGGCAGTACCAATATAAAGAAAGTTTTTTTTTTTTTAAATTACCAAGTTCAGAATTAATATACTGAACTTAGATCTGTGCAAGCATGGTAGACTGAATGTGAAAACACCCCCAGTGGTACAGGGTGGACTGACACAATTGTCCTGAAAATAAAAAAGCCATTTCTGCCAAACCAGATAACTGTTCACAAAACATATCCACAAGCAAAACCATGATACACATTTTCTTTCCGTACCCACATGTCCAACAAAACAAAATAAAGATAGCCAACAGGAATATTAATGATTTCCTTTGCAATTATCAAAAGTAAAGATTAGATGTGGCAAATTATCTATCCAGAAGTGTTTCATAATTAACCCTAACAAACCGAACATCTGTGATATGCTTTTTTTCTTCTCCTTTTCCACATTTCAAACAAAACAAAAATAAGACATCCAAGAGGAATATTAATGATTTCCTTTGCAATATTCAATAGTAAAGCTTAGACGCAGCAAATTATCCAGAAGCTTTTCATAATTAACCCTAACAAACTGTAATATTCTTTTTTTTCCCCCTTTTCCATATTTTAAACAAAACAAAATAAAGACACAGAAGAGAGGAATATTAATGATTTCCTTTGCAATATTCAACAGTAAAGCTTAGAAGCAGCAATTACTCAGAAGTTATTCATAATTAACCCTAACAAACAGACTATCTGTCCAAAATTCCCAAACAAACAAGCAAGCAAACAAACTGTATGTGACAATGAAGACCACATCATCTATTGAGTACCAATTCTTTATTGACCATTACATTAAAAAAATACAAGAGAACCACAAAATTACAATTTACTTGTCTACAACATGCCTGACACAAAATGAGGGATTAAAAACTGAAGTCCTTGAGATATAACCTTAAAACAAAATATACAGACAATGCAAAACCACAACACAGCAAGACAAAAAAAAAATAATTGTTAAGAGGAAAAAAATACAGTGCATCATGGCATAATCCTAGACCTTCAATACTACACATGAAGAGAACAGTAGATGTGTAACTAAGACCTGTACTGTGGCTAACAATTTACACCGAATGCCTGTAAATAATCTGAGCTATTAAAAACAATTAAATATAAGTGAATCCCTAAGCCATTAAAAATACCGTTAATCTGAACTAACATATACACGGAGCGTAATTGAAGAATACAAAGTTCACAAATGCAAAAAATCTAAAAATATTCACACAATGTGAATTCTAGTAATAAAACAACAAACAGAGAGTGAAAAAATACAACTGATGTGAGGTTGACAGCAATTACAGGTAGATCAATGCCTCAACTAACTTAGTGAGCTGTGGATCTAAATGGAGATATGAAAATATTGAAGCTTGATAAGAGAACTTTAATAAATGAATTACCACAACAGGAAGCAAACAATACACAATGAAGATATGAATTACTGATGTTTCTCTCAATATTGTACCTTGTCATAAATGCATGCAATGTCCTGGTCACTGCCCTGCTACAGGAATCTCCAAAAGTAGAACAAAGGTCACATTTTATTTATTCCTCTAAACTATGACAATGTGAAAACCTGGACAACTTTATAAAATATGCAATCATAAAGGAAAGCAAGAACCAAGCTTTAAACTGCTGTCTCATAATGATGCCTCTCACCAATTCATTATAAAAATCAAATCCTGCGGAAGACAACAGTTCTTTAAAATCAAGGAAAAACACTATAAGATAAGAAACCTGGCAATTACCGACAATTAACAATGAAGAGCAAGAATCATATAATCATGACCTCAAAATGATTCACGGAGGCTTTACAAACAATAAGCCCTGCTGGACCAATGTGAATCTGGTGCAAACTGGTATGGTATTCTGCTGCTACTCACTGGTCGATGTTCATTTAGGGTCTGTGAAGCCTGACATCAATATTTCGACTCTCCATTCTTGATCTGTGTTTTAAGCCTGTGCGCATGTTAAGGATAAACTAAATCCACAATTCTTATCAGAGTTACCATAGAAACCGAATGCATTCTTTCCCTAAACTCATCAAGCAACACCAGCTATAACATTTCTTTCTAACAATGAGAAAACAACAGATGTCGTTTAACGAGGGCTGCTGAGCTTCTTGCTCTTTTGCAGCCAATACCAAGTTAAAGACTCCTTGAAGCTTTTACATTGTAGATCTAGGCTTTACTTGTGGCTTTTCTGCCATTCTGAAACATGTTGAGTTGAAGTCACGAGCTCCAGTTTGGCTTGCACTTAAAGGATTATATCATCTGGTCCCAAACTAGGGGGAAGAAGTGGCATAATGTGCATTTCCCACCATCCTAGGGGCTCTCCAAATATGCAGAGCTAAAATACTGTACTCTGGTTCTGGGCTCTCCCAAGGAATTGTCACGCCCTACACAGAGCTACTTCTCAGCTTCCTCTGCCTATCATGGGTCCATTGTGAGATCCTTCTGAATGCATCCAATCAGGTAAAGGCCAGAGTTACATCTGAGGCTTAAGCTTAGTGTGCAATGCTGTGTTCTCAACATGTTTTACCACAGTAAAAGCAATAAAGGAATATTAATTTCTACGTACGGTGGATGGGTATTGCAAAAAAAAAAAAAAAAAAAAAAAAAAAATTCGTCTTACGAGGACAAAATACAAAGAAAATAGCCAACGATGCAGCCACAAGGGCTTCGCCAGGGATAGTGAGGGCTAAGCAGGACAACAGAAGAATCTAAATTTAAAAAAAAAAAAAAAACTGGGTACTTCCCTAAAGGCGACTAAGACCTAGCATCCCTACCAAAAGGAGAGTGAGCCACTTAGAAATGCTGCTCCTATCTGCTAATCTCTGTCACTCAAGCTATGAAAAGTTTCCATCTTCTTCTTCTTCCTTGTTCATCCTGAAAAGGACATTGGTTGCGTTGTGTCTGTTTACACCGGAGCTGCGATATCTGCGCCTTTCAGCCGACACATCCGACTTCAGCACAGCACATTTTGGGACCGGGTTTGCCTTCCCTCTTCGATCCCTACTCTCTCAGCAAGACTGCAGTGATGCAGCCTGTTTCCAGGACCACCACGTGGAGGTGGAGAAGCATCTTGGTCAGCTCTGGTTCGCTAACCCTGACGCAAGCAGTCAAGCTATGGGTCACTGACTGCATTCTCTATTGCTGCATCTTTGGGTCCCAGTTTCCATCTAAACCATCTTCCTGTTTCCATTAATGTTCCAGTGCAGATTTCTTCCTCAACACACACACACGAACACACAGACCAAAAAAAATAAAAAGGATACTGACAGCTCTTTGGGCATCATTTTCATTGCCAAATCTTACATAGCCTACACCTGTAGACTTTCCTTTGTCCATGACAATTTCAGCAAATTTCACATCTCCTGGGACAGTATAAGAGTAACAAGTTGATTTAGTTAAATCACAGAATAGTAAGAAGTCATAGCACATACTGATTCTTTTTTTTTCTGATGCTGTTTCACATGATCACTTTACCAGTCTTTTTTTTCCCCCCTTTTGCAGAAAACCAGTTCAAAGCAAATTTATGTACTTTTGCAGTGATGGTTCTGTGGCAATTTGTATTACATAATGAGGTTGCTAACCCCCACACAGAACCTCATATTAGTCACCTCTTGCAACATGCCTGAGGACACAGTATCCCTATTCTTTCATTGTCTCCTCAGAGACATGGGAACTACACGGGGCACATATTTACATTACATATAATGTAATAATGAAGATTCTCAACCTTACCTGGTTTCCTGGTGAAAATTACTACTCGTGGCTGCTGCACATAATGTACAGCAGATATAGAATTTGTATACTAAATAATTAAAACCCACTTCTATCCATCCACTTGAATAAAGCTATCAATCTATATACATTTTTTTGCAAAACTTGAATATAATAAACGAGATATAGGCGTTGAAAAGGCACTGTGCCATGCGCCGATAAAAAAAAAAAGAAACAATGGAAAGGTCATGCATTTCACATACTGCCATTTTTAAAATTAAGTGAAACAAAATAAACTATCAATGCACATGAGCTAAAACTTGGCAGTTAAGGGGGTCCCCGGTACTGAAAACTGGATTTTACATACAAAATATAGATTTTTTACTTTTGAGCTTATTTTATTAAATAATCATCGAGGAATCGATTGAGCAAGGTTTTATAACATAAAAAATGCATTTGATGTATCAAAAAGCATATTTTCTGTACCCACCCCCAGCTATGATTTGCAAATTTGTGCCGAAAATGCAAGATTTGTCGCTCAATTATACCTTAGTTACGCTAACAAAATCGTGGACTATTTGGTATCAATACACATGGAATTTCGTTGTCTGCCATAATATCGCAAATTCAAAACTATTTTTTCTCATAGCTTTGTGTAATGTGTGTTTGAAAATTTCCGTAATTTTACGCTTACCTCCTTATAAGGAGTGGTCACGTGGTGACCCCTTGCCCTCATTACCGACCCATTCAAGACGCAAGAGTAAACATCTGCTTTGATTGGTCATAACAACATTTTGGCTGCGTGCGCAAATGTGGAAGTAACAACAGCCATTTCCGCCTGTACACAAAAAACAATTGTTCGCTTTCCGTGAAATATTTTTCTCTTGTTTAAATTTCAGTGAATTGTGTTCTTTTACTTCAAAATGGGAAGAATTGGTAAGAGATCAAAGCAAATATCTGCTGCCAGGTCGCGTCGACAGTGTGTAATTTCTAGCAGTGTTACCACAGAAGGTAATACAGAATCAGCGGTGAGTGATAGGCCTACACAAACAACGTGGAATTTCTGCATTCCAGTATCCGATAGGCCCATGGTTCACATTGCAGATCCAGTAGTGCCTGGCCCAAGTCGATCTGATATAAAAATTAACTTGAGCACGAGCAAGAATGTTGATCTCATAATACTGTCTGCGCTCAGCCTAAACCTACGTATAAAAATGTATGTTGCAATTTGTGTAAGCAAAGCACATTGCAAACAAGAACTGACAACACCAAGTCTAAGGGTTTCTCTCTCTTCCTGGAAGTTGTGTGTCACACATGTGAAAAAGCAATTTCTAGAACGTACACATCCGAGAGGGAACCAGAAGGCCGCGGCCCTCGTGGACATGCAATCAACAAATCTGCTGTTCTTGGTGCCCTCATGTCTGGAATGGGCCCATATACATTCAATCTCTTCTGTGAGAACCTAGACCTCCCTGTCCTGCACCAGAAAACATTTCATAAATATGCAGATCAAATTTTTGATCATTTGGATACCATGCACTCTACAGCATTTCAACGTTCCGTCAGCATCGTCCGAGCTGAACACGCTAAGAGTCAGCATCGTACCATTAATAAAAAAGAAGTCATTGACATTGCTGTCAGCTTTGATGCAACATGGCTAACTAGAGGTCATAAGTCATTTATAGGTGTTGGCAGTGTTATCGACATCTTGACTGGCATGGTCATCGATTCGCATGTTATGTCTTCCTTCTGTCACACCTGTGAGAATACTGGACAGTGGCAACTGAAAAATCAGCCTGACAAATTTGAAAAATGGAAAGCAGAGCATCAGAAGGACTGCTGCCGTAATTACGAAGGGTCAGCCGGAATGATGGAGGTAAAAGCCTGTGAAGTTCTCTTTCTTCGTTCAGTGGCAAATCACAAGCTACGCTACACTGTTTTGCTATCAGATGGCGATTCCAAGGCCTACAACAGACTCTTCGACATCAAACCGTATGGACCAGAAGTTGAAATAACCAAAGAAGAGTGCGTCAACCATGTTGCAAAGCGATTAGGCACTGCACTGAGGACACTGATTACTGACTGCAGGAAACAAAAAAGTCACCCTTGGGGGAAATGGTCGTGGTCGTCTAACCCAAAATGCAATAAGAAGATTGTGTATTTACTACACCAGGGCCATCCGCAAGCATAGTACAGCCCCAGAGATGAAACAAGCCATCATGGCTTCTCTCTACCATGGGTATTCGACAAACGACAAACCCCAACATAATTTGTGTCCGCCAGGCAAAGACTCCTGGTGTTTCTATCAGGCTTCCATTGCCAAAGGAGAAGCTGCTGGACCACACGAGACCAAGGTTCACTCTCCGCTAGACTACAACCTGCTCCATAAGCACTTAGCCCCTATTTATGAGCGTCTTACTGATCAGCATTTGCTGAAGCGGTGTCAGCTAGGTGCAACACAAAATGCAAATGAAAGCCTACACAATGTTATATGGAGTCGTTGCAGCAAGCGGAAATTTGTGTCATTAAAAAAAAGCCAAATTCAGTGTCCTTGTGGCCGTTGGAGAGTTCAACTTTGGTCCATCAGCCAGTGCAGAAATAAAAAGGCTGTGTGGTCAAGCATCTGGAACAAACTCAATACGCCTTGGACAGGTGCGACTGAGGAAATGTCTGGCCAACAGCCAGAAACATGAGGCTGACAAACTTGTAAAAAGAAGAAAAATTAGGCAAGAGGCAAGACAAAGGCGAGAGGTAGAGCTGCTTGAAGCTGAAGGAGGTGCAGCATATAGTCCTGGAGGATATTAACCCCAGAATGGAGTATATTGGACAAGACAAGGCACTCGGTGAGTAAAATGCATTTTTCTTAAAACTAACATTTTATTAACCAAAAATGTTATTACTAACAAACTATCTAATAGATCAATCTAAATTTGGCATGCATGTAGTACACATATATACCTTTAAATTGTCACATGCTTTTTTTATATTTTGGTTATTTGCTTTGATATATTTAAAAAAAAATTTTTTTTTCTTTTTTTTTTCATACAAATAAAGTGTATTTTTTTTTTAAATCATTAAAAATAGAATTTTAAAGGAAGCTGAAGGAGGTGCAGCATAGAGTCCTGGAGGATTTTAAACACATTCAGCCCCCCAGAATGGAGTATATTGGACAAGACAAGTCACTCGGTGACTAAAATGCATTTTTCTCAAAACTAACATTTTATTAACAAAAAATGTTATTTTTTACAAATTATCTAATAGATCAGTCTGAAATTTGGCACGCATGTAGGACACATATATACATTTAAATTGACAGAGGCTTTTTTTGATATTTTGGTAATTTGTTTTGATATTTTTTTTTTCATTGTTTTTCATACAAATATAGTGTATTTTTTTAAAAAATCATTAAAAATAGAATTTTAAACTTATCAAAAAAAAAGCCTCTGACAAATTGTTTTAATTGTCAGTCACAACATGTGTATCCAATTTGATAAAGTTTGATCAATGGTAAACATAAGATTTTTGCTCTTGAAAATTGGTGAAAACCCCAATATGGCAGTTGTTTTTTTTGGGTTACCATGTAGAAGGAAAGAAGAAAAATTAGGCAAGATAAAGGCAAAAGGAGGAGCTGCAGGAAGCTGAAGGAGGTGCAGCATATAGTGCTGGACAATTTTAAACACATTCAGCCCCCCAGAATGGAGTATATTGGACAAGACAAGTCATTCAGTGACTAAAATGCATTTTTCTCAAAACTAACATTTTATTAACAAAAAAATGTTATTTTTTACAAACTATCTAATAGATCAGTCTGAAATTTGGCATGTATGTAGGACACATATATACCTTTAAATTGACAGGGGCTTTTTTTGATATTTTGGTAATTTGCTTTGATATATTTTTTTTTCATTGTTTTTCATACAAATATAGTGTATTTTATAAAAAAAATCATTAAAAATAGAATTTTGAACTTATCAAAAAAAAGCCCCTGACAAATTGTTTTAATTGTCAGTCACAACATGTGTGTGCAATTTGGTAAAGTTTGGTCAATGGGAAACATAAGTTTTTAGCTCTCGAAAAGTGGTGAAAATCCAATATGGCGGATGTTCTTTTTTTGGTTACCATGGTAACCACGTTTTTTAACAAAATAAACTGTACAATTTAGTTCATGGACATACACTGTGTCTATTGAGCACATAAAAAGTTTGAAAATGTTATTAGAACAAAAGTTAGTTTTCACTGTAGGGGAACCCCTTAATTAGAATTAAGACTGTACTTTATAGGAGTTTTTAAACTACTAACAAACTGTATGAATTGTAAGTAGGAAAAATTGAACAGTGATCAGTGATTACTAATGCTTCCCAAGCCTCAGCTTGTATGATATGCTACTGTTTATTTTGGTGTCCATGCTGTTGTGAATAAATTATGCAAATTAGCTAATAAATATTCATGACATCACAATTCTGAGTATATTGGCTGATTCTCTATCTCAACATAAATACATTTTAATTTTTCATTTAGATAGCACTAAAACTCCGTAAATTTTTAATTTTTTTTAAAAAGATCTTTGAAAATACATTGGGTACATACAAATACAGTAACAATATTTTTTTAATCATGTCTTTTTTAACTTTAAAAATGTACTTAAATTGTTAGTTTTACCAAATAATTTTAAAATTTAAAAAAGCATACTGTTTTAGTTGTTCTTGGCTATTAACTGTTACTTATTAATAATTTGAAATGTGTGTTCCAAAACATGCTTTGGGAATGCTGACTAATGCAATGACTGCTCAATAGCTGACCAAAGTAGCTACACAAAACTTAATTAGGACACAATCATCATCTGTCAGCTCCCCAAGGAGCCCAGCCCTTCAACAAACTTGCGCTAAGCCTTACTATCCCTTGCCATCAATTCAATGTGTTTGTTTCCATGTATTCACCCCCTTCATGTCTGTTTCCAGTTCTCTTCTCTGTGTTTTCGGTCTACCTCTACTTCTTTTACCCTGCGGATTTCAAAATAATGACTGCCTCATAATTCTATTAACAGGTTTCCTCAATGTGTTTCCTATGCATTGCCAGCGTCGTCTTATCTTTTGTTCCACATCAGTCATCTTGTGATAACATTTCAATCCTTTGATTCTACACAAGCACCCTCCAACTGTGTCTATATTGCTGAGAAGGCATATGTCTGATTCTACATCTTGTAGTGGTGTTTCTTTCAGTACAATCTTGTTATTGTTTCCTGCATTTATTCTCATTATCTTTGTTTCCTCCCTGTGCATTTTCCGACCCACTTGCTGTGACTTCTCATCAAGTATGTTAATTTTGTCTGGTATCTGATGATGGTTATGGGACAGAAAAGCCAGATCGTCAGCAAAATCTAGATCATCAAGCTATTTAGTCAGAGTCCACTGGATTCCATTTCTGTCGATTGAAGCTGATAAGTGAAGCTGATAATTAGCACAATTTCAACAAGTTTCTGGCAAATTTATTCCACAAAAACTCATTCTATAATAAAGAATGTTCGATATCCTCGCATAAGAAAGTGCAGTTCTGCTTCAGTAATAAATAACATGCAGGTTTGCCAGGCATCCATAACTTTAAACAACTGTTTTAATCATAAACTATATGGAAATATTTTTAACACTTTTGTAAAAAAAAATATACAAGGCTTCTTCACTAAAGGAATACATGGATTTAGATCAGTAGCAGGCAACCCAGGTTATGCATGGATCTACTTTAGAAACACTGCTCTCTCTAAAAATCTACCTTGTCTGTTTTCAGGGCATTTGGAATAAATGCAGTCTATATGCAACTTTAGAAAAAGAAAGAATAGCAGTACTGCACTGTCACGTTTGTCCTAAAAGGAACTAATATGAGGTTGTGCACGAGGCTGGCAGCCTCACTATGTAAAATAAATTGCTACAGAAACCATCATTGTTTCAGCATGTGACTGCTTAGTTCAGGCTTCTTGCAGGACCAAATGCAATGGTGCCTCCATGCTCCATAAGCAGCTCAAAGGAAAATGATGATGACTTTTATCCCTGTTGGACTTTCTGCTTCCAGCAATTCCATTAAAAGAGGGGTGGAAAACTAAATGAAATTTTACAGAATATTAACTTTACTTCAAAAAAAGATCACAAATCACAATTAACCTTTAGCACGCTGCATTCTTTGGCGAAAATTTTCGCCTGCAGCTGCATTCTTTTTCACAGCGTCCCGTTTCTATAGTGGGTGACCCTTAATGTCTATAGTTTTTGTGTTTCTTGGTCAATTGCTATCATTTTTGGAATTTATATAAATAAATGAATGGTGAATCTGATGATATAAAATTTGTTTGTGTACATATTAGATGTGATAGGAAGAGAGGAAAGGAAAGATGAAAAAAACGAAAAAAAAAATTTAAAATAATAAAAAAATATTTTTTTTTAAATTTTAAAATTAAAAAAAAAAATTTAAAAAAATAACCAGCAAACGAAGGGTCCATATCCCTTGCATCTCAATGAAAGTCATTTGACCAATAGACCAATACAAATCAAATGACGATCTTTTCATTACACCCATCATCAGTAGCAAAGCAACAAACGCTCTCGTCAGCTGTGACATTCGGCCGAAATTCTAAATCTTTCCGATATTCCTAGTCCTAACCCCTAACATTATACATACTTGAAAGGCCATTTTACTTTCGTTTCCATCTCAGCCATCAAACATATTCTGAGAAACGATATCAGCGCTTATAAAGATAAAAATCTTATCCCCACCGCATGGCGTCAGAATCCAATAAAATTAGAGCAAAATGGCTGCATGTTGATGCCGATTCATTTCGATTTAAAAAATTTACAAAAAATAAATGCTGATACACCCATCGCTTTTTTAAGATCGGAAACGGAAGCTAGCTCTCTTGAAAATAACATTAGAACTTAACATCCGGGGCTGAAATCACGTGTACACAAGTCCTCATGCTAGAAACGATGAAATCCGTAAGGCGACACACGGTGCCTCCAGCTGTCAGAACAATGTTTTTTTTGGCGACACATGTCGCCCGCAGCGTGCTAAAGGTTAAAGTGAATTTTTGTAAGCTAGCTCATGAGATTTCAATGGGAATGAGGAAAAAGCACCTTAATTCTGGGGATACCACAATTTTAAATGCCAAGTGCGAGATGGCCAGTCCCAAATTTCTATAGCTTTAAAATTATGTTATTCCCCTGTCACTTACAGATTTACCTAATCATCCCCTGTGATCTACCAGAAGATAGGAGTCTACCATATGCTGACCCATTCTCTAGATCACGTTTATATACTGTAGCTGTCACAGAACAAATGACTTACATGAACTTACCTACTTCTCTAAAGAATTCTTTCAGTGTCTGCCAGTTTACACTGTATGGAAGCTGTCAGTGCGAAGAGGAAAAACTTATGCAGTGACATAGAAAAAATATAATCACAAAAAACTGTGCACCAATAAATTCTAAGTACTTACATTCTTCACAACTGCTAAGTAGTGTGTACTACAGGAGACAAGATATGTTCAGCATATCATGAGCACTATGCTAAGAAACACCTTGACACTCTAAAGTATTTCATTACTTCTAAAAATTTTAACTTTCTTTTTAAAATTTAATGCTGCATGGTAAACTTGATCAATTGACTACTAGTGAAGCATAACAAATTCTGATGTACCTGTCAGACACAACACAATGGATACAATCCATTAATGCATTACTTTAATACAAGATGAAATTTTTTTCAAGTTATTAACAAAAAATATGACACACAGCAAAGTTTGCAGATTGGTTCCAATAAATTAAAAGTACTTACATTCTTCACAATGACAGTGCAGTTATCAGCACGTGTTTTCCGCCTGTCATCATCTCTATCTCTGCCACCACCACCGCCGCCATAATTATCTCTCATCCTGTCAGATATCCTATCAAGCCCACCTAATCCGGCCAATCCACCTAATCTATCAAGTCCCAGTCTGTCCCTGCCAAAACCATCTCCCATACCTAACCGATCACCACCTCCTCCCAAGCCACCTAGTCCTGCTGAGAGAGAGCTCAATGAAGGTCCAAGACCACCAAGACCAGAAAGGCTACCACTGCCATTGTAACTGGAACCTCCAAGACCAGAATAATTGTTGGAAAAGTCTGACAATCCACCCATCTTAGATGATCCTCCCAAACCACCCAGTCCAATATCCCCCAGACCCATTCCACCTGAACCTCCAAGTCCTGATCCGAGAGAACCGGAACCAAGACCGAAACCCATTCCTCCAAGGCCTGCTCCTAGACCACCTCCAAAGCCTCCACTTAATCCTCCCATTCCTAAACCAAGGTCACCTCCTGCACCCAGAAGTCCTAAACCTGAGCCTCCCCCACCTAAATTTCCCAGTCCCATTAATCCACTGCCCATTCCAATGTCTGAAATAAAAAAAGTATTTTAAAAGTTGAGCGTCAATACAGGAATAAATGACAACATCTCTTAGAAAAATTTAATAAAATAAATATATCTGAAGCCAAGAAGGTGAAGTAGTTAACAAAAAGTAAACATTATACTTAGAAGGATAAGTTAATAAATACTGTCACAAAATGTTTTCTGCCCATTTGTGTTTTATGTGTGAGCAAATCATGTATCATAAAACATTACATGTGTGTGAGCTAAAGTTAATAAATACTGTCACAAAATGTTTTCTGCCCATTTGTGTTTTATGTGAAGCATGTATCAGATGTCAGAGATAACATGTGGTGTGAGCTAAACTAAATATAGCCAGTTATGCGATAGAAGCTGTGCAACTATGTGCTTAAAGGTTTTTGAACAAGAAGGGTGTTTAAGAAGAAACGCATCAGGTTTTACGCCATACTGGATTGGTGAGCTTGATAATGTATCTTTATGATTGTTAGCCAACTATTTATTTTGGAGCTACGCATTCACACAGCACATTGTATAGCTTATTATGGTTCTCGTATTTGTATAAGTGTTTATTATAATTATGGAGATTGTCAGAGCGTCTCTGAGTTATTTTTTATGTGTGGCATCTTAACATATTAACTACCGAATTGAAAAACACACTGTGGCTGAATTAAATTTTTTTCCCCATTTTCATCCTGTAGGTGTTTGAACAAAGTAAGCTGTAGTTTTCATAATTGTTTACAGATTTTTATGAATTACACGTCATTTTAAAGATAAATGAATGTACTATTACAATAAACACCGGTTGTAACTCTAATAGAGGTTGTTGCTATTTAACGGCCCTCCGACGGCCAAGGACTTGCAATATTTTCACAATTATAACTGCTTGCGCCCCATCTCTATCAAAATCACAATTTCAATCAATGTGCACCCCGTTTTCACTCTTGTCCTCGTCGCTAGATCTATCAGTCAATTGTTGAAACACGTTTCTATCCTATTCAGCCGTTAGATGAGATGTACACACATTTTTTGTAGTCCTATCACTAGTTGCCACGGTAAACAGTTTTACACGATTTGGTAACTAACCCAAAACGCTGAAAAATATGAACATAATATCAATTTTCCAGTGTTATACAACAACCATGCTTTGGGAATTTGTTTTCCGGTGGCAACTTAAAATCTTGAACCAGATCAGAGAGTTTTTCAGTACATTTTTCATTTGTTTTATTACTAAAATTAGATTGGCGCTCTAAGCGGCTTGCGGTCCAAATGTGATTATTTTGTGAGCCACTGACAGCAGCTTGCGGTAGTTAATGTGTTAAGTTGGTTATGTGCGTGATCTCTAGCAGAACGTCACGAGCCTAGTTTAGAGAACTATGTCAAAGTGCTAGGTGGTCTACCATACTGTGACAACGTTTACTTTTTTCTTTGTTTATTCCTATGCTAAACATTGACATCTGGAACCTTAAATTTATATTTTCAGCAGATGAAGATAGTTGAAAACTTTCACAACAAAATATACAAGTGAAAGTAAATGAGCTTGACTGGCCATGGTGAGTCTCAATGTGAATAAAGAATCTGTAAACTGGTTCAGCTCACTGCTCATAGTGACAGGTGAAGATGTCAAACATTTTGGGCATGGGAATTGTTTAACCAAATTCCAAGATGTTTTCGATGCTGATAATTCTGAATCCTTCAATAGTTTCAGAATTAATGTGCTTCACAGCTGTAGAAGACTGTTTAATTTGCAGAATGAAGCAGATTTCCTTAGGGATTCACTTTCAGAATCAGCTGGCTGAGAATGACAAGCTGATGGTAGTTTGTTTGAATTGTGTCACACTTTCAGTTGTTTAAGGAAATCAGTTTACCTCAAAATTTCCTCTTAATGCGCCTATTCTTCCTTCTGTTGCTGATGATTTTGTTTTTTTTAAATCACAATTCATTTTATTAAATAAGAAATCACTCAAAATTTGACAGTAACCACTGATATTCACGCTACCACGATTACAGGAAGCATTGTAATATCAACATTCTATAGAGCCTAGCCTATGCAAGCTTGATGCTGATTGGTTGATGCTGGTCATTTTCTACACAGAGGAGTACATTTCAACCAATGACATTTCATTTTATGTTAAAGTTCATAATGGTGAAAATAGCAATCTAATGCTCTTGCTGGATTAAATACCGAAAAAATTATTAACATATTTTAATAAATACAAAAAAGTTATAGTAAAATTAATCTTTTGCAACCCTTCTTTACGGCACTTCTTAACTATAACCCTTCACATTTTTGGCACATTCTTCACTCTTACGGCCAACCCGCGATCCCCAATAGAAATCTCTTAAATCAGAATCAGACACCATCTTGATGTCAATCAGCCAGACCGATCCTGCCATTTGATTGTTCTGCATCTCTCAGTGTTCTCTAACGTTTAAACTTGACAAAAGTGAATTTTTACTTAAATTACAACGGCATCCAAGTCTACTAGTGAGAAAAAGAGGAGTAGTAACCCTCTTACTTTACATGCAAAGTTAGAAATGATAAAACTAAGTGACAAAAGTTTAATGAATGCTGAGATAGGCCGAAAGCTAGGTTTGGCATGCCAAACAGTGAGTACAATTATTAATGCAAAGGACAAAGTCTTGAATGAAATTAAACGTGCTACACCTGTGAGCACTAAAGTGATTAGAAAGCGTGATAGCCTTAGTGCAGATGTGAAAAACTTTTATTGGTGTGATAGGTTTAGGGAAAGAAGCCAACTCCATAATATCAAAGTGCAGGGTGAAGCAGCTAGTGCAGATACTGAGGCTGTACAAAATTATCTATCTGAACTAGTTAAGATCATCAAAGGTTGGATTTTCAACGTGCACGAAACGGCCCTGTTTTGAAAGATGCCTTCAAGGACTTTTATTCATTCATAACCCTCCACTCCCAAAGGAGCATAGGCAACAAACATATGCCAAGTCCTCCTGTCACGTGCCATCATCTCAAGTTCTTTACACGTTCTCCTCATCATTTTCACATGTTTCCAGCTCTCTTCTCCATGTGCTTCTTGGTCTACCTCTGCCTATTTTGCCCTGGGGGTTCCAGAACAAGGACTGCCTTGTAATGCTATCAACAGGTTTCCTCAGTGTGTGTCCTATCCATCGCCATCGTCTTCTTCTCATCTCTTGTTCCACTGGCACTTGTCTAGTTCTTGTCCTCAGTTCCACGTTGGTAACCTTGTCATACCATTTCAATCCCTCTATTCTATGCAAGCACCCATTTATGAAAGTCTGTAGCATTTTGGTTGTTGTATTTGTTGTTCTCCATGTCTCAGAGCCATACAATAAGACTGACTTCCCATTTGAGTTGAAGATTCTTATTTTCGTGTTGGATCCGATTTCTCTTGATCTCCATATATTTTCCAATGCAATGAAAGCTCCTCTTGCTTTTTGTATTCTTAGTTTGATATCACTGTCTGTCCCTCCAACTTTGTCTATATTGCTGCCAAGATATGTGTACGATTCTACATCTTGTATTGGTGTTTCTTCAAGTTCAACCCTGTTATCATTACCTGCATTTATTCTCATTATTTTTGTCTTTTCCCTGTGTATTTTCAGACCCAATTGATGTGACCTTTCATCGAGTGTTTTCAATTTGTCCTGCATCTGATTACGGTTATGGGACAGAAGAGCCAAGTCATCAGCAAAATCCAGATCATCCAACTGCTTAGTCAGAGTCCACGGAATTCCATTTCTGTTGTGTGTTGATGATGATCTCATATCCCAGTCTATTGCTAGTAAGAAAAGAAATGGAGACAAGAGGCATCCCTGTCGCACTCCTGTTCTTATCCCGAAGGACTTTTATGCCTGGTTTCAAAGCTGCAAAAGCCAGGCTAACTCTTTAGTTAGGGGCTGTCTGTAAGTTAAAACCTATGATTTATCATTCAGAAAATTCTAGAGCCACGAAGAACTATGCAAAAAATTGCATCCCGTTTATTACAAATCTAATTCAAAAGCTTGGATGACATGATATTTTTACAACTGAGAAAAGAAAATTCCTTTTAAGATTTTACTCCTTTCAGACAATACCCCTAGCCACCCTAGTTGGTATGTACAAGGAGATTAATGTTGTTTTTCTGCCTGAAAATACAACTTCATTGCTGCAGCCTATGGACAAGGTGTGATTGTAGCATTTAAGCTGGTTTTAAGGAAAATTAATTGAAAGAATTTTGGAAAGACTTCACCATTTTGGATGGTACTAAAACCATTAGAGCTGCCTGGGAGAAGGTTAAAGAAAAGACATTGCACAGTGTTTAGAAGAAGTTAATTCCTCAACGTATGAATGATTTTAAAGGTTTTGAGAATCCAGTGCAGGAAGTTACTACAAATGTTGTGGAAATGGCCAGAGAAAAAAGTGATTCTTTGCATTATGGCAATTCTTGCTTTACAGCAAGAGCCTGGAACCTCACCCACCGAAAAGTGGGGTTCTCCTGTATATAATTAGCTGATTTGTGACTGCAACATACATATTTGAAAAATTAATTTAAAATATTTCTAAGCTGAAAACTGCGACAAAAATAAATACAAATTTAGGTAGAAAAATGGTTTCACTAAACTGTAGCATCAATACTGTAAAGAAAATGATAATTTTGTAAACAAAATATGGGTGAAACCTCCCCTTTTGTCATACTGAACATAAATGGTCAGTGAAGAGAGACAACCCTCTAAACTTCATCTAAAACACACAAAAAAGGAACATGCTTTAATATTAACTGTAAGTAGAAGGATGGGAAAAATGACAATATTATCAGTTACACGCAAAGGTTGGCATAATAAGATCAGAAATTTATTTGGTCTTGAGCAGTACCAGAAGTCTGATTTATTCTGTATGAAGTTTGGTTACCCCACAGGTACTATTGAACTAGACCAACCCTTTATCTCCCTTTAACTGATTTTTCAACCACAGGTAATTGATAATTTAATCTAGATTCTACAGGTATGACAATACAATTCCCCCCCCCCCCCCCCAAAGCACTTTTAGGCATAAAACTGAAAACTCATAATTGCATTTCTGCAAGTACCAATACAAAAGGACCATCACAGAAAGCTTTGGAACAAATTATTACGGTACAATCGGTTACTACCTTATTTAAATAAAATTATATAACTAAAATAAATTAGGAATTATCACCAGACGTAGTACAACAGTCTAAAAAAGATAAGATATAAAAGAATATCAATATCACGGAAATATTTTAGGTATGTTCATGCATCACATTATGTATTTGTAATGCTGGCAGATCAATGTGACAAAAATGTTTGTCCTATGTTTTTAAAACCAGGCATGAAGTATTCGACCAAGTCAAACTAAGCAAATCCTGAGTGTATGCTTACAGCCAAAAATAAAAAAAATAAACACTGGGAGAACCCATTGCTGAAGTTAAAAATAATACACAAATAAACATTATAACCATAACAACTTACTACCACCAAGCTGACCGATGTTTGTAAGTGGAGCACCCCCTGAGCCAAGTCCCATACCAATAGACTTCAAACCACCTGATTGAATAACAATTCAAACATTATGGGAATTAAGATGATCTTTATTCTTAAGTACAAATGTATTATATACATATACAGTGCGATCCCAATTTACGAGAGGATTACGTTCACATACACTGAAATCACATTCGCCACCAAAATTCTTTCTTATTTAGTCATTCCTCTTCTACCTTGGGGTGTACAGGTTTGCCAGAGAGAGCATCATACTAACCTATCGGCTGTCTTCCTCCTGGTCCGGGTTCCAATCTAGTCCTCAGTCCTCCCAACGAACTCTGGGTCATTTTGGATATCTGGTTCTTTGTTTCCCACATTTCTGAGGTTTGCAGCTGGCTTTTGTGAATTGTTGTCATTGCCCATGACTTGCATTCATAAGTCAAGACTGGAACATAGATGGAGCGGTATACAGCCATCTTCGCCTTCTTGCCAATTTCTCTTTTGCTGAGGAATCCTCGATTTATGGCCTGAAAAGTCTCCCAGGTGCTGCTCTTCGGGTGGCCAACTCTTCTTTGCTGCCTCTCTTCCAGTCTAAGGCAGCTCCAGGTATTTAAAGTGGTTGACCTGCTCCAGGACATGTTCTCCCAGCATAATTTGATGCCCTTTTTCCTCTCATGATATCACCATGGTTTTTAATTTGGAGTTGCTGATGACTATATCCCTTTTCTCAGCTCTTCTTACCAGACTTGCAGGTTGGATTGAAGATGTGTCTCTGATTTAGCAATCAGGGCAACATCGCTGGCAAACGCCAGCTCTGAAATACAGACCTGTCTCATCTTCCTGTACCCCACTGAATACTTTCTTGTCCTCTTCTTACATGCTTTGATGACATCGTCCATGAGGAGTATGAAAAGATAAGGTGACAGAACATCACCCAATCTTACACCAGTGGTGGTCCTGAATTCTTCTCACTTATGATTAGCCATCCTCACAGAATTTCTGCAAGTCTTGTAGAAGCTCTGTATAGCATGGATCAGAGGTGCTGGAATGGCCTTGAAAAGCAGTCCAAAAGTTTTTATTCTTATATTTAACACTGGCTTGTCATCTGCTTTGATAATTATCATAGTTTTCATTTTTCAGTGTTAATGTTAATCCATACTGATGACATATTCTGTTTACCTACTTCACTAGCCTTGTAATTCCTGTTCATCTTCGGCTAACAAAACTGTATCATCTGCTTATCTAAGGTTGCTTATTGATCCTCCACCGATTTTCAGTCCTGGCATTTCCTGTTATGTCTGAACATTTTTTCTGTGCAGATATTAAATAGCCAGGAGGACAGTATGCAACCTTGTCTTACACCTTTTTTAAATGTCTATATATGATGTACAATTCCTGCCAGATCTTACTGTCGCTGTTTGTTCCCAATAAAGGTTACTGATGTCCTTTCTATCAATACCTATGTCTTGTAGGCATTCAATTATTTTCTCATGATGGAATCCGTCAACAGCCTTCTTATAGTCAATGAAGCTTACTGACGTCTCCAGTTTTTCATGTAGTGAAATAGGTTGTTGTCATATTCTACTCCATTCATTGCTGTACGTTGGCCAGGACTGAAGCAGATGTTCAGCTGTTATCAGGCTGGTGCCACAGTTGCAGAGATCTGTACTTGTCGTATAGATGGTATCTCAATCTGTTGAGTCCAGTACGTAGCTGAAAAATGGTGACCTGGTCTCACCTAGATAGCTGATGATAGGCATCATTTTTTAAATGACTGGGTGCTCTGTTTCCCATTTGGATGTGAATGTGTCTTTTATGGTTGTTTTGTCATTTCATAAGTTGTCTCTATATCATACTGTTGTCGTGCTCATCCTTCTTTAGCAAGTTTGTCTGCCACCTCATTGCCAGGCACTGTTGCAATGGGCTGGTATCCACTGGATTGTGCACTTGTTGAAGCATTTGCTCAGTCCTGCAAGAGAGTTTATCAGATCTTTTAATCCATTAGCATGGTGGCTCTTCAGAGCTGTTATTGAGAGAGCATCTGTAAAGATTACTTTTTGTTTTTCTGCATGTGCTTTACATTCAATAAGAGTTTCCGCTACCTATTTCAGGGTTTCTGCTTCAGCACTGAAGTTATTGCTGAATAGAACATAAGACATCAGAAACATGAAATTCTGAACTTATGAATAGTAGCAGTGATATTCGTCGCATTTTTTCCAAGCTCGCATTATTTCGATTTAGCGTAAACTGAGATCACACTATATTACATATAGTAAATATACATAGTAAATGTACATACATACATATAAGTAGCAAAGCAATAAAATTTGCAGCTTGGAAAAAAAGCAGCTTATCTGAACTGAAAATATTAATTCTAATCACCCAGTTTATTTTTAACAGCATTTTGTGGTGTTCTTTCTCAAGAGAAGAAAGAGAGTTCATTACATAATGTCTGTGCTGTCGTATGGAAGTGATTCATGGACAATCAATTAACAAATAATAAGATCTCAGTAGTCAATTTTTCTGAAACTTATAATAATTGTGTCACAAAGTGGATTTATGTATAGAGTGTTGTCTGAGTGTGTAGACAAGACACTATTTTGAGAAAGAATGAGAAGATAGATTTTAGATGAGAATGACAGTGAATGTGGAAAGATGAGACTATTGGCTTCGAGGGTGAGAACTGAGACTGACTCTCCCTCGCCACTCCTGACGTCTTTGATAGCTATAGACTCACCACCTCTGACTACCATAAAGGAGATAAGGTTTAAATAAAGACCACAGACACGCTATACAGACAAATATATATGTACAGTATAGTTAGATAGAAACTGATCCAGTGAACATTTTATAGTTTTATTAAACAAATCAAAATAATCAAATAACACAGTAAAATAAATAACGTGCAATGTTGCACAGACCTGAAAACAAAGAACCAATTAAATCGACAGACACTAGAAACAACCACTTTCACCCTTTCGTTCACCCTGCTGGGGAAAAATAGAAGGATTAATGATTTAACCACAATCTAATTGGTGGGGGGTCTTAACTTGAGCCACCACTCCCGACTACACTAATATAACTACTGTCACTGTCCTGCTGACGCTGCCTAAACGAACTGTCTACACAGCTTCCAAGCTCTTTAGGCGATATACACGCCACTAAATAACACCACTGGACTGCTACGCTAGTAGACTTTTATTACATCTATGGCTCAGAGGCTTGTCCTCTAAGGATAATATATGACCCTACTGGTCCCAGCTATTTTCTCTCTCTCTCCTCTCCGCCTTGCTTCAGTGTCTCTCTGACACTCTCGACATCTGCTGAGGTGGCGTCTTCGTTACGCCCCTTCTCTCGTTAGCTTTCAGAAAAAGGAATGTTGACCCTTTCTCCTGTTCCTGACTACTGCAACTGCTGACTTGGGTATCAAGCACGAGGTACTTGACTCAGAATGTAGAAGCTTCACTGCTGCTGAACAACTTTTATTTGCCCCGCTACCCCTCTTCGGGTTTAGGACAACGACATTATTATGGTCGTGAAGAAAAAAAATTACAACACCAGTCAACGTGCCTAATTGAGTGTGTTATAAAAAAAAGAGCTCAGAGCTCTGGATTTTAAGGAAAATCCCGTTCCCGCTGAAGAATGTCTTCACTGCATAAGAACGTATTTATTTTCTTTCGCCTCCGGCTATATCTCAAGCTCTCGGCTCCTGAGATGCCAAAATTTGCTGTTGGTAAATTGTAGGGACAGAGTACACTCTCCCACTGTGCCGTGAAAATGCTGTGAAACAAATAATAGCAACAGATATACTACACATCAAAATATACTCATCTCTAACACATAACCCCCTTAACCTTTGTTTCTGTGTTTCTTGGTCAATTGCTTTCATTTTTTTAACTTATATAAATAAATGAATGATGAATCTGATGATATAAGTTTTGTTTGTGTACATGTTAGATAAGAGAGGAATGGAAAAATGAAAATAAATTATAAATTTTTTTTTTTTAAACCAACAAACGAAGAGTCCTGAACCCTGGCATCTCAATGAAACAGTAATTTGACCAATACAAATCAAATGACGATCTTTTCATTACACCCATCATCAGTAGCAAAGCAACAAACGCCCTCATCTCGTCAGCAGTGACATTCGGCCCTAACCCCTAAAGCTAGACACACTAGCAATGACATTCTACTGTCATCCCCATCTCTGCCATCATCCATATTCTGAGAACCGATATAAAGCCAAAAAACTCCGTCATCGCATCGGAGTCAGAATCCATTAAAATTTCACTGAAAATGGCAGCTTGTTCCATGCCGATTGATTTCGATTTGAAAATTGCACAGAAAAATTTCTATAATACACCCGTTACAACTGAAGGTCAGAAAAGGAAGCGAATTCTCTTTCACATAAGATTCAATTTTAACATCCGGGGGGATATGACGTGTACACATCTTATATAGCAGGAAATGAACGATATCCGAAAGTAGACATAAGTCGCCTGCAGCTGGGAGAACATAGGGTACCTCCGGTGACAATTGTCGCCCGCAGCGTCCTAAAGGTTAAATAAATACTGCTCCCCTACACAATCTACATTCCCCCCGTAACAAAAATTCCTAACTCCGGGTCACAAATTTACAATCTCCGTTCCCGCTCCCACTTAATATTGGTCTGGTAGAAAAACCCAGAGACACCGGCTGACCTAAATCTTTTGTTACGTTAGACTAGCCTCAGGCATCAAAACAATTCATTCACTGAGGGAACTCCTCTGTACTAAAATTCCTAGGCCTACTTTTGATAAAAGAATGACCCGAGAAGATTATATAATTAACCCAATAATAAACCCCCATCCACCAGGTAGGGGTTACTAACGTCGGAAAATTTACACCCAGCCTAATAATACTCAAGCGCCTATTACAATAAAAATTTACCGCAATTATTTTACAAAGAAAAGCCTACGTGATTGCAATTACTTTAGAGAAAGGAAGACTGGTGCAAATCTTAAAATTAAAACCGGCCCTCCTGAAAACACAATTAATTACCAAGAGAAGAAGACTAAACTCAATTAATTACAGGACATAATTACCGGGAGAGAAAGAATGGGGCCTGTGGGAAAATAAAATCACAGTAACTCCTCACAAATTGCATACCTTATGAGAGATTAGTCTTACCGGCATACCCCTCTCAGGTGAATATAATATACGGTTAATTTTAATACTATTTTATCGACACTATCGCATATATATAATGTTGACATACATATATGTTATACAATATATGTTATATACAGAAATAATAATTTAAAAACTAATTAAAATATTGCAAGCAATAATGAAAATCAACAAATAACCCAACATGACAATAGGTATATATCATGGCGTCCTGCCAGTCTGAAATTAAAGTAGTGTTCACTAGTGACGAAGGCACATTTTTAATCCTTACTATTTTGTTGTTGAACAGAATGGTTTGAGTGCTTGTCTCTCGTGGCAATGGTGTCAGGTTCGATTCACGGTATCGTCACACTCAAGCCTAACCAGCTGTAAATGAGCACCTGACTTTGCTCAAGTTAGGGAAGGAAAAGGTAACAAGGAAGGGAACTGTCAACCCCACCTGTCGATTGCTGGACCTAGTATAGGGCAGTCTCTAACACTCTATTCCCCTACAGCAGTATATGCTATGGACTACTTTTACTATTTTTTTTGTATTGATATTGTAAATAAACATGTGTGTTCACTACCTGCTTACAATCAAAAGAACAACTGAAAGAGAAGCTCAGCCTAGGAACTGCCCAACATCAAGAAACCAAATAAACAAACGGGAGAAATGAGCATTAAGACCTACAAGCTGAGAGAGCCAGAAATTAAGACCAGATATCAGGGGCTTATTGCTACAGCGGTGAGAAACACAGAAGAACAACCTGATGACTTGGAAACACTCTGGCTTAAATTCAAGGATATCATAAAGACAGCTGCTGCAGAAGCATGTGATGAAGTCCGACTTGGGAACAAGAGAAAGAGGACACCTTGGTGGACAGAGGAAGTCAAAGAGAAAATAAGAGAGAAGAAAATGGCATGGAAACAATACTTAGGGGCTAAAAACACAGCAGGACAAATAGAGAAATATAGAGAATATGTGATACTGTAGCAAAGAACAAGGTGCTAGCAGCAAAACAGAAGTCCTGGGAAGAATTTGGAGAAAAGCTAGAAAAAGATGCACAAGAAAACCAGAAATTGTTCTATAAGACCCTAAAGAACATGAGGAAGGAAAAACAATGCCCTCTCAAATTTATAAAGGACAAGCAAGGCAAATTGCTTACTGCCCCGAAGGAAGTAATGGACAGAATATTTCTCAGAACTCCTTGATGGTGAGCATGGTGAAGCATCAGAAATGATAACCACTAGCACAGAAGAGGAAACCAATGGTGATGAAGATGACATAAAGATGGAAGAACTGAAGGCAGCACTGGAGAAAATCAAGATGGGCAAAGCAGCAGGGCATGATGGTATAACACCAGAAATGGTTAAGTACATGGGAGCATCAGGTGACCTATTACTCTTAAGGGTCCTACAGGCAGCGTGGTGCAACAAGACCATACCAAAGGATTGGGAGATTGCCATCATAACACCAATTTTCAAAAAAGGTGACAATCGACAATGTGGAAACCAAGGAGGCATATCCCTTCTCAGTGTCCCTGGTAAAATCTACTCTAGAATCCTAGAGCAGAGACTCCGACGCCTAGCTGAGCCACAATTGGATGAGATCCAGTGCGGATTCCGAGCAAACCGAAGTACTCAAGACCTAATCTTCACACTCAGACAGCTGAGTGAAAAGGCCCTTGAGTATAAGAGTGAGATAAATCTTTGTTTCATAAATCTGGAAAAGGCGTTTGACAGGGTCCCCTGGAGCAAACTTTGGGACTGTTTGGCAAGGAAGAACATTCCAGCACCTCTGATTCATGCTATACAGAGCTTCTACAAGTCTTGCAGAAATTATGCGAGGACAGCAAACCATAAGTCAGAAGAGTTCAGGACCACCACTGGTGTAAGACAGGGTGATATCCTGTCACCTATCTTTTCATACTCCTCATGGACGATGTTATCAAGGCATGTAAGGAGATAACAAGAAAGTATTCAGTGGGGTACTGGAAGATGAGACAGGTATGTATTTCAGAGATGGCATTTGCTGATGATGTTGCCCTGATTGCTAAATCAGAGGCACATCTCCAATCCAACCTGCAAGTCTGGAAGGAAGAGCTGGAGAAGAGAGGGATGGTCATAAGCAGCTCTAAAACAAAATCCATGGTGATATCACGAGAAGAAAGAAGACATCAGATTAAGCTGGGAGAACAGGTCCTGGAGCAGGTCGACCACTTTAAATACCTTAGAGCTATTATAGACCGAAAGGGAGGTATCAAAGAAGAGTTGGCCACTCGAAAAGCAGCAGCTGGGAGACTTTTTCAGGCCATAAATCGAGGATTCCTCAGCAAGAGAGAGGTTGGTAAGAAAATGAAGATGGCTGTATACCCACTCCACCTTTGTCCCAGTCTTGACATATGGATGCGAGTCATGGGCAATGACTACAACCCACAAAAGCAAGATCCAAACCTCAGAAATGAGGTATCTGAGGAAGGTGGTTGAAGTAACAAGAAGAGACATGGTCCGCAACCAGATGATACGTCAAGGCCTAAAATCCCACCCCCTGCAGACCCAAGTAGAACAGTCCCAACTAAGATGGTTTGGCCATGTCTGCAGAATGGGAGAAGATCGGCTACCACGACAAGCATGGGAAACAAAGAGCCAGGGATCCAGACCCCCAGGACGACCCAGAGTCCGCTGGGAGGACAACATTAGACAATCTTTGAAGAACCGAAGACTAGAATGGAACCAGGCCAAGAGGAAGGCAGCCGATAGGATAGTCTGGCGCTCTCTCTTCCAAACCTCTACACCTCACGGTAGAAGGGGAACGACTAAGTAAGTAGTTTTCTACAGTACATCATTATCACATATTTAATTTTAATGAACAGTTTTCTGCAGCTAAACAAACATGATAAAGTAAAATAAAAAAATATACCTCCTTTCGCTTAATCGCTTGCCCACACTCACGGGTATGCAGTACATCATTATCACATATTTAATTTTAATGAACAGTTTTCTGCAGCTAAACAAATACGATAAAGTAAAATAAAAAAATATACCTCCTTTCGCTTAATCGCTTGCCCACACTCACGGGTATGCATACCAGTTTCACAAAACAGAAATTTGGATTTACAGAGAACTGCTACAAACACTATGAACAGCTAAAGAGTAATGAAGATATCACAAAAGCCTGTGTAAAATTACGCTTCTTATACACGAGAAGAAAGTTTTTTGGCATATGTGAGCAAAGGAAAATTAGGGTACACTGCACAACAGGTTCAACAGATAGAAAATCTCACAGAGAGAGCGAGAGGGAGAGAGAGGGAGAGAGAGAGAGAGAGAGAGAGAAAGGGAGAGGGGGAGAGAGAGAGAGAGAGAGAGAGAGAGAGAGAGAGAGAGAGAGAGAGAGAGAGAGAGAGAGAGAGAGAGAGAGAGAGAGAGAGAGAGAGAGAGAGAGAGGTCAACAAATCTGAGAGGCATCACTAGGAACAGAAAGGCATGGAGACATGACTGCCTGTGCCTGTCAACATGGCATCTGAAGAAAAACTCAAATTTGAATCTCCATTCTGTGACATACATGTGATTGTTGATTGTAAATCAATGAAGAAATGTCAATGCTTTTGTGCTTTCAGAAGACAATAAATGTGAAAAAGTTCCATTGCACATAAAACACTTCAAAACAAGATTTGATGCTTTTAACCCATAGGGAACCAAAAGCACTGATCCAGTGCTGTAATATTAATGACGTACTCGGCTTGTTTGTGAGACAATACACATAAAAAATAGTTACATAACTCTACAAAATTCTTAATAAGAGATGATAGGAAACTATACAGAGCGATACAACAGGAGGCAATCTAATCATCAGAAGTAGTCCCACCGTCAATCAAGCATTTTGGCCCTTTATTCTCCTTAACAAAAAAGATAATGGTGGTCAAGAAATTTTATGACACTTTGAGACACTCACTGAACAATCAAAATTATAGAAAATAGCATATCTGGAAAGATTTCAACGAATCTTACCACACTTTCCTTTCCCCCTCACCCATCACTTTGTTCTGCTAGTCAACAATTAGTAAGGGCCTGGTCTCACGAGGATCATAAATTCTCTTGAAATAATATTTTACGCTGAAACTCACTTGGCAGCTTAAGTTTCTCTTGATCTGGCCCTCCTTTGTCAACGCGGACGATCATGTTTCTCTCATACAGGACTTGCCCATTGAACATGGCTTGCTAGTTAAGGAAGAAGTCTGTGCTGTGCAACAATTTTATTTTGCTAAAACATAAAACTGAACCAGGTATAATAAAATAAAGTGTTTCTATTTTCAAAGTAATACATAACTGTACAAATTATTATAATTCATTAATTAATTTTACAAGTCTACCTCTTTAAACGATAAGAAATGTGGTCCCTGAACAAGCCACCAAGCAACTTGTGACAAAAAGTGATAGAAATAAAATAAAATGCTATGCTGTTAAAGGATACAAACTGCCTGAACGGCCTCCATTGGATGCTCAAACGTAACAATACCCATTCCTCTGGACATTCCGTTTTTGTCCTCTTTTATTTCAGCCTTGATAACATTTCCAGCCAATTTAAATACATCCTTCAATTTCCACCAAGTGACTTTATAGTCCAGCTATAAAATAAAAAGATACAGCAAGAATTTGTCAAATACACTGATGGAGATGGAAAACAAAAAGAAATGGTGTAGCTACAAATGCACCTAACAATTTGGCCAGGACAAAAAGATGTTTGCAAAGATTATTGAAGGATGATTAATACACATAACAGAACCTGCACTTAACCTCACACTTCTGTGATACAGACAAGAGGAGACAGAAAAAATGAAATACTTGCAGTAAGGTTGCTTGAATTTCAAGAACAGCGTAAAACTGTCCCCAAAGATTACGACCAAGCTTTTCACTGAATCAACAGTACTGGAATCAAAGAACAGATTTCTGAGCATAATAGCAATGCATAAATAGTGCAAATACGTTTAGGAGTCAGGACTGGATTGTCAAAGTGATCTGCTGTACTTTTGGAGCAGAACATAGATATGCTGCCATAACAATCATTTGTTATCTACATGGAAATGTCGACAGTGGGGCAAACCTTCAGCCGTAAATTCATAAATGAACTACTCATTCTGACAGCATCTGAATCTCCCTTAAATGAAAAGTTACAGGTCAGACTGGGCTTCAGTCATATGAAGCTTAAACAGATGTTTAAAATATCAAATGTGCACATTTCAGCTTTTTCTTACCAGCAACATAGTTCTCATCTTTTCACTTTAACAGCTGGTACCCTATAGAAGGACTGCACCAATGCATTTATGCGCTCTTGCAGCTGTTGTTTCTATAGGATAGTTTTATACAGTGAGGTTGCCAGCCCCATGCACCACCTCAAATTAATTGCTTGCTTATTACAATACTAGTGTAAAAGCCCGTCATAAGACGGGAATTAAATTCAAAAGCACCAATACCTAACGGCAATTTTACTTATTCAAAAGTATTAAAAAAAACCACTGTGCATCACCACAGTTCTGTAAATATTTTTGTGCACACCGTCATTTGCGCACTTTTCTTTGTCGAGTGTTACTACTTTCGGGAGAGTACATATAAAGGAAACAATACAATTAATGTCTAACTTTCACCCAAAGTTGCATCCCTTAGCGTTAGTGACAGAAAAAGCAGGGATTTTATATATATATTGATGCCCAAGGGAGCAGTTGTCTTATTCTTTCTATGTCTTCTCAGAGACATTTGACAACCACAACCAGCAACAAATCAGTAAATCAAGTATATTGCTGTCCTAGGTTTTCATCATTCAAAGTAAATACAAAAATAACACTGTGGACCACAAAATGTGTCACAAAAACTTTAGTCCGACATGGTGCAGTAACAAGGTACCAATATATAACAATAAGTGTTTTGTTGCAACACCGTGCTGGTTTGGCAGAATGTGTTGCCATTTTAAAAAGGTTCAAAACCTCTGTTCTGGAGGATGATTCAAATTTTTTTGTGATGATAATAGTGAAGAAACTGATGGAGATGTCACATGAATGTACTGATGAAAAGTCTTTTCTTATTTGTCTCCTCAGAGGCCCCCAGTAACTAACAGAGGTTAAAAATGTTGAAAAATGTTGAAAAGCCTAATGAAAATACAGATGAGATTAACTACAGTGTAGTGCATGTCAACAGTGACTGGTGTTGCAAGTGATTTCTACATAATTAATGTATTATAGGGGTTACTGTCAGAGACTACACCTAGCTGATTACTTTGAATAATACCACTCCCTGACGAAGTACAAGATACAGAAGTAATGTAATACTGATTCCCTCCTAGTCAGGGCAATTCAATATTCTAAGTTAACAATCTGATGATCAATGAGTGAAGAAAAAAGCAAGAACAAAATAAAAATACTAAAGCATAGGCCTACTATTATTACCTAGCATCTGTACACAAATAACGAAGATTGAAAAAAAAAAAAGCCTAAAAGCTACTAAGAGATGGAAAAGCAGAGTTCATTAAAACAGACACTAGACATCGCTACCAAGATATTGTACAACTTGATAAATTGTAGGAGAGAGAAGAAATACCAGCAGATTGGAAGGAAGGATACCTGGTCATGTTGCTAAAGAAGGGAGATTTACAATAGTGTACAAATTACAGAGGAATAATTCTATTATCAGTGCCAGGAAAAATATTAATCATCTTTGAGAGATATCTTCTTCTTCTTCTTCCATCCTTAGCCATCAACCGGCAAAGCAGTATGTGGCCAGTACGCCTAGTGGCGTCTTAGGGCAACAACAAATTGATCAATCTATCGCTGTTTCCACCACGCCTAGTGGCGTCTTTGTGGAACAAAAACAGACCAAACAATCTATCATTGTTTCCGTAATCAGATTGGTTGGCAAGCAGGTGATCAGCCCACTGTGCTTTGAGAGATATGAAGTGACCAAATTCATCTCTCACAAGAAGTAATTTTAAAGAGTTTAAAAAACAAAAAAAGCAAAGTTAAGACTAACAATGAAGATATGAAGATGGCAAACAGCTCTACTTCTGCTTGGAGATAGCCCCATAGCAGATACTGCCATAGGGGAACTAAAGTGTTAGAGACTTCATTTTACTACGTCCAAGTGGGGTGACCAGTTCCCTTTCTTACTGCCTTTGCCTTTACAAGTCAGGTACACATTTACAGTTCAGCTGACAGTACCCGCTTTTGATCCCAGAACCTAGTAACTTTACTGCTAGAGGCAAGCACTCTAACCACTCTGCAAGTGGCTCAAACTACACTCTCTAGCCATTTCACTCGTTCATATTTTAAAAAATCATAAAACAGCATGTATAATGATGTATGCCATGTATGATCTGCACATTCTGTTCCACAATGCTCACTCAAAGCATGAGAGCAAGGAACTGCTTTATTAACAAAGATAAGTTACTCACATTTGCTACAAACACAGTGCTGGTAATTGGACCCTCAATGCCCAGCTGTTGCAAGACATGTGGGCTGATTCCTTGAGGAAGACCGCCTCCTCCCATGCCCATGCCTCCACCTCCAATCCCAACCATTCCTCCGCCATCTTTCATGTTCTTGTGTTGCAAAAATTCCTGACGGTCTTTTTCTCGCTCCTGATGAGAAATATGAGAACAGATTAGACAAAGTGCTATCATTTAAAATGTCTTCCAAGATGCTCAAGGTTCCATTGAAAAATGAATTAGCTGAAATAAAACATTCTGTAAGCTTTCTCAAAAAGTGCACTTAAAATGTTTTAAATCTCCATTACAGATATGAAGATGGGCCAGCTGGTATTTCCTCTTTCCCTCAGACTGTTGCCCACTAATTTTAAAAAAAAAAAACAAAAAAAAAAAAAAGAACCCTGCAGCGATATTTATCTGCTTTAATGAACACTACCATCCGGACCAGAATTCGACGAGATCGAAAAGCTGCATACTGTATGTGTTTCAAAGAAGAGTGAAAATTGATAAGCATACAGTTTAGCAAATGATGATTGTTGTTGTTAACTAGGACTGTTGAGCTTTTCGCTCTTTTGCATCCAATACCAAGTTGAAGACTCCTTGGCATTATCTACACGTAGATCTAGGCTTTTCCTGTGGCTTTTCTGCCGTACTGAAACATGCTGAGTTGAAGTCATGAGTTCCAGTTTCTCCAGCCTCGTCCACATTCAAAGGATCCTCACACAGGGGTCCCAAGCTAGGAGTAAGAAGCGAGTGGCATAATGTGCATTCCCCGCCATCCAAGGGGGCTCTCCAACTATGCAGAGCTAATATACTGTGCTCTGATTCTGGGCTCTCCCACGGAATTGTCATGTCCTGCACAGAGCCATCTCAGCTTTCCCTGCCTACTACTGGGTCCACAGTGAGATCCTCCCGAATGCAGTCAACCAGGTCAAAGAATTACGTCCAGCGCTCAAGTGACTTTTCCAAGCTCAGTGTGCAATGCTGGGTTCTCAACAAGTTTCACCACAGGGGGAATCCCTGAAAGTGTGTGGATGATTTCAAGAGTCAATGGGGGTGTAATTAGTCTCACAGAGGTTCACTTCCACATCGGTATACTATAGCACTGTGCATAGCTGGTGGTCATATAATGATGACTCCAGATATGCCTCCATGCACAGCAAATGATGATAAAACAGATATTTTGACAAATTCTAGGACAAGAATCATATATTAATACATGTAAAATAATGTTTGCTAATTACAGCTGTTAACGCCCAAAAACAAAAAGGAAGAAAATAAAGAACCCAAAGAAAATGATATGACACAATTCTTAATCGAGAAACCTGATGAGGTGCCTGTAAAGAAGTTATTTCTTACTACACCTGTAGTACACCACTGTAAAGTTCTGTTGTTTGCGACTCCACTGTAAAGAATCGAGTGTGGTGTATAGAACCTCACTGTAAAGTATGATGGCTGGTAGTACTGTTGTATTCAAAGAGGTGCTGTCACCGTGAAGACAGACACAGGTCAACTCAACCTACACAGGGTAGTGTAAACATTGAAGTGAGAGTACATTGTACGCGAATGGTAGAATGGTTCTGAAGAGTTGACAACTTGGTAACAATATATTCATACTCTCACATGTAGAAGTCAAGGATTACTGGAACTACTGTGTTCTTTTTATAATATTTAATGAGACGCACACTGGAACAGTACGTGTATGGTTACAGGAACACATGACGACATAAACAGCATGGTGTTGATCAATGGTGTATCATCTTAAGTTAGCATACATGCTGGATAACCTCATACTGGAACATTTGTAGACAAGCATTCAGAGTTCTATAGTTAGTCCACATCTATATATATATATATATATCAGGTTGTACTGACAGATCACGTCAGTTTATACATAATGTTCATAGTGACTCTTGTACAGAATCTCTCTTAGCATGAGTGTAGCTTGTACTCTAGTGTAGATTCTTTCAAATAGCATTCAGCACATATCTTCGGAGTAAATGCTAAATCTCCCATAATAGATCTTTCTTTCATAACTGTGATCTCTGGATCATTATCGGGTAGTAAGGGACAACCCTGTTCTCTGATGAATGATTGACAATAATTCGGATTCCAAGATGGCTTCCTTGGTCCTTAACATCGCTCACACAACGGTGAGATGACAAAACTTCTAGAAAGATTCAATTCATAAGGGTATCAAAGTTTCCACCAATATCAGCATTATCTGTCCTCATAATTGCTGTGTAGAAACATTCTTAGTGCTGCTAAACGATATGTCGTTCTGACATCTGAACATAAGTAGATTCATGTAGGCCTAAACATAACCCATCGTAAGCCTAGGAACGAAGTCAGTAAAAGTACGTTTACCTTGGCCAAGAATAAATAGCAAGCACAAAAACACTGTTCTGGCGTAATAGAAACAATACTGGGGAACACATAGACTAAAACAGTCCTAGAAGACACAATCTTCTTCCCCATGATAACTTGAGATCACAAAACTTTGGACCGCTCGACATGGCGTCCCGCCAGACATCATAACCGAAGAACACACTCTCTTATCTTCATCCGCTCAGAGTGTAAGAAGAAATAATCCAGCCCAGACACACAAAGATAACATGATATAAGACGAAATCGTCTCAAACAGACAAACAGTAAACCTAGATTCGGACTTTCAATATTCCTGCAAAACCTTAAGCGAGAACAATCTGTTTCCAGCTATAATGGACATAAAATGATATATCCAGATTCCTACGCTTACTCAATACACGGAAACAAAACAGGAACCGATAACTCAAAGAATAAATACACATTGCCTATTCTGAGTTATTCCCCTTTCTTAAAAGTTGTAAGTTCATAAATAAATATCCTTTTATCAAACAGATAGTTACATTTTCATTTGTAATCATATCAACTGTAATCTGTGCGACATATAAAAAATATGTACGCAACAGACTACCGCAACCCCCGGGGAAAAAAAAAAATGAAATTTTTTTTTTTTTTTTCTCTGAGAGCCACATAAAATAGGCCCCCCAACGCACATATGATGCGCAGATGAGAAGTATCAAGAATTTATAAAGCCAGATTAAGGCAAAGAATGAGAATATATATCTCAACATCTCAGAGAAAGTATTTCTCTAAGTGTAAACATTTCCAGGGAGTTGCCACCAATGCCTACTACCATATTGGCAATGACACAATGTATACAATAATTTCAATAATCATTTCATATTAGGTATCATAAGTTCACGATTGGCAAAAGAAACATCATCAAAGAATTAGCAGTGAATCAAAATAAGTGAACCGCTAAGTATTTATACAATCACCAAATCATATATTACAAATGTGTACACATTTTGATATAGAAGAAAAAGAATAACTGATGTAAAGTTATACATGTTAGGAAAGTCCAATATTTAACAGTTAAGTGGCATCATGTGGGCATCTCGACAGAATGTCCGCCATCACATTTTCTGAACCACGGATAGCTCGTATCGAAAAATGAAAAGGTTGAAGAGCGATCGCGTATCGAGTTGATCTCGAGCTCTTCAAGTTCTTACTTTGGATAGCAGTAAGAGCTTTCTGGTCAGTTTCCACTATGAAATGTGCACCAAGAAGGAATCTTTGAAGTTTGAGAATTGACCAAACCATCGCCAATAATTCCCGGTCTAAAACCGAGTAATTCCTTTCTGCAGCATTAAGTTTTCTGGATATGTACATTACAGGATGCAGAGTTCCAGAGTACTCTTGCATTAGTGCCGCTCCAATCCCAGTGGATGAAGCGTCACTACGAAGAACAAATGTCTTATCTGTAGTAGGTAACACTAAAATAGGTGGTGTTGAAAACATAGTTTTGATCTTATCTAGTGATAATTGGCATTCCTGAGACCAGTGAACCATATTAGGCGACCCTTTCTTTAGTAGTGTCGAAAGAGGTGCCATGATAGTGGACAGATTCGGAATGAATCGTCCATAAAATTGTATGAGACCTAAAAGACTTCGCACTTGCTTTTTAGTCTTAGGGATAGAGATGTTAAGTATTTTAGTGATATTATGGTCCTCTGTCTTCAGGAAACCATGACCTACTCGATGGCCTAGGAAAGCAATTTCGCTAAAACCAATGCAAGCTTTCGATGGTTTTGCTGTCAGGTTATGCTCGCGTAGAGTTGATAACAATTCAGCTAACCCTGAATAGTGATCTTCCCAAGTATCGCCAAAAAGACAGATGTCGTCTAGATAAGCAATGACATCTGACCGATACGATAGGATTCGACGCATCATGCGTACGAATGTAGCTGGTGCGTTCATAAGGCCGAAAGGCATAAAATTCCATTGGAAAAGGCCTCTAGGAGTAGAAAAAGCGGTAAGAGGTTTGGCGCGTTCGGATAATGGAACTTGCCAATATCCTTTAGACAAATCAAGTTTAGTGAAAAAAATGAGATTTAGAAAGTCGAGTAAGTAGCTCTTCTAGTAAAGGCATAGGTTCAGCATCAAACTTTGTCACTTGATTCAATTTGCGATAGTCAACGCAAAGACGTATGTTATTGTCTTTTTTTCGAACAATAACCATCGGCGAAGAATAAGCAGAAGTGGATGGTTCGATTATTTGTAAATCTATCATTTCATCTAACTCCTTTTCAACCTGTGCTTGAAAATGTATAGGGATAGGGTAAGGTCTAACCCTAATAGGAGTATGTTCAGTTAGAATAATGTCATGCTCAATGACATGAGTTTGCCCAGGGATGTCAGTGAGGACATCCTGAAATGTTTGTAACATAGCCGAAACCTGTCGCTGTTCTCCTAGAGACAAATCAGGAGAAACAGTAACGTCTTTCCATGATTCACTAGAATGAAGTGGGATCATTGGAAGATTAACATCCGAAAAACTTGTTTCCTCATCCTGTATAACGGACAGTGATGAGTACTGACCATGTTGAACTGGAGAATCGTCCGTTGCCTGGAAAATAGGCTGTAAATAGTCAGGACGTTCATGGAATTCCGTAAGCATATTGATGTGGAAGGTTTTATGCTTCCCGTTAATATCGACAATATAGTCAACATCTGAAATTTTCGATATTATATCGTACGGACCTTTCCAAGAAATAAGGAGTCTATTTTCCCTACAAGGTAGCAAAACAAATGCTTTGTCACCAGGACAAAGTTGTCGTAAAGTTCTTTTCTTATTAGCAAATTGCCTTGCCTTCTGTTTAGCAAATTCAGAAGAGGACGTTGCTAATTTGCATGCTTCGATAATTTTTTCTCTCAGCGTGATGACATATTCGTAAGAGGATTTTGTGTCATCGTCAATATTGTCCGCTGTTATGAGATCATGAAGCAAAGACATAGGGCCGCGCGGTCGCGCGCCAAAGACAAGTTCAAAAGGAGAAAATCCTGTATGTTCATTGGGGACCTCCCTGTAAGCGAAGAGGGCCGCGGGTAGAACCCTGTCCCAATCTTGAGGATGATCCTCAGTTATCTTTCCTAATAAGTTCTTAAGTGTTCTATTTAGCCGTTCTACCATCCCATTGGACATAGGATGATAGATGCTACTCAAAGATCTCTCTATCTGTAGAGTAGACATTACTTGAGACATGGTATCCGATATTAGTTGGGTGCCATGATCTGATAATATTTCTCCGGGGAATCCCAGGCGAGAAAATATAAGCCAAAGAGCATCTGCAATGTCAGCAGTAGTAATGCTCTTCAGAGGGATAGCCTCTGGCCAACGTGTGCACATGTCCACACACGTTAAGATAAATTGATGTCCTCTAGCAGATTTGATCTTAAATGGACCAATGATGTCTATCGCCATTTTCTGAAATGGCCGAATAGGAATGTCTGCAGCCTGAATGGGCGCAGCATGACGAGGACCTTTGGATTTGACTTCTTGACATACTTTACAAGATCGACAATAGATCCGTATGTCCTTATTCACGAAAGGCCAAAAGAAAGCCGCAAGAACTCTTGACTTTGTACGGGAAAAAAAAACCCATGTGTCCAGCACACTGAGAGTCGTGTGCATGTTGTAAAATTTTAACTCTCAATTTCTTGGGTACAAGAATCTGAGAATGACTTGAATTAGTGGAGTCTTGCACCATACGTACAAGTACACCTTTCTTCATTGTAATCCAAGATTTACGCTTGGTATCTCTATTCGGATCACCTTTTGTTACAAGAGTGAAGAATTTCTTAAGAGTCGGATCCTCTTCTTGTTGTTTTATAAACGAGTCACGAGAAATTACCAAGGGATCATCTTGGTTATGCACTTCAATATCTTCAGTAGATGAAGTTTCAGGCATATTGAGAGCTTGAGCTCTAGTGACTACAACATTAGCAGTTTGCATATTTTGCTTTTCCCAAACGGAAATTTGTTGCGAAGTGCATTCTTTTATTCCGTGAATGCGACCGATGATAAGATCAGCGATCGGATTCGGCAGAAGACATGCGTGTACATCTCCTGTGAAGAAAGGAGTAGCAATCCTAATGATAGCGGTAGAGTATTTCTCTATGGTGCCGCCAAATGTTACGCATTTGACTACTTTGCCTGTAGCATGAGAAGGATCTATTAGTGACTGCCTAACACCAATTGTTGTGCATCCAGAATCAAAAAGTACTGAGACTGGATTGTCATTTACTAAACCTTTGTATAAGACTAGAGAACCTCTTCCATCATGCGCGATTGACGCAGGAAGAGCGGGAAGAGGATGGCCACAGCTTAAAGTAGACACTGTGGTTGGCTCAAATAATGTTTTGCATTGGGGGCACTGAGATGCTCTCCCAAAATCAAAAGCGGCACATGCCATATTATTAGAGTCATCATTATCTTTATTTTGTTTATAGGATTCGTGGGACTCTTGCTGAGCAGAGTTCGCCTGGTAATGAGATTTATGTTTTTTGTATTGTGCTCTACCTCTGTTATTATTGCCTCTGTAATTATCCTTGTTTCCACTGTTATAACCCCTACTTGGGTTTGAGTCATAGTTCCTTTGGTTACTATTATCATATTCATTATAATGAGTATCTCTGTAATTATGATCTTGTTGTCTCCATGAGGGAAAACTTGGATAATTTCTATAATGACTTCCTTTGCGAAAGTTTCTATAATTATGACCACCTCTGAATCGAGGGCTGTCGGCTCGTCTCCAGGTATTCGAAGAAGAACCCTGAAATGATTGGTTACCTTGGTTCTGATAACCGTTATGGCTACCTTTTTTATTAAACCTATTTTGAGGTTCTTGGAATCTGCGTGAGTGATTAGGGTTGTATGGTGTTGCTGAAGCAACTGGCATACCTTCCCTAACCTTAGTATTGCTAATAGCTACGTCTGGATGTGCAGTGACGTATTGGGTACAATACTGTTCCATTTCTTTTAGTGTCCTGGGTTTACGCTCATGTAAGAATTCAAGGAATGGTTTATTTATACTTGACATAATCTTATCTCTGAGTATCAAGTCCATAAGGGCTTCATATGTCTTTTCTGTTTTGGACAACTCAATCCAACGATCAAATGTAAGACGTGTCCTTGCAATGAATTCTGAGAATTCTACACCTGCCTCAGGAACCATTGTCTTAAACAAATTCCGGTAACCTTCCTCAGACAACTGGTACTTCTTTAATAAGGCTGCCCTAATAACATCATAATTATCCTTGTCAGCCTCTTCAACCAAACTTAAACTAGTCAGAGAATCACCTTTCAAATTTTCTGACAACTGGTTAGCATATTGTGATTTGTCCACATTATGGGCTCGACAAGAGCGTTCAAATCTATTTAACCAGAATGTTATGTCATCACTGGAAGGATTGAACGCTGGTACCTTGACCTTGTAAGTAAAGGGTTTACCATTACCACCAGATGCTTGATTAACATTACTTATGTTTGTTAATTTTAACTTTTCTAACTCAAATGCTAAAAGTTCTTTTTGGTGTTCATGTTCTCTCATTGCTTTTTTCTCTTCAGTAGCCGCAGCAGCCTCATCTTTTCTTTTTTCTTTTTCCATTTCCATCTGGAATCTTTTTTCCTCAGTCTGTATCTGCAATTTCTTTTGTTCAAATTCTCTTTCTAATCTTTTCTCTTCAGCCAGAGCTTTTCTCTCTTCTGCAGCAGCTTTTCTCTCTTCAGCAGCTAATGCTTTGTCATATTGAGCAACTGCCCATTGTTCTAAGTCTGTACCAGTCTTATCAAGGGATCTCCCATTTGCGGAAATCAAATAAATCAAATGGAAAAAACAATAAAAATAAACCGCAAGAGGATAACAAATACAAATAACGCCACAGTATATAATAATAAATGTTGTATGAAACTGAAAGATAGAAAAGAGTAGACCAACAAATTACAAACAAATCAAAACAAAACTAAAGAATGTGAAGAAACTTCCGAAAACAACACTGACCATATCGTCACAACTAACCAAAAAAAAAATAGCAACAGCAGTCGCTTTGCAAATTCCAGTATCGGAAATTTGCTCACCCTATAGAAAACGCTCACAATAGACGACCTCTATCACGTGGTATGATCTAAGGGAGACTCCGCCCAACCGAAACAACAACCCGCAGAATACAAACAAATATCACATATAAACATGTAAACATAAATGTACATATAGCATAAATATTTATAATATAATGTAATGTAATGTAATGTGTTGCAGATAGAATGTGTTGCGAAGAAGGCACAGTTATACGCAATAATGCTACAGTACTATGGTACTTTATTAAATAATCAAATCTGGCCTAAATCATAAAAGTTCAACACAAACTATGGCAGTGCAGGAGAATCCACTGTTTACAGTTCCTCAGAATCACAAGTAAGACTTCTCGCTTCAGTTGCACTGTACATTTTGCAAACACTGTCAAATATATGTTCCAACTCTGATATGTAATGCTGTCTGTTCCAAACAAACTTGCTGTGTAACGCTGTCTGTTCTATGGCAAATGTCCATCAACAAAAAATGTCAACAAACGCTGACCTAGTTACTGTATACCTCGATAGGACAGGTCGCGCTGACATTGACTGTAAAGTTGTATTGCTGGTGTTTACGTGTGTCGTAACAGGCCCCAAGGAATGGTCTGGTCTCAGTAGCTGACTTCTCAAATATGTCCACTGTGCAGGTTGACCCAGGAAGCTGGCACACCACTGTAAAGAAGTTATACGGCCACCAGTGTAAAGAATCGAGTGTGGTGTATAGAACCTCACTGTAAAGTATGATGGCTGGTAGTACTGTTGTATTCAAAGAGGTGCTGTCACCGTGAAGACAGACACAGGTCAACTCGACCTACACAGGGTAGTGTAAACATTGAAGTGAGAGTACATTGTACGCGAATGGTAGAATGGTTCTGAAGAGTTGACAACTTGGTAACAATATATTCATACTCTCACATGTAGAAGTCAAGGATTACTGGAACTACTGTGTTCTTTTTATAATATTTAATGAGACGCACACTGGAACAGTACGTGTATGGTTACAGGAACACATGACGACATAAACAGCATGGTGTTGATCAATGGTGTATCATCTTAAGTTAGCATACATGCTGGATAACCTCATACTGGAACATTTGTAGACAAGCATTCAGAGTTCTATAGTTAGTCCACATCTATATATATATATATATCAGGTTGTACTGACAGATCACGTCAGTTTATACATAATGTTCATAGTGACTCTTGTACAGAATCTCTCTTAGCATGAGTGTAGCTTGTACTCTAGCGTAGATTCTTTCAAATAGCATTCAGCACATATCTTCGGAGTAAATGCTAAATCTCCCATAATAGATCTTTCTTTCATAACTGTGATCTCTGGATCATTATCGGGTAGTAAGGGACAACCCTGTTCTCTGATGAATGATTGACAATAATTCGGATTCCAAGATGGCTTCCTTGGTCCTTAACATCGCTCACACAACGGTGAGATGACAAAACTTCTAGAAAGATTCAATTCATAAGGGTATCAAAGTTTCCACCAATATCAGCATTATCTGTCCTCATAATTGCTGTGTAGAAACATTCTTAGTGCTGCTAAACGATATGTCGTTCTGACATCTGAACATAAGTAGATTCATGTAGGCCTAAACATAACCCATCGTAAGCCTAGGAACGAAGTCAGTAAAAGTACGTTTACCTTGGCCAAGAATAAATAGCAAGCACAAAAACACTGTTCTGGCGTAATAGAAACAATACTGGGGAACACATAGACTAAAACAGTCCTAGAAGACACAATCTTCTTCCCCATGATAACTTGAGATCACAAAACTTTGGACCGCTCGACATGGCGTCCCGCCAGACATCATAACCGAAGAACACACTCTCTTATCTTCATCCGCTCAGAGTGTAAGAAGAAATAATCCAGCCCAGACACACAAAGATAACATGATATAAGACGAAATCGTCTCAAACAGACAAACAGTAAACCTAGATTCGGACTTTCAATATTCCTGCAAAACCTTAAGCGAGAACAATCTGTTTCCAGCTATAATAGAAAATCTAGATTCCTCCGCTTGTTCAATCCACGGAAACAAAACAGGAACCGATCACTCAAAGAATAAAATACACATTTACTATTCTGAGTTATTCCCCTTTCTTAAAAGTTGTAAGTTCATAAATAAATATCCTTTTATCAAACAGATAGTTACATTTTCATTTGTAATCGTATCAACTGTAATCTGTGCGACATATAAAAAATATGTACGCAGCAGACTCTGGATACTTAGTAAGGATGCAAGCCAGATAAGCTCAAAAACAGCTTAGTCATAAAACACTAATCGCATCATTTATTGTTACCTTTTAGTTTCCTGTCCTGTGCTATCTACTCTAGTTCTCTCCATATATTCTTTATCATATTTAAGTCTGTCTCAAAGTGTCTCTTGCATGTGTTTTTGGATCTCCTTCCTTTTTTTTCTTTTAATCACAGAGATTCCACATCAAGGACATTCTTATGCTCTCACCTGGTTTCCTCGAAGCGTTTTCTTTCCAACACCAACGTCTTTTCCTCACCTTGTATTCCACTGGTATTTGTCTAGTCTTTTCCATCTGTTAATCTTGTCAAAAGATTTATGTCATTTATGAAAATCTGTAACTCTTGGTTGATGTTTTTGTTGGTCTGTGTGTTTCACAGCCATATAATAAGACAGTATTAAAATTTTGAGTTGAAAATTCTCACTACTTTGTTGATCTGACTTCCTATGATTTCAATGGATTTCCCAATTTGTTAAACACAAACCATTCAGTGCTCCTCTTTCAGATCCAGGTAACACACAGGCACTAACCAAATATAGCAGAGGAAATGTTTCAAGTAAAACCCCTCTTGCCTTCTGTATTCTTATTTCGCTTTTGATTCCTCCATCTTTGTCAATGTTGCCTTTGCAATTGACAATAAATCCACATTTTAGAGGGATATTTCTTCGTTCAATCTGCCTATCATTTGCCTCATTTCTTCTTATAACCTGTGTGTCTTCTCAGACCCAAAGCTGGGACTTTTCATCGTGTATTCTCATTCTGCGTTGATTTCACTTATGGGATTGAAGGGCAAGGTCACTGGCAATATTTAGATCATCAAGCTGTTTTCTGAACACTATTTCTGTTGGCCGCTGGTGTTATTTTCATAATCCAACCTACTACCAGTAAGAGGGATGTAAAAGAATTCATGCTGCATGTGCCCAATAACCAAGTCAATGAATCGACTCAGCACACCACAAGCGAACTACCACATTCCTGCTGTGGTGAAACACTTTGATTGCACACACATGTTTTGACTGACAATTAAAACAATTTGTCACATGCTTTTTTTGATAAGTTTAAAATTCTATTTTTAATGATTTTTAAACAAAATTACACTTTATTTGTATGAAAAAAATGAAAAAAAAAAATATTTAAAAAAAATATATCAAAGCAAATTACTAAAATATCAAAAAAAGCATGTGACAATTTAAAGGTACATATGTGTACTACATGCATGCCAAATTTCAGACTGATCTATTAGATAGTTTGTAAAAAATAACATTTTTTGTTAATAAAATGTTAGTTTTGAGAAAAATGCATTTTAGTCACCGAGTTACTTGTCTTGTCCAATATACTCCATTCTGGGAGGCTGAATGTGTTTAAAATTGTCCAGCACTATATGCTGCACCTCCTTCAACTTCCTGCAGCTGCTCCTCTTGCCTTTATCTTGCCTAATTTTTCTTCTTTCCTTCTACATGGTAACCAAAAAAAAAAACAACCGCCATATTGGGTTTTTCACCAACTTTCAAGAGCAAAAATCTTATGTTTACCATTGACCAAACTTTATCAAATTGCACACACATATTGTGACTGACAATTAAAACAATTTGTCACATGCTTTTTTTGATAAGTTTAAAATTCTATTTTTAATGATTTAAAAAAAAATGCACCTTATTTGTATGAAAAAAATGAAAAAAAAAATATTTTAAAAAAAATATATCAAAGCAAATTACTAAAATATCAAGAAAAGCATGTGATAATTTAAAGGTATATACGTGTACTACATGCATGCCAAATTTCAGACTGATCTATTAGATAGTTTGTAAAAAATAACATTTTTTATTAATAAAATGTTAGTTTTGAGAAAAATGCATTTTAGTCACCGAGTTACTTGTCTTGTCCAATATACTCCATTCTGGGAGGCTGAATGTGTTTAAAATTGTCCAGCACTATATGCTGCACCTCCTTCAGCTTCCTGCAGCTGCTCCTCTTGCCTAATTTTTCTTCTTTCCTTCTACATGGTAACCAAAAAAAATACAACCGCCATATTGGGTTTTTCACCAACTTTCAAGAGCAAAAATCTTATGTTTACCATTGACCAAACTTTATCAAATTGCACACACATATTGTGACTGACAATTAAAACAATTTGTCACATGCTTTTTTTTGATAAGTTTAAAATTCTATTTTTAATGATTTTTTTAAAAATGCACCTTATTTGTATGAAAAAAATGAAAAAAAAATATTTTAAAAAAATATATCAAAGCAAATTACTAAAATATCAAGAAAAGCATGTGATAATTTAAAGGTATAAACGTGTACTACATGCATGCTAAATTTCAGACTGATCTATTAGATAGTTTGTAAAAAATAACATTTTTTGTTAATAAAATGTTAGTTTTAAGAAAAATGCATTTTACTCACCGAGTGCCTTGTCTTGTCCAATATACTCCATTCTGGGGGGCTGAATGTGTTTAAAATCCTCCAGGACTATATGCTGCACCTCCTTCAGCTTCTTGCAGTTCCTCCTCTCGCCTTTGTCTTGCCTCTTGCCTAATTTTTCTTCTTTTTACAAGTTTGTCAGCCTCATGTTTCTGGCTGTTGGCCAGACGTTTCCTCAGTCGCACCTGTCCAAGGCGTATTGAGTTTGTTCCAGATGCTTGACCACACAGCCTTTTTATTTCTGCACTGGCTGATGGACCAAAGTTGAACTCTCCAATGGCCACAAGGACACTGAATTTGGCTTTTTTTAATGAAACAAATTTCCGCTTGCTGCAACGACTCCATATAACATTGTGCAGGCTTTCATTTGCATTTTGTGTAGCACCTAGCTGACATCGCTTCAGCAAATGCTGATCAGTAAGACGCTCATAAATAGGGGCTAAGTGCTTATGGAGCAGGTTGTAGTCTAGCGGAGTGTGAACCTTGGTCTCGTTTGGTCCGGCAGCTTCTCCTTTGGCGATGGAAGCCTGATAGAAACACCAGGAGTCTTTGCCTGGGGGACACAAATTATGTTGGGGTTTGTCGTTTGTCGAATACCCATGGTAGAGAGAAGCCATGATGGCTTGTTTCATCTCTGGGGCTGTACTATGCTTGCGGATGGCCCTGGTGTAGTAAATACACAATTTTCGTATGGCATTTTGGGTTAGACGACCACGGCCATTTCCCCCAAGGGTGACTTTTTGTTTCCTGCAGTCAGTAATCAGTGTCCTCAGTGCAGTGCCTAATCGCTTTGCAACATGGTTGACGCACTCTTCTTTGGTTATGTCAACTTCTGGTCCATACGGTTTGATGTCGCAGAGTCTGTTGTAGGCCTTGGAATCGCCATCTGATAGCAAAACAGTGTAGCGTAGCTTGTGATTTGCGACTGAACGAAGAAAGAGAACTTCACAGGCTTTTACCTCCATCATTCCGGCTGACCCTTCGTAATTACGGCCGCAGTCCTTCTGATGCTCTGCTTTCCATTTTTCAAATTTGTCAGGCTGATTTTTTAGTTGCCACTGTCCAGTAGTCTCACAGGTGTGACAGAAGGAAGACATAACATGCGTATCGATGACCATGCCAGTCAAGATGTCAATAACACTGCCAACACCTATCAGTGACTTATGACCTCTAGTTAGCCATGTTGCATCAAAGCTGACAGCGATGTCAATGACTTCTTTTTTATTAATGGTACGATACTGACTCTTAGCGTGTTCAGCTCGGACGATGCTGACGGAACGTTGAAATACTGTAGAGTGCATGGTATCCAAATGATCAAAAATTTGATCTGCATATTTATGAAATGTTTTCTGGTGCAGGCCAGGGAGGTCTAGGTTCTCACAGAAGAGATTAAATGTATATGGGCCCATTCCAGACATGAGGGCACCAAGAACAGCAGATTTGTTGATTGCATGTCCACGAGGGCCGCGGCCTGCTGGTTCCCTCTCGGATGTGTACGTTCTAGAAATTGCTTTTTCACATGTGTGACACACAACTTCCAGGAAGAAAGAGAAACCTTTAGACTTGGTGTTGTCAGTTCTTGTTTGCAATGTGCTTTGCTTACACAAATTGCAACATACATTTTTAAGAAGGTTGTTGAAGAAAGAAATATCGACAATGGTTTTATACGTAGGTTTAGGCTGAGCGCAGACAGTATTATGAGATGCAACATTCTTGCTCGTGCTCAAGCTAATTTTTATATCAGATCGACTTGGGCCAGGCACTACTGGATCTGCAATGTGAACCATGGGCCTATCGATGAGTGGGATGCAGAAATTCCACGTTGTTTGTATAGGCCTATCAGTTTTTGTATAGGCCTAATTCAATGCTAATTCTGTCTTACCTTTACCCCTAGTAGAAATCACATACTGTCGACGCAACCTGGCAGCAGATATTTGCTTTGATCTCTTACTTATTCTACCCATTTTGAAGTAATAGAACACAATTCACTGAAATTTAAACAAGAAAAAATATCGAACTTCCAGCAAACAATAATTGTTGACTGGCGGAAATGGCTGTTGCTTTTTCCGCATCTGCGCACGCAGCCCAAATGTTGTTATGACCAATCAAAACAGTTGTTTACGATTGTGTCTTCAATGAGTCGGGAATGAGGGAATGAGGTCACCACGTGACAACTCCTTATAAGGCAATTAGCGTAAAATTACGGAACTTTTCAAACACATTTTACTCAGAGCTATGAAAAAAAATAGTTTCGAATTTGCGATATTACGGCAGACAATGAAATTCCCTGTGTATCGATACCAAATAGTGCCCGATATGGATAGGGTAACTAAGGTATTATTGAGCAACAAATCTTGCTTTTTCGGCACAAATTTGCAAATCATAGCTGGGGGTGGGTACAGAAAATATGCTTTTTGATGCATCAAATGCATTTTTTATGTTATAAAATCTTGCTTATTCGATTCCTCGATGATTATTTAACCTGATTGACTGCATTCAGAGATATGGTCTGCAACTGGATGATGTGGCAAAGCCTCAAAACCCAGCCACTGCAGACCCAAGTAGAACAGTTCCAATTATGATGGTTTGGCCATGTCTGCAGAAAGGAAGAAGATCGGCTACCACAACAAGTATGGGAAACTAAGAGGCTGGGATCCAGACCTCCAGGACGACCAAGAGTCCGCTGGGAGGACAACATTAGAGAATCCTCTGAAGGTCCGAGGACTAGACTGGAACCAGGCCACAAGGAAGACAGCCGACAGGATAGTATGGCACTCCCTCCAAAACTCTACACCTCACAGTAGAAGAGGGATGATTAAGTATATAAGTAGACTACATTCAAGAGGATTCCCCAATGGACAGATGACAGTTAGGACAGCTGAGACTGTGCCTTGTACCGGAAGCAGCTATTCTTTGGGAGAGCCCAGAACCAGAGCACAGTATTTTGCCCTGCATATTTGGACAGTCCCCATGGATGTCACCTCCCTTCCCTAGCTTGAAACCAGATGTGAAGATCCTTTAAATGCATAACAAGCTAATATAGAATACCTGGGGCAAAACTGGAGACCACTGACTCCAACTTAATATATTCAGGAATGGCACAAAAAGACACAGGAAACACCCAGATTCACATGGTAGATAATGCCAAGGACTCTTCAACTTGGAACTGACTGTGAAAGAGCAACAAGCCACATTCTGCCCAACAATGCTTAGATTAACGAGAGCAGATATGACCCAGAGAGCACTTTATAGATGGTGTTCCTGAATGTAATCTGCTCTGGTGAAGGCCCTGTGATACTATGGGACTGTATCAGCATATGATGTTAGATGAGGTTTCACACTCTTCTCATTCCCGACTTTAACTAATATTAGGGTCTAATGCATTCTTTCAGGATAACAATGCCAGACTACACTACTCAAGATAATTTCCTTCAACAAAAAGGCGTTAAAAAACAATGACATGCTAACAGTCATGTTTGTAGAACAGTGACAACACCTTGATTCAAGTACCTCCTCTCTGCCTCATCTGCCAAGTCTTCATTTAAAACCCAGTGAACTCCATGAGAAAACGTTACTTTTAATGCACTTCAAACAGTTGTGGACACACTTGCTATTAATAACTACCATTTGCACTCAACTTATGTTATAATCTATTTTGTCAAAAAGTTTACAGATGACGACACATATAAGTACTAAACATTCTTAATGTATAACTGTACACCAGTGTGCTGAGCACAACATTACCTCTCTCACAATAATGGCCCTGTCTTTGATTTTCTTCTGGTGATAATCTTCTATGGCCTTTTTAGCATGTTCTGGATCTTTGAATTCCACCACCCTAAATGAATAAAGTGAAATTTAATTTATTTAAGAAAGTCAGAAGAATACGAAATCCACAGACAATAGAGAATGAAGCAAACAACTCAGAATGATGGTCTCCTCTGTCAGGTTAGAGCTGATCAAATCAACTCTCTCAAAACTTATTGCGCATCAATTGTTTTTTAAAGTATCACATCAGAGTACAGAAGCTGCAACCAAATTAAGTTTTTTTTTTTAACAGTTGAAGAAATAGCTACAAGAGGCAAGTCACTTTCCAATGGAGAATTTGTGAAACATTTCTAGACCTTTTTTTTCACAAGCTTTGTATGTCCCCATGGTTGAGAAATTCAGTCTTTCATGATACGCTATTGCGAGGAAAGATAACCTGGCATCTATTATTTGGAACATTGATTAACAGAATTGATGCTAAACAAGTTTACAACTTAGCTCACGACAAGAGTGCCGATATTAGCAACTCAGCCCAGGTGGTAATATGTATAAAGAGAGCTAAAAAAAACTAACTGGTCAAAAGCTACTGACTTAGTCCTATGAAGGACACAACAATGGGTCCAGATATTTATGATCAGGTCAAACGTGTGTTAGTAAAATTAACTCATTCAGAGGACAAACTTTGTGGTTTAACCACTGATGAAGCACCTCGTATGAAAGGCAAGCACAATGGTTTCATCAGCTTGCTACTAGAAATCTTTGCACCATGAAATTAACATATAACACTGCATTATTCATCATGAACAGCTGTGAGTGAAGGCTATGGATCTGCAACATGTGATGGAGCATGCTGCTACACTCAATATGATCCAAAGAACCCAATCATAGACAGTTCAATCATATCTTGAAGAGGTATATGAACATAATGATCTCACTTATTTCACTCAAGTTTGTTGGTTGAGGCAGAGCTGCAACACTGACCAGATTCTGATTTCTCCATGATGCAATCAAAGAACTCATGACATAAAAAGGAAATATATGCTACTTTCTTGGAAGAAGTGGAATGGGTTAATGACTTTGCATTTCTTGTTGACACTATAAAACATCTTGCAGATTTGAATATAAAATCACAAGGGAAATATTAGCTTAATAAACAATTTGAACATGTTCAGGCATTTATTTAAAATTGGAAGTGACCCACAGGCAGAAAACTATGAAGAAACTTTTTTATATACACACATTAGCTAATTGAACTGATCGGAAATACATTCCTTCATTTCCAGACTGCTAAAATGAAAGTCACAAATAAAATTTGTAACTTGATTTAGCATCTGTGGATGCCATAAGCATTTAAGAAACAATAACAGAAAAAATACTTACGCAACTCCTTTGGATTTTCCATCAGGTGTCTCCAGCATTTCCACATAGGTGACATCACCCACTGAACAAAAACAGTAAACAAAAACACTTTATCAAGACAAAATGCAACGAAAAGTAAAAATTATATATTTCTACCAGTAAATAACATTATTACTAGGTGCCAAATCTGTTTCATCTGGCCCATAGGTCTCAGGTTTTACATCCCTGCTTTAATGCATTTCCAATTATAACAGGTACTTCTGCACTTTAACCACATTTGTGTGTAAATTATTTTTTAAACCAAAGTAAGATTAAGATAAATGTTATTGCTTCTTCATAATTTATCATTTTCCTTTTTACTCCTTATAGAGCATGCAGACACCACTGCAGAATGGCTGCATCAAGGATACACATGATCCTGCAGCACACTGATTTCTGTAGCAATGTATTTAACATAAGGCTGCCAACCTCATATTAGAAACACTGTATGACAATTCTGAGGTTGCTGTAGTCCTTTTATCTTTGTCTCATTAGACTCCCAGGAACTACACATGGCCTTTTCATAATTAGTCATCTCTTAATTCTTCATCACATGCACAATCTTGATTCATTCTTCTCTGCTATAAACAATCTCTCTGCCCAGGTCTAAGTTTTCAATTCTTGCATTTCCAGCTTTATTCATTGTGCTGGTCTGAACTAAATTTCTGTTGTAGGTTTAAATAATTTAATTATACAGACTGAAAGCATAACTAACACTCTGCCTTTCATTTATTGAATAATGGCTGAAGTCTACTCCACTGTATACCTAACAAAAGAACTCACCATCTTTCCTGAACATATCTTTCAGCTCCTGCCATTTCACTTCATATGGAATGTTTCTAACAATAACACGGCGTCCCCCCATGAATTGTCTTGGGCGGTCAGTTCTGTTCCTTCTGGGAGACCTTGATCTAGACCTGGATCTTCTCAACGGTGAACGGGAACTAGATCTCTCACTAGAGTAAGCAGCAAATAGAAAGTAGGGTTACTTTAATAATGTTTCTCCTTTCGCAATGAGCTGAGCTTTCTCCAAGTAGGCACATAACTATTAACATGATTGTGAGACAGGTAATACCTCACATGCACCAAGCAGTCACAAAATGGATGGATGTAAATAGGACACCACAAATAGGTCAGTCTGAGATAAGGGTCTGTAATCATAGCTATGACAACTATAATAACTTGAAAGGCACACCAAATACAATTAGTATTACTTATTTATTTTTGTATTTATTCATTTTAACTACCATAAGTCTGTTATTGTGATGCTCTAGTGCAGTGCATGTTTTTTTTAAATAATTTTATTTTTCTTTTCCGTTTTCTTTCACTGAATTTGCCCAGTGTCGATTTGACCTTGCATGTTTATTCACCGACGAAGTCAATTTGTAAGCATATTCTGATGTTTAGTTACTACGTCACAGCTAGGCCACCCTTTGTGTTGACGTTATAACATTCATTCTCAAGCTCGACAGCATCTACTCACTGTTTTCATTCCCTCTGTAACCTAACAAACTGATTTCACAGTCAAAGCTATGCCATATCAGAAGTACATCTAGCTACTAATGTTAGATCTGAATGTGTATTCCACAAGAATACCAATAACACTCAAGCTTTCCTTAAACACTGCACACACACACAAAACAAAATAAAAAAATTGTTTAAAGTGACTTAGTCCAGTTAAGTAGTAGTAGGTGATAGGCTGACATTCAAGTCAGTTCAGAAAACAGAACATTGTAACCCACACATGAGCAATCACTTCAGCTTTAGAATAAATACTTAAACGAAAATCCTGTACACGTTTTAATTAGCTCAAATCAACAGTGACTAGTCCATTTAGTTTAATCTTCACTTTTGTTCAAAACGGTGTGTTTTCTTTAGGTTACTACATAACACAGAAAAAAAAACAAAAAAAAAAAGTGAGACAAAGTCATCAAGCTCAAATACTATCAAATGATATAGTGCAACTGAGCTCAAGAGACAATTTCTCAAAAAGTTACACGGTATACCTATTTGACTTGAGTGCCTGGATAACTTTGTCATGACTGATGCATACAGAAACAAAGAGAAATAATGCTTTTCTGAAAACGATAGGACACAGGTAAATCTAGAAGTGAGCATTATGAGTTAGCAGTATCATAAATAAAGTGTTAGACTGAATCCAAGTATCCAAAGATTTTGCAGTCTACTCTTTTTTCATGTGTAATGTTATTTGAGCTATGTAACCTGTATCATGAAAAAAGTGTATGGATTGTCCTTCATGCATTTATTACTGAATGCAATGGGATGTTAAGAGGACTGACAAACCCAAGTAATGGCTGAATCAAGTACTAGATAAAGCTCTGTATTATAATTTTAAAAAACATGTCAAGCGCTTCCAGTCAAGCCCAACATCTCTCAACAGTTAGGGTTTAGGTTTTGTGTTAGTATCGGGGCAAAGTCTACAGACAGGGGGTATGATGTGCTGGTGTTGTGGGTAGTGGGTTTCCCCCCTTGCTTCACCCTAGGCCTAGTGAATTCTGTTCATGAAAGGAGCGACCATTGCGGTGTTAGTCTCTTGGCCTAGCAAAACCTCTCATACCCCAAGATCGTTGTGCGTGGTGAAGAGCCACACCCTCCTCGAGGTAGTCCTGGTAACTGAGGGTGCGAATCCTCAGGCTAAACACAACGGATCTAGAGGAGCAAACCTCGATAATAAAACCGGTGCACTACACCGTACACGCCCTCTGTGGGTGGGAAGGAGCCAGATGGATACTGAACAAGTCTTGGGAGTGGGAACGAGTGTGGACTGCTCCCTGAAGATCGGAACCCATCGTATACAGGCACAGAGACTCAGGACGTGACGATCCTATTGCCTTCAACTCTTGGTCACATGCCTAGAGCCTCGGAGAACTCGGCGTAACCAGCAGGCAATTTGGTGGCGGGGAAAGAGCACTGTGAGCCCTACCTTGGCTACGTATCACAAGGAGACGCAGAAACACCCCCTTTATCTCCCCCAGAGCTGGCACAGTACACTTCTGGCTTCTACCCGGGGCGTTAGGAAATCCACAGGCACCCCAGCATCACAATGCCAAGAAGATGACAAAGTTGGAATTTACTAACTCAAACCTGGCAGAGCAAGTCCTCCAACAGATGTGGCCGATGCTGGGCCCACTGGCGCGTGGACACGTCCCGATCCCCATCGAGACTTGCCCGGGGAGCCCACCCCGGCTCAAAAAAGCAGAGAAGGCCACTCTCCAAACCTCCGATGTCTTGCGGGCAGTGTTAGGATGTGCAAGAACATGGACAGGAAGACTCCACAACTTCCCCACTGAAGACACGCCCACGGCGACCGTTGCCTCAACTGGCTGTGTGTGGTGTACCCGGAAACGGGGCCTCCCAGTACTGAGACACAGTTAAGTCCCCGATGTCATTTATCGGTGCAGAGTTGAGAGAGATGGCTGAGCATCACAATCCCCCCTGTGTTGCAGCATGATGAGAACCCAGAATTGCACACTGAGCTTGGGGGAAATCACTTGGGCACCAGACTTAATACTGGCTCTTGACTGGATGGCCGCATGCAGGAGATTTCTACAATGGGGGGTTGGCAGGTGGTGGGTATCTGGAAGTGGCTCTGTGCAGGACGTGAGGATTCCTTGGGTGAGCCCAGAACCAGAGCACAGCATTGTGCAAGCTCTGCATAGTTGGAGAGCCCCCTGGATGACGGGGAATGCACAGTGTGCTACCCCACCTGTCCCCAACTGCTAACTTAGAACCAGAAGTGGGGTCCTCTGTATGCGTGCCAGGACAGGATAAAATGCCTGGGAAAGAGACTGGAGCTCAGAACTCCCTAACTCAAAGTTGCAGGATGGCAGGAAAGACAGGGCTATTTTGAAGATAATGCAACCATATTTTCACCATACGAGCTCGGACGCCGCCTCGGTAAACAAGGTCCGCGCAGAGCAGTGACACCCCCAGGCTGCTTGCGAATAGTCTACTACTGGGAACATAAACAGATTAGGGATGAGCCCACTCTCCCGTTGAACAGGTGCTAAAGTCATAGATACTGGGCCAGAAGGCGCACCGGAAACCACAGTATCACGCAACTCGCTTTTTTTTTTTCTATGGAGAGTACACCGTCAAATAAATCTCGTACTGGTGCTCGCCCTGTGGAGCTCCACCAGGCAGGTGCAGTGCCGGGCTCTGAGCCTCGACAGAGCCCACCCTCAGCTACTGGAGGACCCTCTAGACCGTCTTGTGGAGTCAGCAGACGGCGGAGGAGAACTACTGACCAAAACAAAACAGAAAAAGAGAAACCCAGAGTGCCACTTGTCATGATGCACTGGAATGCAGAGGGAGTGAACAGCAAGCAGGCTGGATACAGCAAAAAGACAGAGCTGGAAAACATCTTGTATGAGAAGCAAGTCAGTGTTTGCTGTATCCAAGAGACTCACTTGAAAGCAGATCAAACCTTTAAAATAAGGGGATATCAATGCTTCAGATCCGACAGAAAAGATAGACGAAAAGGAGGAGTACTTACTCTTGTAAGGAATAACATTCCTGCACACGAAAGGAAAACCTTCATGGATGGAGCAGAATATCAGCTGTTGCAGATAAAGGTAGACAAGATGGAAATAGAACTCCTGAACTATTACTGTCCGAACAACAAACCCCTGAGTCTCAGCTCTATACAGGTACCTGCCACCAACTTTATAGCAGTTGGGAGACTTTAATAGCCACTCCCAGAGCTGGGGCTATAACCATCTGGATCACAGAGGTGAAGAGGTTGAAACTTGGCAAGATGATCACTCCCTAATCCTAGTCAATAATGCCACAGATACTCCTACCTTCTACTCCAGAGGATGGCACACAACTTCAACACCAGATCTTGCCTTCTCCACACCAGATATAGCTGGATCTATTAGTAGAGAAGTAGGAGACCAACTAGGGGGAAGCGACCATCGCCCAATCTTTCTTACTGTCCAGAGTGCAACTCTCAGTACAGGCCCAGCCATTACAAGATGGAACTACAAAAAAGCCAACTGGGGTTTATTCAGGCATCAGGTGAACACGCTGCTGTCTACCCTCAAGGTACAGAACAGAGACATTAATGAAGTGGTAAAAGACTTCAACAGATGCATACTACAAGCTGCAAAAGAAACCATTCCCAAAGGATGCCGGCGTAACTACATACCATACTGGTCCAGCACACTCCAAGAACGTCAGGAAGCCATGGACAGGGCTAGAAAGGACGCAGAGTCTCAGCCTTCACTTGAAACTCACAACAAATGGAAAAAGGCTGTAGCAGAGTTTCAGAGAACAAAGCTAGAAGAAAAACGGAAAAGCTGGAGAACTAAAACGGCGTCGCTGAACCTTGAGAAAGACGGCAGGAAACTTTGGAGATTAGTCAAGTCTCTAAATGAAGAGCGTTCCTCACCTAGGCAGACTATCACATTGGATGAAGGTGGCAAACTTTTCAGAGGAAAACAAGTCTGCAGCTTGTTTTGCTAGAAGATACAGTTCAGAAAGCAACTTACCCATTAACATAGATCATCAGAGAGAGATAAGAAAAGAAATACTGGCAACCATGGGACAGACAGATACTCCTGCCCCAATGAGGGAACCCATCACACTAGGAGAACTACAGAAGGCTATTTCCAAGCTTAAGTTTCAAAAGTCACCCGGCCCAGACAAAATCAGCAACGAAATGCTAGTAAATCTGAGCTCAGCAGCAAAGACAAAACTGCTTGAGATATTCAACCACAGCTGGTTGAAAGGAACGTACCCCAAGTATGGAGAGAAGCCATCACAATACCCATACTAAAGAAAGGGAAATGTAAGACCGAGGCTGCAAGTTACCGGCCAATCATTCTCACAAGCTGTGTTGGGAAGGCTGTGGAGCGAATAGTCAACTTCAGATTGAAATGGTATTTAGATTCTGAGCAGATCCTGGTGCCTGATCAAGCTGGATTTAGAGAATGCTACAGTATAGAAGACTAAGTTACTTGTCTCAAGCAGGAGAAGATGCCTTCCAGGAGAAGAAAAAGGTCCTAACGATCTGGGTCGACTTCAAGCAGGCCTTTGACAAGGTGTGGAAAGATGGCCTCATTGCAAAACTTAGGAGAAGTGGAATCCAAGGCAACATGATGAAATGGATCCAGTCATACTTGCATAACAGGAGAACTAGAGTCACTCTTGACGGTCTGCAGAGCAGAAAAGTGTTGCTCCATCAGGGGGTACCTCAAGGAGGAGTAATTACCCCAACACTCTTCCTTGTTTACATCAATGACCTGGTGAAAGATCTCCCTGCAGGAGTTAAAGCTGCCTTATATGCAGATGACCTAGTACTCTGGTGCGCTGATGAAAATGTCACCACAGCAAATTATAGAATGCAGCGGGCAGCAGACATGCTAGTGTCATGGGCAGAGAAATGGCTTATCACAATAAACACAGACAAAAACCTCCACAACACTGTTCTCCCTCACCCCCAAGGGACAAATCAGCTAACATACACCTAGGGACAACCGTGATCAAGGAAGAAAGCTACCCCACCTATCTTGGGGTGACATTTGACCAAAGGCTTACATGGAATAAGCATATTGAAAACGCAGAAGGAAAGGCCCGAAGACGACTAGGCATACTCAGAAAATTAGCAGGTACCAACTGGGGAGCAAATGAACGAAATCTAAAGAAGATTTATAATGGAGTAATAAGACCACACTTAGAGTTTAGCTCAGCAGCATGGTCATCAGCTGCTAACTCACATCTGCAGTCTTTGGACAAGGTGCAAAATCAAGCTCTCAGGCTCATTACAGGAGCCATGAAAACTACACCAATAACAGAGATGCAGAAGGTTGCTGGATTACAGACATTGTCCCATAGAAGAGACACAAAAACCATGATCCAGATGGAAAAGTACAACAGTATGCCAATGCACCCAATGAAGGCAAGACTAGATGATCTGGCATTGGGACGTCTAAAGCGTAGCAGCTTTGTGCATCGGGGGAAAAGACTTATAAGACAGCATCAAGATGACCTATCCATGAAGACAACACCACTGAAGCCCACCCTATACCCTGTACCATGGGAGCAGGCCAGCAGTGCCCTCCAAATTAATACATCAGTCAGTGGTCTCACAAGTGTATGTGAGTATAATGATCTGCAAAAACGAACTGCTACATTGAGTATGATCCAAGAAAGCTATCCCGATCAATCATGGATACATGCCTATACAGATGGATCAGCAACTAATGCTGTTAGGAATGGAGGTGCCGGTATCTTTATCTCATATCCTGACAACCACTATGAGACTAGGCACATTCCCACTGGTAAATTCTGTTCCAACTATACAGCTGAGTTCAAGCTCTAGAGCAAGCTGCAAATATGATTTATAACACCAACTCTGACTGCCACCAGGTAGTCATCCTCACAGATGCACTGTCTGTCCTGCAAGCTCTCAAGGGTGTAGTATCAGTTTTGTGGTTCAAGGTTTGTTTTGGGTTAGTTTTATAGTTTAAGTTTTGGGTTAGTTTTAGGTTGAGGGTTATGGTTAACCTTAAGGTTGGGTTTGGCGTGCGGGTTTAGGTTTAGTTCACATTTAGGGTTATTGTTTAACTAGTTGCAGCCAATACCAAGTTGAAGACTCATTGGTATTATCTACTCTGTAGATCTAGGCTTTTCCACCATTCCGAAACATGTTGAGTTGAAGTCATGAGCTGTAGTTTCTTTCATGGGTTTCTATCCCAGCTTGACTTCTATTTAAAGGATCATCACATCTGGTCCCAAGCTAGGAGGAAAAAGGGTGTGGCATGTTGTGCATTCCACACCATCCAAGGGGGCTCTCTAAATATGCAGAGCTAGAATACTGGGCTCTCTCAAGGCACTGTCACGACCTACACAGAGCCACTTCTCAGCTCTCCCTGTCAGTCATAGGTCCATAGTGAAATCCTTCTGCATGCAGCCAACCAGGTGAAAGCAAGAGTTATGTCTGGGACTCAAGCAACTCTTCAAAGCTTAGTGTGCAATGCTGGGTTCTCAACATGTATTACCACAGGGGGAATCACTGGAAGTGTGGATAATTTCAAGAGTCAATGAGGGTGTAATTAACCTCACAAGTCAGTGGTTCACTTCCACATTTGTGCACTATAACATTGTGCATTGCTGGTGGTCATATGATGACTCAAGATTTGCCTCCATGCATATTTAGGGCTATACTTTAGGTTTCATTTCAAGCTAAAGGTTTAGCAATAGGGTTATGTTTTGGGTCAGTTTTAGTTAATTTAGTTAGGTTAATTTCAACTACTACGTGCAACTTGTAACAAACCAAACGCTAGAGAAGAAATGCACATGAACCTGGGTGACTAGGTGGTAGTACTTTTATTTTCTTTAATGACTAAATGTTAGTTTTAATATTCTTCCATAAAACCAAATCTCTGTGGCATATAGTGCTTTTCCTACTTGTTTGCTAATTGCCCATGACTCACTCGTGTATGTCAGGATTGGTTCTATATAACATGGCAGGACTCTCTTTCTTACTTCCATTAAAAAAATTTGTTGCATGAAATACTCTTCATGATGATGATAGGAAACCTTATACAGAGCGATACAACAGGATGCAATCTGATCACAGAAGTAGTCCCCCCGTCGATCAAGTGTTTCGGCCCCATACTCTCCTTTACACTCTAAGGGGGGCGAGCCCACCTGAGTCATGACTCCCAAGTGTCAGCCTCCTGTTGTCTTGAATGGAAACTTTAACCCACTTCACCTTGGGAGAGGGGATCCCGTTACACGCCCATTGAGGCATATTGGGAATATGGTGTTAGGCCAGTGGCGGTTCCAGGGGGTTGTCATTGGCCTTAACCTTCCCAAAAGTTGCTCTGGTACCCAATTGGGGCTGGGTCGACCCAGGAGCCGTTTGCGGCCTAAAAAAATCCCACATCATCTGGGGATCGAACCATAGACCACTGAGCTAGGAAGCCAGTGCACTAACCACTATGCTACCGCGGCTCCTACTTCACCTTGGTAGCAGCTTTAAAATCCACTTTTCTGCCAGCTGGGGGCAATTGCGAAAGTAACCCCTATGTTGAAAACAAATTATTGCCCCGAGTTCCATAGCCCTTTCTTCTGACATACATCACCCGATGTTATTAACGTGCTCAGTTAATTGAATCTGTTGATTTGTTTTTAAACTGGTCCATTTACTTAGATTTTTTTCAAATAAAAATTTGCCTCATTTTGGCGAAGTTCAACCTAGTCTGTCAGTTATAGATGACGCACGTCCACCTTTTTTATTTATTTAATATTTTCCCCCACAATTTGACACTTTAATTAACTCAGTTTACAATAATTTGACAGAAGAAACAATACCATGATCAGCTATTGGCAATAGAAAATATTCCCTGGAATTAGAGGAACTAAATATTCTAATTATAATCGATCGCAATTTCAAAGAGATATTTTTCTTCATAAATATTTTAAAAAACAAAAAGCAGAAAAATATGTTCCACAAAGCATAGTTTCAGTTAGCAAAAACTTTAAGTGAACATTTAAGTGGGAGACCTCAGTGATGTGAATGGAAATTTAACAGCAAAAAAATACTTAAAAGGGTACAAATTAGGGGTCGTCCACATGTAATGTCATGCAGTGATTTCACTCCCAAATTTTGTATTGGTAGACTGTAGTGGTCTGATTTGATTTAACTAATTTACTTTGATAGTGCATTCCATAACTTCTGTCTTTGTTGCTATTAAGGTTAGGGACTTTATATTCAAGGACTTTGTGTCAAGACTGTGTCATATATTTCCTGCAACTCATTTTCATTATTTGCTTACTTATTTATTAAAAGTCGCACTGTAAAAAAATAAGAAAATTTTAGATTATAAATTACACATCATACTTAGCTGCTTAATAAGCTGCTAATTTCCCTTTGAAATGAAAAAAACCAAAATTATTTCCCTCGACGCTCAATGTTTCTTTACTACAGTTGACATTCAAAAATCCGGCCATCGAAAATCCGGTTCCTTCAGATTTCCGGCAAGGATTTCGGAGCGCATTTTTAAATTTACCGCGTTGGCGCGCCACTGTTTTCTGGAGCAGTTTATGTTTTGATGCAGCTGTTGGGTCTTGCTTGCACGTGTTAACAGGCATTCCTGCTCATTTTATCATTTATTTGCTGCTGTTTAGCCCCATTATGGATTCAGCAAATAAAAGAAGTGGTGTAAAACGTAAACATCGTGCATCGTCAATCGCAGATAAAGTGTACAGGTAGTCATTTTCTGTTAAATATATACAGAATATATAACCATAAAAAATCCGGCATTTTAAAAAATCCGGCACTCCTCAGGTCCGGAGGTTGCCGGATTTTTGAATGTCTACTGTAATTATGAAGCCGCCACATTTAATTTTTTGTTTTTAGGATTTTTCTAGGGCATCATAAATTATCAGCAAGCCAAATTTCAGACTTCTGGGTAGTCTAGAAGTGGTCAAACAATTTTGTGCGACAGATAGAATCACAAAACAGGCTTTCATTTTATATAAAAGATAGGTGGTTTGATTAAGGTTCGCAATGAATGTCCAACAGTAAGAAAAGCATGCATCTGGTTGAAAAGAGCACCAATAATTGCTTTATGTCGATATGCAGCCATATTCAAAAAGAATGACAACCAACAATGTGGGAATCATAGAAACATTTCTCTTCTCAGTGTCCCTGGAAAAATTTTATCTAGAATCCTGGAGCAGAGACTCAATGAGCCACAAATGGATATGGTCCAGTGTGGCTTCCGAGAAAACCAAAATACTCAAGACCTTGTCTGCACACTCAGGCTGCTGAGTGAAAAGGCCCTTGAGTATAAAGTCGAGATGCATGTTTGTTTCTTGGATCTACAGAAGCAAACTTTGGGACTACTTGGCAAACAAAAAACATTCCAGTACCTCTGATCCACACTATACGGAGCTTCTACAAAAGAGTTGCAAAAATTATTTGAGGACGGCAAAGCATAAGTTACAAGCGTTCAGGACCACCACTGGTGTAAGACAGGGTGATATTCTGTCACCTTATCTCTTCATACTTCGCATGGATGATGTCATCAAAGCATGTAAGGAGAGGACAAGAAAGTATTCAGTGGGGTACTGGAAGATGAGACAGGTTTGTATTTCAGAGCTGGCATTTGCAGATGATGTTGCCCTGATTGCTAAATCACAGGCACATCTTCAATCCAACATGCAAGACTGGAAGGAAGAGCTGGAAAAGAGAGAGATGGTCATCAGCAGCTCCAAAACAAAAACCATGATGATATCATGAGAGCGAAGAAGGCATCAAATTATGCTGGGAGAACAGGTCCTGGAGCAGGTTAACCACTTTGGAGCTGTCATAGACTGGAAGGGAGGCATCAAAGAAGAGTTGGCTATCCGAGTAGCAGCAGCTGGGAGACTTTTTCAGGCCATAAATTAAGAATTCCTCAGTAAAAGAGAAGTTTGCATAAAGACGAAGATGGTTTTATACCACTCAACCTATGTTCCTGTCTTGACCTATAGATGTGAGTCTAGAGCAATGTGACTACAACCCACAAAAGCCAGCTCCAAACCTCAGAAATTAGGTATCTGAGGAATGTGGTTGAAGAAACAAGAGACATGGTCCGCAACATGACGACACGGCAAGTCCTCAAAACTCAGCCCCTGCAGACCCAAGTAGAACAGTCCCAACTAGGATGGTTTGACCATGTCTGCAAATTTGGAGATTAGCTACCATGACAAGTATGGAAAACTAAGAGCCAGGGGTTCAGACCTCCAGGACATCCTAGAGTCCGCTGGGACAACAACATTAGACAATCTCCAAAGGACCGAGGACTAGACTGGAATCACGCCAGGAGGAAGACTGCCAATATGATAGTATGGCGCTCTCTCTGGCAAACCTTTACACCCCAGGGTTGAAGACGTATGACTAGGTAGTAGTAAGTTGATATGCAGCACACAGTTAACTAAGGATGCAGGAACTCTGGGTTGAAATGAAACACAATGGGACATGTTCTTGGATGGCTTCCTAGTAAGTCACTAACGTCGTTAGGGTTAGGATTAAGATTAGGTTTCAAGGTTTAAGATTCCTAACCCCTTATTACTGCATCTCTTAATACTTTTTTTTCTAAAACAGTATTGAACACAGCCCACAGTTGTTCATTTCAACCAACACTGTAGCAACTGGTAATTTCACATGTTTTGTGTACTGTTCTGTGTGATTGTATGTCGGACATTATTTGCGTTGGTAATATTTGACTGTATTCATATTGCAAGAGAGACTGAATGGCTGCTGGATAAGCAGTCGCGAACATTAGCTGTCTGGAGGGCAAGTGGGGCAGCACCAGACAGATGGACTCTGCAAGGACATCCTTTGCCTCTTCCCTGGTATGGTGGCTCTACCAGGGTGACCGAATATTTCCACCACTTATTGCTAATACACCATGAGAATTTTAACTATCCAGAATCATCGTGGGAGCTACAGCGCTCGTGCTCGGCCTGCAGAAAATGAAATGAGGAAATACAAATGCAGAAGGAGAGGTAGGGAAGAGAAGAGGAGAGAGAGAAAAAGAAGGGCAGGAAAGAGAAGGTTCAGAAAGAAAACAGATCGCATCTCAATGAAATATGTGCGTATAGGATACTGGAATAAAATCATCAGCGGAAAACGAGGTGCAAACAATATTACATTAGTAAGAGATAAGCAAGGAAATCTCATCACGACAGCAGAGGGACAGGAAAAAAGATGGGCAGAGCATTTCAGAGAAACTCTGAACAAGGAACCAACAGAGACACAATTGAATGTTCCTGAGGCTGAAAATGATCTAGATATTAATATAGACATTCGACGAGAAGAAATCATCACAGCAATCAAAGGGTTAAAAAATGGAAAAGCTCCTGGCCATGATAACTTAAATGCAGAGCTATTTAAGACAGACCCTGAGCTAGCAGCAGAACCATTAGAACCACTATTTGCACAAGTCTGGAAAACCAGGACAACACCAACGGAGTGGAACAAAGGAATAATTGTCAAATTGCCCAAGAAGGGAGATCTTGCAGACTGCAATAATTGGAGAGGAATAACTCTTCTCTCAGTTCCCAGCAAAATACTAGGCAGGATAATTATACAGAGAATTTCAAAAGCAGTAAACCACAAACTGAGGAAAGAACAAGCAGGATTTAGAAAGAACAGAAGATGTGTAGATCATATATTTACCCCCAAGAACATTATAGAGCAGTGCTCAGAATGGCAAAGACAGCTGTACATTAATTTCGTTGATTTTGAAAAGGCTTTTGACAGCATACATAGGGACAGTTTATGGAAAATACTGAGGGCTTATGGAATTCCAAGCTGCATAGTGTCAATCATAAAAAGCCTCTATGCCAACTTTATGTGTAGCGTTGGGCAGAGCAACCTAACCTTTGAGGTGAAGACAGGAGTACGACAGGGATGCCCCTTATCAACAACTCTATTTTTAACAGTCATAGACTGGGTGATGCGCCAGACAACAGAGAGCAGGTCCAAGAGGAATATGATGGACTACATTTTCTACATTGGAAAAGCTGGAATATGCAGATAACATTACACTACTAGCACATTCACATCAACACATCCAGGAAAAAATGGATAGACTTAATAAGTATAGCCAGCAGGTGGGATTAAACATCAATCTAAAGAAGTCAGAGGTCATGACGCTCAATGTGAGCAACCCTGAGCCCATATCAGTAAGGAATCAGCAACTGGAACAGACAAACACCTTCCCATACCTAGGATGCATAGTAACACCAGACGGCGGAACAAGCAAAGACATCAACAACAGAATGAACAAAGCAAGAACAGCCTTTTTTAGTCTAAACAACATCTGGAAGTCCTCTCAGTACAGCACAAGGACAAAATTTAGATTATATCAGAACTGTGTGCTTTCTGTGCTTCTCTATGGTGCGGAATGCTGGAGAGTTACAGAGAAGGAAGTGTCGAAATTGTCCTCTTTTCACACAACATGCCTAAGAAAAATTCTCCGAATCTTTTGGTCGAATACCATCACCAACCAAGAACTGCTTACTCGGAGCAAGCAAGAGGACATGCACGCCATCATAGCTGGCAGACGCTGGGTTGGCCATGTCCTCAGAAGAGACCCCGATGCCATCTCAAGAACAGCTATGCAATGGACACCTGAAGGAAAACGAAAGAGAAAGGAAAACGAAAGAGAGGCAGACCAAAAACAACTTGGTGGAGGACTGTGGAGGCTGAGATGCAAAGAATGAACCAGAGTTGGGGCACTGTACGAAGGATGGCCACCGACCGAGCAAAGTGGAATCAATTTGTTGTTGCCATACAAGACGCCACCAGGCATGATGGCCACTGACTGCTTTGACGGTCGGCGGCTAAGGATCAAAGAAGGATAAAAAAAGAAGGATACTGGAATAGTCAAAGTGCCAATCAATGTGCAGCCATTATACAAACAATTATCTACAATTTCGATATCCTCATGATCCAGGAGACAAATTTAAAAGCCAATAGTGTTATCAACTGCCCAGGCTACAGATGTTACTCCAATCCATATAGGCCTGGTAGACGAGGGCAAGCTATATATGTAAAACATGAGCTCCCTCACACGTGGCTGGATGTAAGTTCCCAAACTAGTGAGGATGCGGAATTGCAGGGGATTGCTGTGAATATAGGCGGTCAGGAGTGGCGAGTCTACAATTTAAATGCTCATGTTGACCATCTTACAGCAGAGAGTAATTGGAATTTTATGGAATTGTCTGAAGATTCTAACATAAGGTGTTTAATTGCTGGTGATTTCAATGCTAGATCAAAGGAGTGGAGGAACATCACAGAAAATAGGCAGGGTATAGCTTTGAGCCAGGCATTACTTAACATGAACCTTACCATCTTGAATGATGGAGGCTCAACTAGACTGGCAACTAAACCTGGGGATACAAATGGTGTCATAGATCTGGCATTCATCTCTAGTGCTGCCACCACCATGGCACGTTGGGATATATTAGGTGCACAGGAAAGCGATCACCTACCTTGCGTCATACTCATTGCAAAGGGTAGGACCCCTAGACACAGGACACCCAAACAGACCTTCAAGTATCCTACAGGTCCACTCAACTGTAACAACCCTTTACACACATTGTGTCAAAATGCCAAACAAAAGACAGCGAGAATACAATTCACCCTACCTCCTTGGTGGAATAAGACAGTGGAGGAAGCATGGATAGAAAAGGAAAGAGCAACAAAGGAATAGCGTAAAGCACGAAATAGAAGAATGATGAATGAGAGAGAGGTTGAAGAGATGAAGCAGAAAAAGCAAAAAGCCATTAATAGACTCAAGAGCTTGGCAAGGAAGGCCAAGGACTTTGTGACACAAGTGGGCATGGAAAACACTACAGAAATTCTGGTCCTTACATCGAAGAATGAATAGGAAAAGTGTAAGCCAACCCATCTCTAATATCAAAAGCTCTACAGGACACCCCCTACATGAGAACGTAGCTGACATCAAAGGAGCAAGAATCAAGAGCGGGATGTCATGGATGGCACAGGCAGAGGCTATGATTGGTCAGGTAACCAGGGTTGAAAATGTATCCAAAGGGGAAGAGTGGAGTATGTCTGGGGAGAACTGGATAAACTACCAGCAGGTCATCATTAGCCTTGGCAGAGAGTGCAGATCTTGTGGCAATAGAAAAGCAGAGCTGGAGATTAATCAGTTGATAAGTGATCATGCTGTGGATGATAACGCCATTGTGTACACTGATGGGTCTGTAATGCGTGGTGAGAAATCAGAATGGGGCTTCTCTGCGAGAATAAAGGGCAGGGTCATCGCTGAACAGAGTGGAGCCTACATGACAACAACCTGCAGCATGAGAATGGAAGTAGAGGCAGTTACTGCAGCACTGAGGTAGCTGTCTGAAACTCCATCAACCAGGACAGTTATATTGTCAGACTGTCAAGCCATGCTTCAGAAAGTTCAGAACAGATGGCTGCGGCAGGAATGGAAAACATCAATAGAATCCTCAAGTCTTCAAGAACTGGTGTGGATCTACTGTATTGGTCATGCATGGGTACGTGGCAATAAGAGAGCTGACAGACTGGCCTTGAGAGCACCCATAGTGGGGACACTGGACATGGATAAGGGAGAAATACTAAGGGCAATTAATGATCGCCTGCTGGATGACAGTGTAATGGATGAATCAACAAGGATGAGTCTGTTGGAGTTTGGCATCAAACATGGGACTAGCAGAAATGGACGTGAGAGAGGATGCATCCGTCGTATGTACAACCAGCGTGCTACAAGTACAATTAGCATTCATACTCTTCGACATTTGCTGAGGGAGACTGAGCTGAGCACCTATAGGTTTGCCCGGAGTGCAGTGAGGTCGATTCTGATTAACAATAACATATTGCAAGAATAATGGGTTAATCATAATTGTGTATCGGCAGTGATAATTGCTAACGAAAATATCTTGCATGCTGAAAACGGTTGAAATGCAGCACAGTGGGCCATCTTCTTTGGTCATCCCAGTAAGTCGCCAATGTCGTTAAGATTATGATTAGGTTCAGGATACCTAAACCTAACCCCTATTTACTGCGTCTGTGAATTCTTTTTCAAGGCCCTATCGAACAGACGGCCCACTATGCTTCATTTTAACCGCTGAAAACATCTCGGGCTCGTTCAAAATGTCTAGCAAAGAATTCAGTCGAAACGGTCTTAAATTGTATGACTTCAGAAACGCAGTAGCAAAGGGTACTTCGTCTTTGATGTCTTATTTAAGGCCATATTGATGTGGGGGACTTAGCCGGATCGATAGACATTTAGGCGAAATCGGACACATTCTCACTGTTAGGCCCAGGCTACCCATTTTTTAAATGACCTAAATATTTAGGCCTAAATGAAATTAATATAAATCCTTAATAAAATTACTCTACTAAGTTGTTACAGCTGTCTACGGTATACACTGTCTACTTTATCTGTCTTGCAACATCCGAAGATATGATGCTCGATGGTGTTTAGGCCTAACTATTTTTATCTGAATTGTGACAAACGCAATGACTACGAGTCAACGCGGCGGACGCTAAATCTATCGATAATAGGTGTTGTTGCGTTTTGGTCGATTGTTGCTCTAATCTGTACATAATACTTTCATTTGCGCACAAAATTACAAAGTATCCTACCGTTCTTCTCTGATGTCTGCCATATCAAATGCTCGCACACAGAAAAAGATTACTAATCCAGACTCTCAAATCGTACCATGAAAATGGACGCCGGAATATCTGTCGCTGCACCAGATTTTTCTCTCACGCTACATACTGTTAAAATGCAGAAATAGATTATATGCTCTAAAATATATTTGATATAATTATCTCATTTATCAATCTCATCCTTAGTAAACCTTTCACGTCTAACCTGGTAAAGGACATTGAAGAACCTCGGTTAAGACAAAGCTCCGGGCAGATTAATTTATCTTCGTCATTGAACGATATTTGCCACTTGGCAACAGTCTTAACGTGAATACGAATAATGTCAGATTTTTGTACGAGAGCAACATCGGATGGCCGAATCGTGAATGCAAATAATTAGAATTTAATTAAGTGCTTTTACATAAGTTGCATTGTTTCTTTTCACATCTGTGCTTTATCGTAATTATTACTAAGTGCCGTGTCGACAGTCTTTGGCGAACACTTTTCATTGTTTCCCTTTGTTTAATTTTTTTTGGTTTATTTATCGTTGCTGTGGCCATGCCCTTGTCTGACCATTTCGTTGACATGTAAGGCTGTATCTGTACTTCATATTGACACCTGGGATCGGTAGAGAGAAGTGTGGTTTACTAATGTGTAATACATTTTTATGCCTGATCAGACAAGTGCTGGGAGCGACCGGATTAGTGAGTAAACAATCTTGGGACGACCACAGTTTATTATCTCTGATAATAGTTCTGTTTGCCAAGTTTATTGATTGTTGGCTAAATGGCATAACCATTTCTGGACAAGACGGGTCGGAGAATAATTATCCATCTTGAATGAGATTACTTGGGATACATTTTTAAGTCGTGACTGTGCACATGATCGATAATAGACGGAAGCTGGCATACCATACATGGCGATTATAAACAACACATTTATTCTCGCATTTTTTATGTAGCAATTTTTCGTGAGAGAAAGGAACATATACGCATCTTGCATGCTATTGGATTGGCATTTGAAGTGTAAAAATACAACATTTCTGATTGGAACCTTGTCACATAGTAGCAATCTGGATGTGTGCCAAATGTTGCCTTATAATTCAGCGCTTGTGAGTTTACTGCACTGAAAATTCAAAATGCAGCCTTGAGAACCATTACGGGTGCATTTATATCAACACCAGTAGAAGCACTAGAAGTAGCTCTTGGCATACCGCCCCTTGGTCTAAGACGGAAAGAACTAAGATTAAATTATTGGAGTAAAGTAGCACAAGAAGTGACCCACTCAGCGCATAAAGCATTTGTCAAAAACCAACCAAGTGTATGGGACGTCCCCTTAAATAAAGACAGATATCCAACAGGGTGGAGAACTATAGAAGATCTAACACAGTTCAAAGAACTATCAAACACAATTAAAAATAGTAATAAATATAGAAGCACAATACCACCCTGGGAACTAAAAACACCAATCATAGACTACTCACTTACTGAAAAGATCAAACAAAACATAGAAGACAAGGAAACCAAAACGATAAGTAGAAAGTTCATAAATCAACTTACAAAACAAAGTCTGGCCGTCTACACTGATGGATCCAAGGGTGATAGTGGGTAAATAGGTGCAGGAGCAGCAATACCACAGTGGGGAATTAAGAAGAGCTACAGTGTAACTGAAGGGGCTTCGATTTTTACCGTAGAGATGGAAGCAATTCTTAAAAGTTTAGAAATAATCGATAATAACACATCAGAAGCTGTTACAATATTTACAGACTCACTATCATCACTACAATCACTAGAACACCCAGGTAAATGTAGCCGGCCAGACATAAAGGAAGAAATTCTCACAATTAGTACATCACTAGGGGACAGAGGATGTAGTGTGAGACTAGTGTGGGTTCCAGCACACATAGGTATAGCTGGTAACGAGTTGGCAGACCAGAACGCCAAGAATGGGTGAATGAGTAAAAACAATATAAGAGCAGGACTGGGAAGGTCGGAGATTAAGAGCCAAGTAAAGCTAACTATAAACGAGGAATGAAAGACAACATGGAAGAACAGTAGAAAAGGCAGACACGCATTCAAACTGCTGAAAGAACCAACAAGGACGTGCCAGGTCAGAGAAGAGATGGTATCCATCGAACAACAAGCTGTGGCGTCTCCGTCTCGGTGCAGCTTACTTCATGATAGAGGAACCACACTGCCAAGAATGTCAGGAAGAGAATGACATAGACCACTACCTGTGCCACTGTAAAAAGTACGAACAACAAAGGCTTGAATTAAAAACTTACTGTAGAAATCACAATATAGATATGACAGGGGATAAGGTTTTAAGTATAGATGCCCCAGGAGAAGCCCAATCGGTACTTAAAAGATACATACATAAAACAAAGGAAAACATATAAGGTTAGTACTACAGAAAAGACATTCAACCAAATAGAAATTAAGCAACAAGAACTAACAAATCATTTTTAAAAAAAACTTACTAACTACTCATAGGACAAGGAAAGACAACGAGGTATTAAAAAAACCAAAAACTCAAAAAGAATAAATACTAATACAAATTAAAACCAAGTGTAAAGGACAGTAGTTATCAATAAACAATACAAAAGAGAAAATAAAATGACAAATACTAATATAAATTAAAACCAGCAACTGCAAAAGACAAAATTTATTTAAATTTAATACAAAAGTAAATAAAATGACACTAAATACCCCAATTATAACCAATTTTCAGGTTGAACAGGGTAGACCAAGATGGAACGAGAAGAGGCAATAACGGGCAGCTGTTAAGTGCCCGCTCTCCACTCATCACCTCTTCAAAACAACAACAACGTTTACCGCACTGTGAAATTCAACTCGTCAAGAAGACAGCCAGAGTAAGGAATAGGATCAGGATTCCACTTTAAAGGACCGGACAACGTGTTTGAGCATCTTGTTGACTTATATCCACGGAAAACTCTACATTCATTAATTCGGAAAGCCCAGAATCATTGGAACCTGAACACTAAGTCATTGTGGGATTCTTTTTGCAAAGTAATACCCCAGACCACGTGTAAGAGGCATCTTAATCAAGTTGCCTTAACTATTTCGCTGAGCCAGAAGTCAGTCTGTATTCCTAAAGAAATTTGGGATAAGTTGTTATGACAGGTTATATAAATAGACTACATGAATCCATCCGCTTTTCACTTTCCACCTTTGTTCCTCATTAGCATGCATGTTTTGGTTACGCAAAATCCATGTCTTTTCGCTATCTGTCTAACTCATATTTTAGCCACGCCTATTTTATTTGTTTCACGCGCTGACGAGAGTCTACCTGGATTCGTAACTGTCATTCCTTGAAAGGGGACAAACCTAAGGCGTTTGCCTGGAGCTCCCATGAGAGCAGAGCTGTCAGTATTACGACAACTGACAATACACAGGCCAAAAACACGTAGAAGGTAAAACTGCTTTCTAGTCCTCTACAAACTCGAGCGAATCCTGTGATGTTGTACATAACAGGGAGACAATCACCGAGATCAGAAGCCTTTGTTGTCGATTCAGTGGCGAACGGAGGAAATTCTTTATCACGGAAGAAAACCCCGCTGAGTGCCCAAGGCGTGACTTTCGTCATCTCCCAGCGAAACAACGCTATTCTTGTATAAATACTCAATCTCCTAAAATTAGTTATCTAGTCGCCTCAGAAAATTTTGGATAATCTAGCGCGCAAGTTCTAAGAGCCATGGTGGAAGTGTAGTATTAGAAATTCCGTGGAGATTAATTCATTTCTGTTTGCGGTAATATACGTATTAGCATTTTTCGTCTCTCCACATGTAAGCCTACCTTGCCGTGGTTGGAGAGCTTGAGATAGTTGGAGAGCCCCCTGGATGACGGGGAATGCACAGTGTGCTACCCCACCTATCCCCAACTGCTAACTTAGAACCAGAAGTGGGGTCCTCTGTATGCGTGCCAGGCCAGGATAAAATGCCTGGGAAAGAGACTGGAGCTCAGAACTCCCTAACTCAAAGTTGCAGGATGGCAGAAAAGCCACGGGAAAGACAGGGCTATTTTGAAGATAACGCAACCATATTTTCACCATACGAGCTCGGACGCCGCCTCGGTAAACAAGGTCCGCGCAGAGCAGTGACACCCCCAGGCTGCTTGCGAATAGTCTACTACTGGGAACATAAACAGATTAGGGATGAGCCCACTCTCCCGTTGAACAGGTGCTAAAGTCGTAGATACTGGGCCAGAAGGCGCACCGGAAACCACAGTATCATGCAACTCGCTTTTTTTTTTCTATGGAGAGTACACCGTCAAATAAATCTCGTTCTGGTGCTCGCCCTGTGGAGCTCCACCAGGCAGGTGCAGTGCCGGGCTCTGAGCCTCGACAGAGCCCACCCTCAGCTACTGGAGGACCCTCTAGACCGTCTTGTGGAGTCAACAGACGGCGGAGGAGAACTACTGACCAAAACAAAACAGAAAAAGAGAAACCCAGAGTGCCACTTGTCATGATGCACTGGAATGCAGAGGGAGTGAACAGCAAGCAGGCTGGATACAGCAAAAAGACAGAGCTGGAAAACATCTTGTATGAGAAGCAAGTCAGTGTTTGCTGTATCCAAGAGACTCACTTGAAAGCAGATCAAACCTTTAAAATAAGGGGATATCAATGCTTCAGATCCGACAGACAAGATAGACGAAAAGGAGGAGTACTTACTCTTGTAAGGAATAACATTCCTGCACACGAAAGGAAAACCTTCATGGATGGAGCAGAATATCAGCTGCTGCAGATAAAGGTAGACAAGATGGAAATAGAACTCCTGAACTATTACTGTCCGAACAACAAACCCCTGAGTCTCAGCTCTATACAGGTACCAGCCACCAACTTTATAGCAGTTGGAGACTTTAATAGCCACTCCCAGAGCTGGGGCTATAACCATCTGGATCACAGAGGTGAAGAGGTTGAAACTTGGCAAGATGATCACTCCCTAATCCTAGTCAATAATGCCACAGATACTCCTACCTTCTACTCCAGAGGATGGCACACAACCTCAACACCAGATCTTGCCTTCTCCACACCAGATATAGCTGGATCTATTAGTAGAGAAGTAGGAGACCAACTAGGGGGGGAAGCGACCATCGCCCAATCTTTCTTACTGTCCAGAGTGCAACTCTCAGTACAGGCCCAGCCATTACAAGATGGAACTACAAAAAAGCCAACTGGGGTTTATTCAGGCATCAGGTGAACACGCTGCTGTCTACCCTCAAGGTACAGAACAGAGACATTAATGAAGTGGTAAAAGACTTCAACAGATGCATACTACAAGCTGCAAAAGAAACCATTCCCAAAGGATGCCGGCGTAACTACATACCATACTGGTCCAGCACACTCCAAGAACGTCAGGAAGCTATGGACAAGGCTAGAAAGGACGCAGAGTCTCAGCCTTCACTTGAAACTCACAACAAATGGAAAAAGGCTGTAGCAGAGTTTCAGAGAACAAAGCTAGAAGAAAAGCGGAAAAGCTGGAGAACTAAAACGGCATCGCTGAACCTTGAGAAAGACGGCAGGAAACTTTGGAGATTAGTCAAGTCTCTAAATGAAGAGCATTCCTCACCAAGGCAGACTATCACATTGGATGAAGGTGGCAAACTTTTCAGAGGAAAACAAGCTGCAGACTTGTTTGCTAGAAGATACAGTTCAGAAAGCAACTTACCCATTAACATAGACCATCAGAGAGAGATAAGAAAAGAAATACTGGCAACCATGGGACAGACAGATACTCCTGCCCCAATGAGGGAACCCATCACACTAGGAGAACTACAGAAGGCTATTTCCAAGCTTAAGTTTCAAAAGTCACCCGGCCCAGACAAAATCAGCAACGAAATGCTAGTAAATCTGAGCTCAGCAGCAAAGACAAAACTGCTTGAGATATTCAACCACAGCTGGTTGAAAGGAACGGTACCCCAAGTATGGAGAGAAGCCATCACAATACCCATACTAAAGAAAGGGAAATGTAAGACCGAGGCTGCAAGTTACCGGCCAATCAGTCTCACAAGCTGTGTTGGGAAGACTATGGAGCGAATAGTCAACCACAGATTGAAATGGTATTTAGAGTCTGAGCAGATCCTGGTGCCGGAACAAGCTGGATTTAGAGAATGCTACAGTATAGAAGACCAAGTTACTTACTTGTCTCAAGCAATAGAAGATGCCTTCCAGGAGAAGAAAAAGGTCCTAACGATCTGGGTCGACTTCAAGCAGGCCTTTGACAAGGTGTGGAAAGATGGCCTCATTGCAAAACTTAGGAGAAGTGGAATCCAAGGCAACATGATGAAATGGATCCAGTCATACTTGCATAACAGGAGAACTAGAGTCACTCTTGACGGTCTGCAGAGCAGAAAAGTGTTGCTCCATCAGGGGGTACCTCAAGGAGGAGTAATTTCCCCAACACTCTTCCTTGTTTACATCAATGACCTGGTGAAAGATCTCCCTGCAGGAGTTAAAGCTGCCTTATATGCAGATGACCTAGTACTCTGGTGCGCTGATGAAAATGTCACCACAGCAAATTATAGAATGCAGCGGGCAGCAGACATGCTAGTGTCATGGGCAGAGAAATGGCTTATCACAATAAACACAGACAAAACCTCCACAACACTGTTCTCCCTCGCCCCCAAGGACAAATCAGCTAACATACACCTAGGGACAACCGTGATCAAGGAAGAAAGCTACCCCACCTATCTTGGGGTGACATTTGACCAAAGGCTTACATGGAATAAGCATATTGAAAATGCAGAAGGAAAGGCCCGAAGACGACTAGGCATACTCAGAAAATTAGCAGGTACCAACTGGGGAGCAAATGAACGAAATCTAAAGAAGATTTATAATGGAGTAATAAGACCACACTTAGAGTTTAGCTCAGCAGCATGGTCATCAGCTGCTAACTCACATCTGCAGTCTTTGGACAAGGTGCAAAATCAAGCTCTCAGGCTCATTACAGGAGCCATGAAAACTACACCAATAACAGAGATGCAGAAGGTTGCTGGATTACAGACATTGTCCCATAGAAGAGACACAAAAACCATGATCCAGATGGAAAAGTACAACAGTATGCCAATGCACCCAATGAAGGCAAGACTAGATGATCTGGCATTGGGACGTCTAAAGCGTAGCAGCTTTGTGCATCGGGGGAAAAGACTTATAAGACAGCATCAAGAAGACCTATCCATGAAGACAACACCACTGAAGCCCACCCTATACCCTGTACCATGGGAGCAGGCCAGCAGTGCCCTCCAAATTAATACAACAGTCAGTGGTCTCACAAGTGGATGTGAGTATAATGATCTGCAAAAACGAACTGCTACATTGAGTATGATCCAAGAAAGCTATCCCGATCAATCATGGATACATGCCTATACAGATGGATCAGCAACTAATGCTGTTAGGAATGGAGGTGCCGGTATCTTTATCTCATATCCTGACAACCACTATGAGACTAGGCACATTCCCACTGGTAAATTCTGTTCCAACTATACAGCTGAGGTTCAAGCTCTAGAGCAAGCTGCAAATATGATTTATAACACCAACTCTGACTGCCACCAGGTAGTCATCCTCACAGATGCACTGTCTGTCCTGCAAGCTCTCAAGGGTGGTAAACTCCCGCATCTGAGAAATGAACTAAACAAGGTAGCTGCCAAAAAGAGAACCATACTTCAGTGGGTACCATCTCATTGTGGTGTACCCGGAAATGAAAAGGCAGATAAACTTGCAAAAAAGGGAGGAGAATGTGAACAAGAAGATAATGAAGTCACATACTTTGAGAAAAAGAGAGCTATCCAGACTATCAGAAGAGAACAGAACCAACCCAAAGACGACTATCACACTCTCGACCGGCAGGGACAGACAACTATTTTTCGACTCAGGACAGGGCATAACAAACTGAATAAACACATGCACAAGCTACGATTGTCTGCTTCACCACTGTGCACATGTGGATTAAACGAACAAACTGCTGAGCATGTTCTACAGGACTGTCCTCTGTATGACCAGTTAAGAAAGATATACTGGCCCAATGACTCAACACTAAACTCAAAGCTATATGGAGTTAAAGAGGAACTTCAAACAACAGTCGAATTCATCATGAGAACTCGTCTGACGGTGTAATCATCAAAGATGCGATCGCAAGAAGAAGAAGAAGAAGCATTTTTCGTGATCTTGTGTATTAAGTTTATCATTAGAATTCACTGGGATTTTCTTAGTGCTAAAAATGGTGTACTAAATAACGCATAGCTATTTGTATTCCAGATGGTTTAAATTAACTAATAAATACGCTAGGCGAATGATAATTGACGGATACAATTTACTTCTATCTGTTGCTGTAATCTTTGACGGAGTTTCAAACGTCGATTTATTGGTTGTATGTTTTTCACCCTGGTCAAAGTTAGGGAACTATGTCTTAACTTTGCGGTGTCAGGTTGATTAGGGGTTATCTCCCTTTTTGGTTCATTCATTGGGTTTGACCTTTAGGGTCAAAGGTAAACAGTTCTGGGCTTTGTGCCATGCGCAGTGGTAGCGCGCAAAATTAGACTTCCGTCAGGTAGAGTTGCGATCTGGCTTCTGTAGGACGTGAATGTCCGTTGTATTCTGGGGAAGGAAAATCTTCGAAGTGACTGCATTGGCAGTTTTCCCCAGTGATTTACTGTACGTCAGGAATGACGACAGTGTTGTTTCTTGTGTTCTGAGGATTCGTTTCAAGGTAACACCGACTTTTTCAATACTACGCATTCGGTTGCAGAATTTGTTAAAGGATTACCTAGCAGTGAGAACAGCTCACCGTTCCTGTAATGCAGAACTTATATTTTGTGCTCAAGGTAGCTATTTAAGACTATTCGTCTTCATATGATCAGAAGTCCAGTGACGAAGTTATATATGGTGGAAACCGCAGGTTGGCGGTATATTTATACAAACATTATAGCATGGTTTATGCAACCTGCTTAATGAAGAATACACAGCTGACGTCATATTGAGGTCTGTGTAATGGCAACTATTCTACCGCATGAACAGATGTAACTGGCGTGTTATGCCAAGTTGTACGACGGCCCTGGTAATAGGATTACATGAGTTAAGGGCTCGTCCATTGGATGACGGAGTTATTAAGGTATCTGACGCGTTCAGTCAGGGATACCAAAGCGGCATTATGAACTGTACATTAAAGAACATACCACTATTGACATGCCCACATATTTGAATGTTCACCAGCCTTAGAATGACTGATATGTACCAAGTGATTTCAATTAACATGATGTACATGATCCTGTTTACATTGACTGTTCCTGTGTGATTCTACTGTTAGTCCTGTGAATAAATGTATGAACTGTCACAAGTAGTTTCAACCATCATTGACTCCAGTACGAGTGTGACTGGGTGTTTTGTGCAACTATATATGAGCCTAATAAGAGAAGACTCTAGGCAGAAATATGTCTCCGACTATATAAGGAAAAGACGATGGTCATATATCGGTCATGTCCTACGAATGCAAAACAACAGAATACCACTACAGGCGCTCACTTGGGTTCCTGAGGGTAAGCGGAAAAAAGGAAGACCAAAAGAAACACTCAGAAGAACAATAATAAGAGAAGGAAGAACGTTGGGCCTAAATAATGTGCAAGAGCTAAGAGGAGTGGCGTCACAACGAACAACCTGGAGAGCACTGGTTTCAGCCTTATGCGCCGTGTTTGGCGCTTTAAGAATTTATTATTATTTTATTATGTATGAGCCTAAACACATTCGCGTCTCTTCACACCCATGTCTCATCATCCTCATCATCGTACAAGAACCATGTATGCTGTCAGCGTGAGTGACCCAGATCTTCAACTACACATCAACATTTGCCTCACGCAGAAAAAAACCAACTAACACTTCCGGACTGTAACACTATCCATTGTGTGTAATTTTATAAATGACTAGTGCTTATATCACGTGTTAAAAGCGCTCGATAACGGAATATATGATGTCCGAGATAGTGTTTATAAGTGTAAAAATAACATAGGAATAAAATAGCGAAGTTGAGGAGAACGTTATCTCCTACGCCGCAAGTCAGTGCTAAGATTTTATGCCTCAACCTTGGGACACTAACGTAACATATTTTGACACAAAACCAAGCCTAGTTGTTCCGAGAATAGTAAGACAGAAACGGTGAAAGAATAAAAGGAAGCATAAGAGGGAGAGAGAAAATGCTACACTTCGACACGCGTTTGGTTCTGCTTGGTCGCCGCGAGCCGAGCAGACGATAGTGCAAGCCGATATCGTAGCTTGTTTCAAAAATACGATAGAAAAACCCCTTTTTCTGTAACGCAGATGCGAATGTATATTACCACAATGATCGGATGCGAGACAGCCCAAAACCCGTACTCACACGTATCTCTAGCGTAAAAGTAGGGCTAATGTAGCGTACAGACAGCACTTTGTTGCTTTTGTGACGTATTACTACAAGCGTTGTCTCGTAATGAATGAGAACGGCAGTTTAAAGAAAAGAAAAAAAATTACGATTAACGTGGAATATTTTGAAAAAATACAGTATGGAACGGGGAAGGGAAGGAGCATAGTTGGTGGTACTACGAGTTAGTGTTTACAAATTTGAATTGGCAAGATAGAAAAATATGTTAGTTGAGGAAATGAAGAATAAAAACGATAATATTGAATATAATGAATACAAGAATAAAAATTTAATCACTGTGTGACCGGTAACAACAGGATCACTAATTATTGGTCAGAATTATAAACTGTTAGGAACTAACCGAGATATTGACGAAGACAGATGGACGAACAGACTTGAATCTTTCTCAGTTTGCCCTGTGGTGGGGATAAGGGGGAAGTTAGTCCTAGATTTGAAAAATTTAGTTCGAGTTTGAATATAAGGACGCTCAAAGCCAAAACGGTACCTGATTGGCTGTAGCCTAATATACTAAGGGAAGAATAAAACTAATGGATAGTAGTATTCGGGGCCACTTGTGATAGAGATTTTCGACACTAAAGTTGTTTAAAAGCAAGATAAAAGTACTGTCTTGGCTTAGCTGTTCTGCACCAGCAAGAGATCTGGAGTTGACCATATTATCTCAATTCAAACTATTAGTGTTTAATATTTCTCTGATGCGGTAAGAAAGAAAACCTTTATATTATCATTATTATTATCATTATGTATATATTATTGAATTTGTATGAAAATTATGTGGGGAAAAGATTATCTAGAGTGAAGCCAACATCAAACTTTGTGTTGTTTCACAGAGTTGTTAAGAAATATAGTAATAGGTTGTAGAAAAGCCCGACAGGTTTTCTGACACTTTGGGAGAAAATAAAATTAAATAGTAATGGGGAAATTGTTGAACAGTATTGTGACATAAGACCAGGCAAACCACTGGCCGTCTTCTTCAGCAAGTCACCGTCTTTGTACATGACTTGATATTATTAACTTAAAATGTTTCCTTTGTCAAGGAAAGTGTCAAACTGTAGTTTGAAGTTTATTTGACCATGAATGGGGTAACAAACCAATTAAGAACGTTAATTGTGTAGTTACCATGCTGAATCTGAATGAATTAAAATGTTTAGTTAGGGAAAGAGAGAGTATATCAGAGGGTGATGTAGGCCGCATTTATATTGTTCCAGGGTTTCATCCACGACTAGAAGTGAGCCCAGGTCAACTGAGATCTGTATAATTCTGCATCTAAAGAAGTGAGGCAGTATCAACTGTGTGCCTCCTTGTTATTTCAAGATCAGAAGCCTGACTTGTTATTGGAAGCTGGTGGGGTGACTATACTTCATCCTGCACATCAGAAGCCACAAAGTTAAGCCAGTGTCTGCAGGCATTTGATATATCAACCCAAAAATTACTCTCATTTCCCAAGTGTTTAATAAATATTCAGATTGTGATGAACTTAGACGTTCTTCCTAACAGTACCCATTCATAGGAGCTATAGTACAGTGACATTGTCCCAGATTGACACATGTAATTAAATTTGTGAACAATAATATATACAGTTATAAATTGAATCATTTTGATGTAAATATTTTGATTGATCATTTTGAATTTCAATTCCAGTATACACAAAATTGTGATACTGGAACAATAAATTGTAAAAAATTAATTCACATTTAAACTTAACTCTGGGTGTTGTTAAATACTTTTCATAGAGTTCTTAGTTGTATTTGTTGTCATATTATTACAACACACCTTACATTACCCTAGACATTATACGTAGCTATCAGACATACTAGTCAAGAATAAGTCTGAATGAGATCATAAGGTGGTAGCAGAAAGGCACTCTGAAAACTCACCCTAATAATTGTTAGATTCAGGGGCCTTCACAGCTGACCTCATTCAGTACAATAGAAATACATAACAACAACAAGTCATAACATCTAAATCCACCACATATATTGGGGGCTCGTCCGAGATTTGAACTTTTATATATATTGGGGTCTCCTGGTCCGGGATTTTAACTTATCGTAATTATATTGGGTTGTTTGTCCAGAACTTTTAAAATATAATATTTAAAATAATTTGAGAGTGGGTTGAGATATCAGTGCCTAGTGTTTTGTGTTTAGGTTGGTTAATTAGTTAAGTTAGTTTGATAACATTGACTATTATTAAAAATACAATGGCAGACTTGGCCAAATTCAGATCTGCTGCGGTGCAGGCTGCAAGAGACATGGGGATGGAAGGTCAAGGTCTGATTGCCTATGTAACAGAAGAGTGTGATAAGTTTATTGCTCGAGAAGATAAGAGGCTAGCTGAAGAAAGAAAGTTAGAAGCTGATAGGTTAGCTGAGGAGAAGAGAATTTTGTTAGAAGATGCTAGGGAGATTAAGAAATTAGAGGCTGATAGGGAGGCTGAGATCAAGAGGCTGCAGTTAGAGGAGAAGAAATTAGAGGCAGAAAAAGAAGCAAAGAGGTTGGAGGCTGAAAAGGAGGAGAAAAGATTACAGATGCAGGCTGAAAGGGAGAAAGAAGAAAGGAGACTTGAGGCTGAAAGAGAGAAAGAAGAAAGGAGACTTGAGGCTGAAAGGGAAGACAAGAGATTGGCTGCAGAACGGGAGGCTGAAGATAAAAGACTCCAAAGGGAACATGAGCTACGACTAAGAAAGTTAGAATTACAAGGCCATGCTCCTGAAAAAGGAACTAGCCCATCCACTTCTGACTCTGCTGCAAGCCAGTTAGCCTCCTCATCAGCCATGGGATTTCATTTGGATCCCTTTGTAGAAAAAGAGGATGATATTGAATCATTCCTCTCTAGATTTGAGGCACTAGCTACCATGTATGGGCTAGAAAAAGAAAGATGGAGTATGAAGTTATCACAGGGGCTTAGGGGAACCTCTTATGAGGTATTTGCCAAGCTGAGCAAAGATGACCAAGACGACTATGACATTCTTAAGCAAGCAAGCTCAGTGAATTTTATAGGAAAAAGTTAGAAAGCCAAACTGTTGCCTGGGGAGACTTATCACCACCTGGAGAAATGGACTGCTCTGGGGAAAACCCAAGATTTAAGGGAAATTATTATGACTGAGCAGTTAAAATCCATGGCTCGAGACTAAAAAAGACCTGAGAAAATTTCTCACGGAACAGGGTGCTGAGAGACTGGGGGAGATCTTAAATGTGGCTGAAAGATATCAGGCAGCCCAGTCTGAGATGGCAGGCATATAGAAGAAGCCTATTGACCATAATGAAGTCCCACAAAACCAAAACCAACCTAGATTTGAACGTAGGGAAAAATTTAATAAAGGTAAAGCTTATTATGATAAGCCAAGTTTTTACCAACGTGATAGAAACCCGCAATTCAGTGAAAGAAAAACTTTCCCTCAGGGAAATAAATGGTCTAAATGGTGCAAGGGGAATACTCATGACACCAAAGTGTGTACTAAGAAACCTTCTTCCTTCGCTGCAATAAAAACGGGGAACAAGGGATTAAAGGTGAAACCTACTGGACAGCAGGAACCTTATCACCCCCCAGTTTGTGAGGATGTTGTATGTAATGGTGTCACTGTAAAGGGCAATTTTTACTATCTTGCAATATAATACATTTATATTCTTATTATGTTCGCAAATATTTTGTAAGCAAAGTATTTCCTTTTTAAGTGCTTAAGGAGAAGTCATTTTTGGGTTGCTTCCCTTGAAAATAGTTCTGTCATCTTCGATCGGACTCCGCAGACGACTCTAGGCCTACTGCGATTTATTCTGTGGCTGGGTAGGAATAGATTGTTCTTGCTTCAGTATATCTATGGCCTGAATTTATACGTAGTGTTTGTATGAGTAGGACGAGTCTGTCTTATATATGGATATCTTTGCATTTCTAAGTCGAACTAATTTGGTTGTCGCTAGAAAAGGTCAAAGGCTATGCAGCGGAAGTATCGCTAGCAAAGGGGTGTGATCCATGGCTGTCATCCTGTGAGGATGCCGAGTTTTGTTGTAGCAGGCTTTTTGCCGAAATAGTGATCTATATATGGATGGGGAAAAGTGATAATCATTTAGACATGTTGTATGTACTTTACCCCAGTGTTTATTCTCTTTTGCCAAGGAATGGCAAAGTTATATTTCCCATAAAAAGGTAAAACCACAATTTATTATGAACTTGGGCTTCGCCATCGTTGTTGATAAGCAGATGCACAGTGGTACTTTTAAAAAGAATATCCATTCAAAGGAAGAAGACATTCCTATGTATCAGCACTGGATCGTATGATATTATCCAATTACCTCTATGAGAGAACCTATGAAGAAATGAGGACATTTAATGAATGACTAATTTTGGTCTATATTCTATAGTGAGTGAAGCTCACGAGAGAGAGAACAGCCATGTTGAAATTCATATACTTTGTATTTATCGAGTGAGAAAAAGGGATGCCTGTACTATCGCTCGATGAACCAAGAGATCACTGCTACATGTGAGAACCCATGTCTGGGATTCCTATATTATGAAATATATATATATTGAACTTTACGTGAAGGAATATTCGCTAGACGAGGTTAGGTCTAGGAGCCTTCCTATGTATTGGTTATGGTCTGACGTGCCCAGTCAGTAAAGCCAGATGATTTACATGATGGAACGCTGAATGCTTATTTACGAATGCTCCATTATGATATTTGCCAAGCATGAATGCTAACTTAAGATGATATTCCTGTGATCAACATTATGCTGTCTATGTCGACATTTGTTCCTGTAACCATACACGTACTGTCCAAGTGTGCGTCCCATTAAATGTTATAAAAAGACCACCGTAGTTCCAGTACTTCTTGAATTCGAACAGTGTGAGTATGAGTGATGTACTACCAACCTGTCAACTCTATCGAATCATTCTACCATTCGCGTACTGACATTCAGATACACACTCATTGTTTACACTCACATTCTTGTCGGAGCCTCATCACGTTCCAGGACAAGATGACCTGTATGACCAAAACTGTGCTGGGTTTGATGAGTTGACAATCGTTACACTTTACTACACCAGTCCCAACATCTACATTTATCCACTGGTGGACATTCACATCATTTAGCAAATAAAGCATGATTCAACAACTAGTAGCCAGTATGAGTTAACAACTATACAAAGAAAGAGTTTAACAGTCACCATAAGGTGCCTGTATGATACAGGTTTAGATTATGACTCAGTCGTGAGCTCTCACCTGGTGCGAGCAGATCAATACACCACAGAAACAGTGGAGATTCAAGCCGCAACCAAGGACGTAGCAACCATGACACTTCCCATTGCAAGGATAACTGTGAAAACTCGCTATGTGGAAGGAGTGATTAGAGCAGCAGTGATAAATGAACCAATCTACCCTCTTATATTGGGGTGTAGATATGTCTTCTTGGGGAATCCCAAGAAACCTGTGATCATGGCAACAGTGCAGACCAGGTCACAGTCAAGGAAGGAGGAGGATGAACCTATAAATACTCATCCAGAGGAGATGAGGAAGGCACAGGCGGAGGATAGGTCACTCAAGTCTTGCTTTAAGAAATTGCCTAAATGTCATACACCTCCAAACACAGGAGAATTTTATATGAAGGATAAACTCTTATATAGGAAGGCTGGAACTGGATCCAATGGTCATGGACAACTGGTACTTCCCAAGATGTATAGGGCAGACTTAATAAGGAGTTTACAGGTTGGAAAAGATGGGGACCACGAGAAAGTAGGTACCATCTGCCAAAAGGTTTCTCAAAATTATTATTGGCCAGATGTAAAGATAGTTATTGAGAATTTTGTAGAAGCCTGCGGCATATTTCATGAGGGAACACCCACAAGTGGGGAAAATAATAATCAGGACCTAGAAACGCCACGGGGCAAACTTAGGCCTGAATATAAAAATAAATATAATAAAGTAGACACAGTGGAATGGGAAACCCCTTTTCACACACAGTCTTCAATTGAATGTGCCACTATGCGGCGAGTACAAAAAGTGGTTTTAACCCAGAATAAGCCGACAATCCCTCAGTCGGAATTATGTGAACTGGGGAAAGATAAAAGAGAGCTAAGATCTCTCACATGAAATTAAAGTGGGAAGAAAACCCCAAGAAAAGAATTGGTAGTGGAAGGTTCTTATGTGATGACAAAAGGAAGAAAAGTCATCACCACCACACTTCCAATTTCATGAAAATTGCCGGTGCCATGAAAAATATGTAGGCAAACTTGTTATTTGGGAGGCCAATAAAAGGTCCACTGGAAGCCCTGTTGAGGACGTGGACAGATGAGAAGGCAGAAGAGACTGTTACCTCATCGTATCAGTATGTGAACGAGCTGACCACTCGTCTCAAAACTGGCTGGAAACTGGCAAATGATAATCTCAGACAAGCCAGGAAAAAACATGCTGCTTATTTTAACAAGAAAGCGAAGGATAGGGAATTAGCTGTGGGAGAGAAGGTGTTGCTTCTCTTACCCGGCAGTAGTAACAAGTTGCAAATTGGATGGCAAGGTCCATATACGATATTAGAGAAGGTGTCTAGAACTAATTATACAATTGACAAAAAAGGTAAGGAGAAAATTTATCATGTGAATCTCCTAAAGAAGTATCTGGATAGGGAAATCCAGGATGAGACACATCTAATGGCCTTGTCGATAGCAACGGGGATGAAGATTGAACCACTCACCTCTCACGAGTACCCCCTAAAAACAAGTGAAACACAGGCACAAGTAAAAATTAGTAAACATTTGACTAAAGCTCAGAGAGAGCAGGTTCAAAAGGTTCTGATTGAACATACAGACGTGTTAACGGATAAGCCGGGGCACACAAACTAGTTAGAATATGATATGAAGTTGATAGACCCAACACCCATCTGTATGAGAGCCTATACGATTCCGTTCGCTAAGGAGAAAGCATTGAAAGAGGAGATAGATTATTTGTTGAAGGAAGGAATTATTTCTCATAGTTAATATGTGTGGTTTTGCTGAGAAAACCCTCTGGAGAACATCGTCTGTGTATAGATTACAGGAAACTGAATGCTGTCACAGAAAGTCAGGTGGATCCATTGCCTGATACAAACCAGCTGATTGCCAGGCTGAACAAGGCAAAATATTTTTCTAAGGTGGATCTTAGCAAAGGCTATTATCAAATTCCAGTAAAGCCTGAGGTTCGACTTTATTTAGCCTTTAGCATCGGAAGGCCATTATGAGTTCAACATGCTGCCGTTTGGGTTGAAAAATGCCCCGAGTGTGTTTTCGAGGATGATGCGAAAATTGTTGGATCCACTGAATAATTCATGTATAACGAATTTCATGGATGACATTCTTATTGCTACTGAAACATTCGCAGAATGTGGGAGCGGATTTTTTGAGTAGGCATCCCTTGGAAGAAACTCAGGGTAGTCATAAGAACAAATGAGTTAATTCGATCTATGTGAATCTCGAATCTTGAACTTGCTTCAGAAGCATGTTCTCAAGTGAGGAGATGTGTGATGATGTCCGAGATTTCACCGCTCGAAATATATATAAATAGTGTTTATAAGTGTAAAAATAACATAGGAATAAAATAGCGAAGTTGTGGAGAACGTTATCTCCTACGCCGCAAGTCAGTGCTAAGATTTTATGCCTCGACCTTGGGAAACTAACGTAACATATTTTGACACAAAACCAAGCCTAGTTGTTCCGAGAATAGTAGGACAGAAACGGTGAAAGAATAAAAGGAAGCATAAGAGGGAGAGAGAAAATGCTACACTTTGACACGCGTTTGGTTCTGCTTGGTCGCCGCGAGCCGAGCAGACGATAGTGCAAGCCGATATCGTAGCTTGTTTCAAAAATACGATAGAAAAACCCCTTTTTCTGTAACGCAGATGCGAATGTATATTACCACAATTATCGGATGCGAGACAGCCCAAAACCCGTACTCACACGTATCTCTAGCGTAAAAGTAGGGCTAATGTAGCGTACAGACAGCACTTTGTTGCTTTTGTGACGTATTACTACAAGCGTTGTCTCGTAATGAATGAGAACGGCAGTTTAAAGAAAAGAACCTGGCAAAGGGGCGACCGACCCCAACCAGGCGCGTCCACGGGTGGCGGATAGTGGAACGACCTCCAGATATGGTGTGTCAGCTGCGAATTAAGTCAGTATTGCTGGACGAATAAGCAGTCGCGGACCAAATGGCGATGTCCTCCCAGCAGGACGGGGAGGGGTAACAGGTGGCATTGATACCCCCACTGAAATCCCCCATATGTCCTATGACGGGTGCATCAAGCGAGTAAGAGCCGCTATAAGCTCCAGCCACGGGGAAGGTAAACCTCGTTAAACAAACCAACCTGCAGCCTTGCAGCTACCACCGGGAGATGGAAAGGCTATGGGAGACAACCCTGAACAACAAACACAACCCGGCCTGCCGAAGACGGAGTGTGTTAGCTACGGCGCAGACACCGGGAAAAATTAGGACACACACGCTTTTGCAGTATGGAGTCATGCGACAATCTCGACTTACGTCATGGCGTCGCTCCTATCAGGTACAACCGGGGAGGAGCGGAGCCGGGCCCCTAGCCTTGAAAGGGCCCACCCAAGCAACCGGTGCCTTTGCCAACCAAATGGTCGGGGGAAGGCAAAGTAGAGCAACTGACCAACTAACCCACTGCCTTACAGTGGCTCAATGGAATGCAGAAGGGGTGAGGAACAAGAAACCAGAGTTACAAGAATTCCTCAGGGAAAATAACATTGATATAATCTGCATCCAAGAAACTCACCTAAAAGACACCCAACGATTCTTCATATGTGGATACGAATCCTTCCGCCAAGACAGGGCAAAAAGAACTAAGGGAGGAATCCTCACGCTGATTAAAACCTCAATCCCAGCAGTAGAGATACACAGATCTGGTGAGGACGAACTTGAATACATAACAGTCCAACTACTGCTGCCAAGTGGAGACTTTATGATCACAAACTGCTACAGCCCTCCAACCACAACTCTGGAGCTACACAAAATGAAGCTTGCAGCATCAAGACACCTCATTATGGGCGACTTCAACAGCCACTCACCCAGCTGGGGCTATGAAGCAACAGATCTGAGAGGAGAAGAGGTGGAAGATTGGATGGTAGAGAATAAACTAATTCTAATAAACCAACCAGAGGATAAGCCCACCTTCTATTCTAGAGTATGGAAAACAACGAGCACACCAGATCTTGCTATGGCTGCAGATAACATACATCGACTCACCACTAGAACAGTAAATAACCAACTGGGGGAAGTGACCATGTACCAGTCACATTACAGATATCTGAGGTAAGACTATGGAGCAAAGTCCCACATTAGAGAACACCTAGAGACACAACAGCATAAAACAAGCTTTTAGTGAACAAAAGAAAGCTGAATTCCAAAGGAGCTGGCACCAGAAGACCAGCAGTCTCAACATGGAAAAGGACTCGAGCAAGCTGTGGAATCTGACAAGAGTACTAAATGAAGAAACAACAACCAGCTCCTGCAAGACTGTCATCAAGGAAAACAAAAAATACCACACAGGAAAGATGGCAGCAAACATCCTGGCAGATTTCTACAAGGAAGAAAGCACCACATCACTTCCACATGCACGTATCCAAGAAGTACGTAAGGAAGTAAAAGAAAAACTGAAGCACCAAAACCCAGATACCTGCATGAAGTCATCCCTTACTTTGAGAGAACTAAATGCTGCCATAACAAAACTAAAGAACATGAAAGCTCCAGGAAAAGATGGTATCACAAATGATATGATCAAGAACCTTGGACCTGTAGCCAGGCACATGCTGCCTGGTGTGCTGCTGAACATTTGCCTACTGCAAAGTTCATGATGCAAGCAGCGCTAAATACCATCGGTAAATGGGCATCAGAGTGGGGAGTACAGATAAACCTTTCCAAGACAGTAGCAACCTGCTTCTCTCTGTCAAATCGCCAAGAAACGATCAAACTGCAACTAAATGGAAGTGAGCTACCAATCGAGGAAATTCCAACATACCTGGGAGTCAAGTTGGATAAGAGACTCACCTAGAAGCCACACATAAATGCAGTAGAACAGAGAGCAATAAGAAAGCTCTCTATTATGAAGAAACTGGCTGGCACAAGTTGGGGGGCAAATACCAACATACTAAAAAAAGTCTATACAGGCACAGTCAGGCCTGTACTTGAATATGGCATGTCAGCCTGGGCCACGGCATCTAAAACAAACACAGAACGTCTACGGAAAGTACAAAATTCAGGCCTTAGATTAATCACTGGAGGGATGAAGACTTCTCCAATCCAGACAATGGAGAGATACACCAACATCCGCTCTCTGAATGACAGACGCGAGGAAAAGGTATTCACTCACAGTGAGAAGCTTCTACGAATGCCAAGTCATCCAATGCATGCCAAACTCCATAGCTTGACAAAGAACAGGCTGAAAAGAACCAGCTTCATAAACATCTTCAAACATCTGCATCGATGCCATGAAGACCTCCTCCCAAAACAACCTACTGAGATTGAAATGTTAATTGACTATGAGGAGCCAGACGACTGCCATGGAAATATATCTATCTTCACAGAAGTCCCTGAAATAAAAAAGAAAGGCCACCAGACCCCTCAACAACTAAAAACCTTGACTCAAGAAATGATTGAAGAAAAGTACAACCCGAAAGAGTGGACACACGCATACACAGATGGATCCGCTGAGGGGGCAGTAAAGAACGGTGGTGGGGGCATTTTTATAAGATTTCTAAATGGAAAGATCATCCGAAAGGCCTTCCCAACTGGAAAGATCTCCAATTTCAGGGCAGAAGCTATGGCACTACTGCAAGCCCTGAAAATCTTCACCAGACCCGAACAACAACCTCCAGCTAAGATAGTAATCTTCACCGACTGCAGATCATTACTGGAATCAATACAAAACACCAGAAATGATAACATGATGAATGAGATCAGATCTGAGCTTAACATCATCCAAAGGTCATCAACCATTGCCCTTCAGTGGTTACCCTCCCATTGTGGAATTGCTGGTAATGAGAAAGCAGATGCTCTATCAAGAAGTGGCAGTAAAATGGAACAATACAGCCATCCATTGCCGTATCGGGAAGCAAAAACCATAATCCACAACAAGTACAAAAATCAGTGGAAGGAGGAAGGGGATATGTACAGCAGAGATGACCCAATACACAATCTAAACAGATACCAACAGACCACAATGTTCCGCCTGAGAACCGGCCACTGCAGATTACTAGGACATCTCTATCGCCTCAAGATATCCCACACAAATGAATGCCCATGTGGAACAGGAATCCAGACCCCAGAACACATTCTCCAGAACTGTCCAACCCACGATGAACCGCGACGTGCGACCTGGCCAAGGGGTGCTGAGCTCCAGCAGAAGCTATGGGGCTGCTGCGCCGACCTGGTAAAGACTGTGGACTTCGTGCTGGCGTCAGGCCTGCAGATTTAGCACGACTACAAACTGATGAAGAAGAAGAGAAAAGAAAAGAAAAAAATTACGATTAACGTGGAATATTTTGAAAAAATACAGTATGGAACGGGGAAGGGAAGGAGCATAGTTGGTGGTACTACGAGTTAGTGTTTACAAATTTGAATTGGCAAGATAGAAAAATATGTTAGTTGAGGAAATGAAGAATAAAAGCGATAATATTGAATATAATGAATACAAGAATAAAAATTTAATCACTGTGTGATCGGTAACAACAGGATCACTAATTATTGGTCAGAATTATAAACTGTTAGGAACTAACCGAGATATTGACGAAGACAGATGGACGAACAGACTTGAATCTTTCTCAGTTTGCCCTGTGGTGGGGATAAGGGGGAAGTTAGTCCTAGATTTAAAAATTTAGTTCGAGTTTGAATATAAGGACGCTCAAAGCCAAACGGTACCTGATTGGCTGTAGCCTAATATACTAAGGGAAGAATAAAACTAATGGATAATAGTATTCGGGGCCACTTGTGACAGCGATTTTCGACACTAAAGTTGTTTAAAAGCAAGATAAAAGCACTGTCTTGGCTTAGCTGTTCTGCACCAGCAAGAGATCTGGAGTTGACCATATTATCTCAATTCAAACTATTAGTGTTTAATATTTCTCTGATGCGGTAAGAAAGAAAACCTTTATATTATCATTATTATTATCATTATGTATGTATTATTGAATTTGTATGAAAATTATGTGGGGAAAAGATTATCTAGAGTGAAGCCAACATCAAACTTTGTGTTGTTTCACAGAGTTGTTAAGAAATATAGTAATAGGTTGTAGAAAAGCCCGACAGGTTTTCTGGCACTTTGGGAGAAAATAAAATTAAATAGTAATGGGGAAATTGTTGAACAGTATTGTGACATAAGACCAGGCAAACCACTGGCCGTCTTCTTCAGCAAGTCCCCGTCTTTGTACATGACTTGATATTATTAACTTAAAATGTTTCCTTTGTTAAGGAAAGTGTCAAACTGTAGTTTGAAGTTTATTTGACCATGAATGGGGTAAAAAACCAATTAAGAACATTAACTAATTGTGTAGTTACTATGCTGAATCTGAATGAATTAAAATGTTTAGTTAGGGAAAGAGAGAGTATATCAGAGGGTGATGTAGGCCGCATTTATATTGTTCCAGGGTTTCATCATTGAATCGAAGTGAGCCCAGGTCAACAGAGATCTGAATATTCTTCTGCATTATAAAGAAGTGAGGCCGAATCAACTGTGTGCCTCCCTGTATTTCAAGATCAGAGGCCTGACTTGTTATTGGAAGCTGGTGGGGTGACTATACTTCATCCTGCACATCAGAAGCCACTAAGTTAAGCCAGTGTCTGCAGGCATTTGATATATCAACCCAAAAATTACTCTCATTTCCCAAGTGTTTAATAAATATTCAGATTGTGATGAACTTAGACGTTCTTCCTAACAGTACCCATTCATAGGAGCTATAGTACAGTGACATTGTCCCAGATTGACACATGTAATTAAATTTGTGAACAATAATATATACAGTTATAAATTGAATCTTAACTCTGGGTTTTGATGTAAATATTTTTGCATAAGGTGGTAGCAGAAAGGCACTCTGAAAACTCACCCTAATAATTGTTAGATTCAGGGGCCTTCACAGCTGACCTCATTCAGTACAATAGAAATACATAAGTCATATAGGTTTTATGATCATCGAATTGCCTATATCCTCTTCTTTTTTTTCTTTACCCGTATCCTCTATTTTATTATCTCTCTTTACCTGTCACCATTATATTTCGCATTCATTCGTTTGCGAAAAATATTTTTTTTCCCATTCCAACTTTCGCCGGGTTTAGTTTCTCATTTAGAAACGCACTAGTGATGTTATTACGTAGATGTCAGAGTCGGGAGGTTTTTACGTTGTAGACGTAAACTGTGAATATTCGCTTTCGCCAGACTTATAGGCGAGATATCGTCTGCATTTTTTTCACCTGCCACAACGAGTGCATCGGCTGAGCGCTTAGGTAAGGCGCGATAACTGACATCTCTACGACACGGTACGAGACAGTTGTCTGGAAATTCCACCTGACACGTAGTTTCTCGGTTACCTTTCTCAGCGAAAAGTGTGATCTGCCTCTCACACCTCGCTCAGTTATGAGAATAGTTAGATGTAAGGGGGAAGGCGCACTGATGGCAGTTACGTCATGCGTCTAAGTTAACAGGAGGTGTTAAGAGAAGGGGAGAGATCGGCGCTGTTTCGTGTTTTCGAAATAGTGGGATCTTTGTCTGTTTGATAGATATAACCCGAATGTTAAACTAGATTTTCATTCTTGCTCCTAAATTTTGCAGTAGACAGATCGCTGTGCTAGATCAAAATATCTGTGTTTTGGCGAAGTCTGAGTTTCTTGGCCATTTTGCCGAGCTCTAGACTACCATTAGATTGCAGTATTCTAGTTCATGGTTTAGTCTGTAGTTCTGTATGGAGGTATACATAAAATATTATATCTAGTATTTTGTGAAGTGATAAAGTGTTTAATCGCTTATTTCATTTTGCTAGTGAGATTTGTGCAGAGAGAGAGAGTGAAATTATTAAGTCTGTTATATTCTCTAGTCGACGAGTTACAGTGGAAAGCGGAATAAATTATATTTCTAGCTTAAAAATCATGTAGCTATAATGAATTTAATTTTAACTGCTAAATACTCAGACGAGAATATTTTTTAAAACTAACTTATAATTGTTCATCATTGAGTGTTGATGGAATACGTTGTATTTCTAATTCATGATGAGCGATTTTTGTGGATATAACTTACTTCAAGGGAATTTAAATGATAAATCAAGCACTACGCTTGCAATTTAAAATTGTAAGTTATATTGAGTACATATATGTATAATTATTTATATGTGTTTTTTCCCTTATTCAGTGAATACTGGGGTGACCCAATCTTTGCCAGCGCTTTAGTACGTGAACATTATCTGTGAAGAACTTAAGCACTTTCATTACATGAACTGTAACAGTTAATGAAGTAAAAGGCCTATCGCGCCAGATTTAATTCTTCCAGAATAAAACTTAAGTACAGTTCAGCCCGTTGTGGCAAGCAAAATATCAGTAACATCCCGATAGAGTTTTGAACTAGTAGTGTGGTGACCAAATATAGTCATATACTGAGATAAGGCACCCGACCTGACATTCCTCATTTCTAGAAACCTACGCTAGTGACACTGTGCTCTGCTAACTTTCGTGCCTGGACAAATTTTATGTGACTTAAACAGACATCCGAAAATTAAGAACACCCAAGGAATCGTTCCCTGAGACAGAGAATTCAGTACGTCTTTTGGGAACTGGGGATTTCTTGGTCAAGACTGCATTTACGGGTCTGTGTGAAGGTCCTAGAAAAAAAATTATGTTCCCAGAGGCAGCGATCAAAGCTGTAAGTATAAATGTGCGCGCGTGGCCACGGCTGAATGAATAGAGTGAACGCAGGTCTGAGTGTTATTTTACCGTTGTATTTTGGCACCTATTTGCTGTCATAACTTTTTTCATGCAAGTTTGTTTTGCTAACAATATCTTCCCTTAAACTAGATTATAGTATCAGGTCTGTTCATACCTTAAACGGGGAAAACTCTTAGACTCAATCATATGTATCTGGGACTCTTTGTGCTATCATCTTTCTCCTAACGGGACTGTGGGCTAACCATCGAGGGAAGATCATAACTGTGGATCTACCAGTTCTTGTAGCAGTCCTTGACTTGTTTATGACTTTGTGTATATGCCTTTTTGATGTAATTTTACATGTTGTGACGTAAGTTTACTATGATAAATAAACTTAACAATAAATTAATCAGCGTGTTGGTCAGCTCGTTCTAAATATATATATAATCATTGTTATAGTTTCCCTACGTCTGTACGTCTAACTGTCGTCTTGTATGTGCGTGCACGTGAGAGGTTAGAGATATATTAATATATATATATATATATATATATATATATATATATATATATATATATGTGTGTGTGTGTGTGTGTGTGTGTTTAGACTGTCTGACTCCTCGAAAACTGTCGTAGAAGATAGGTGAGAGAGAGAAGATTTCTCGATCTCAGAGACAGCCTTTTGGTCACATTCTACCATCTCACCCGTGGAAATCTATTGCTATTACTACTTCTCACTGTGACTATCACTTAGTCTAATCTATTCAGAAGGGACCAACCCAAGTCTTAATTCTCCTATCAAAAATCTACGAAAAACAACAACAAGTCATAACATCTAAATCCACCACATGGATACGAGATCTTACCTTTACGCGTGTTAGGATAAGATATTGATATTATGGTTAAATGTTTATATTTCTTTCAAAATCTAGGCTTGATCAAAAACCAGCGAACTAGCGGTCTTATAAGCCATCCAGAGATATTATTGTATTATTGGGTCTTCGATTTTCGACCCGTGCGGTCCACTTTCTTCACTCATTAGAGAGGCAAATCTCGAAATCATGGACATAATATTTAACTGGACCTGAACATTACCAGATTTTTTTCCTGGCCTTGTTCCATTCTAGTCCTCGGTCCTTCAAAGATTGTCTAATGTTGTCCTCCCAGCGGACTCTGGGTCGTCCTGGAGGTCTGGATCCCTGGCTCTTTGTTTCCCATGCTTGTCGTGGTAGCCGATCTTCTCCCTTTCTGCAGACATGGCCAAACCATCTTAGTTGGGACTGTTCTATTTGGGTCTGCAGCGGATGGGATTTTAGGCCTTGACGGATCGTCTGGTTGCGGACCATGTCTCTTCTTGTTACTTCAACCACTTTCCTCAGATACCTCATTTCTGAGGTTTGGATCTGGCTTTTGTGGGTTGTAGTCATTGCCCACGACTCGCATCCATATGTCAAGACTGGGACATAGGTGGAGCTGTATGCAGCCATCTTCGTTTTCTTACCAACCTCTTTCTTGCTGAGGAATCCACGATTTATGGCCTGAAAAAGTCTCCCAGCCACTGCTTTTCGAGTGCCTTAAATATTTTTGCAATAATTATTTTGTTTCCATTGTAGCAACTTATTTTTCAGTAGTAATCTTAACTACCATTTAGTTGGCGTAGTCGTCTGCATTAGGTGCTTTATTGCCGATTAATAGCAGCGATAGTTAGACACTATATTTTTTGGAGGAGGTATCCCAGGTTGAAGTATATCATCTTTTTTTGGTATTTTTCTCGTAAGTGGTAGGAACCAGTGTATCCTTTTCTTATCTCTTTCTCGTCTAAATCTCAGCCACTGACTTATTATGGCGGAGAGGGCAAAGCTTAGACAACTCCTCAGAGACGAAGCGAGACAAGAGGGTTTGGACGGAGACGAAGCGAAAGCTTTTGTCAGGGACGAACGTGAGAGATATGACGCGGAGAAAAAAGAAGAAGAATTAAGGAGGAAAGAAGAAGCAGCGGAGAGGAAAGAAGCAGAAGCTAGGGAGAAGGAAAGGGAAGACCGTCTATTAGAGCAGAAGAAGATGGATGAGGAAATGGAAATTCGCAGGATGCAGCATGAGAAGGAGAGGGAGGAGAGAGAGGAAAGAGAGAAACAGAGACAGCATGAGTTGGCTCTTAAAACTCTAGAATTCCAAAGTCGTGGTGCTGCCTCTACCTCCAGCAATGGAGAGTCTTCTCCTCATTCTTCCTTAACTGATCCTTCTACCACACAATCTCTTCAACTCAACGCTATGTCTTTCACCCTTGAATCTTTCCCTTGTCCTAATGAGAAGATTGACACATGGCTAGAAAAATTTGAGAAAATTGCAACCCTATACGGTTTAGAGAGGTCGCGTTGGTGTATGAAACTTTCCCAGGCCCTTAAAGGTTCTGCTTCTGATGTTTATTCAAAACTGGAAAGTGGCCAACAAGACAACTACGACTTGTTGAAGAAAGCTTTGCTTGAGCGCTTTGAAATGAACGCTCGCAAATTTTTGCAACTGTTTCGCAACAGCAGAAAGGAGAATTCTGAAACTTTTCAGCAGTTCTCGTCTCGGTTGAAGTGATACTTGACAAAGTGCCTTGAGCTTTCACAGCTCCCCTCTACCTATGAAGGTCTGGAGGAATTCTATTTGGGTCTGCAGCTGATGGCATTTTAGGCCTTGACGGATCGTCTGGTTGCTTCGAAAGAATAATCTAGATCAATCTTCTCATGCTTCTAATCAGAATAACCATAGAGAAACTGGACCTAAAAATCCCCCTCCTGAAAAATCAAAGTTCTAGTAAAACAAGTACCCCAACCACAGTAAACAGTCTGATCAACCCGACCGCCCTACATGGCAGCGCAGCCAGAAAGGACAAGGTGGCAAAGGGAGAACCCCTGAGCACGGGACATATGATCAGACCGAGCACACCGAGCCTAAACGCATCGGATGCTTACTAACAGTCTCGCAAGGCGGAATTATTGATAGTGCTTCCCAACCTGTTGGGGATACACCCTCAACGCGAGGTACTGCTATATTGAACGATTCTCAAACGTTTTGTTTATTTGACACGGGTCTTTCGTATGATTGCATTGTTGCCAGAAACCTGGTCAAACCCGGTCAAGAGACAAAAGAGACCGTCCAATTTTGTGGAGTTCGTAAGAGTGATGCACCTACAGCGCTTCCCATCGCATTGGTGGAGATACACTCTGAGTTTGTCAGAGGTGTGATCAAAGCGGCTGTTATGGAATATCCCATCTACCCAGTCATACTTGGCGGGAGATACGTGTCTATTGGGAAACCGGAAGAGCCGATTGTGGCAGCAGTAACTACAAGAGGGCAAACAATGAAGGAACGGGAGCCTGCGCCTAATTTGTTACCCATGGAACTTAAAGAAGCGCAACAAAAGGACCCTACTTGGCACCCTGCTTTAGGAAACTGCCCATGGCTAAGGAACCCAGACAGCACGGGGACATTTTTTCTAAGGATGGCTTACTTTATCGCAGAACGGGCAAGTCTGACCAAGGTTACAATCAGCTCCTAGTACCGAAACAGTACAGAAGCCAAATCCTAGAAATGGGGCACTCTCTTCCCTTCAGCGGACATATGGGACAGAACGCCACAAACCAACGGATAACCACTCATTATTGGTGGCCAGGAGTAAATACTGATATTATCAGATATGTCAAATCCTGTGCCCAGTGCCAACGTGTGCCACCCAAGCAACGGACACCCCCAGTCTCTTTGAGTGAAATGTCAATAGTGGGAACACCATTCGAACGGGTTGTGATCGACATTTTAGGACCCTTTGAAAAGACTAAAAGAAGGAACAGGTTCATCCTGACCTTAGTCGACACATGCACTTTATGGGCAGAAGCTATCCCGCTAACATGCGCAGATGCCAAGCATGTCGAAGAAGCCCTCGTGCAGATTTTCACTCGGTTGGGATTTCCTCAGCAAGTGTTGACGGAGAACGGATCTCCATACCGAAACCTGTTGATGGATGAGATCGTGAAGATCTTGAGGACCCAACACATCTACACAAAGCCATATACTCCGGCCGGAAATGGGCTCGTGGAACGTGTTAATGGAAACCTCAACATGATGCTAAGTAAACTGGCACAAGTGAAACCTGACGATTGGGATCTTTGTATTCCTGCAGCTTTATTTGGCTACAGAGAATCTCCTCGTACGTCCACAGGATTTCCGCCAGCTACGCTTTTATTCGGCAGACCCATTAAGGGCCCGCTTGAAGCCTTACTTTGGTCGTTGACAGATCAGAAGGCTGATGAGACAGTTGTCTCAGCCAGTAAATACGTATCGGATTTAAAGGAAAGGTTGAAACTAGGATGGAACCTAGCAACGACTAACTTTAAGCGAGCACGCACAAAGCAAGCTAACCGATACAGGAAAGTCGCGAAAGAGAGAGAACTGGAAGCAGGAGACAAAGTTTTGGTGTTACTCCCTACTGGAAACAACCAACTGAAGATCGGATGGCAAGGGCCGTTTACCGTCCTGAAAAAGATTTCTAAGGCTAACTACCAGATCTCTATTTAAGGAAAGGAACAGGTTTTCCATTTAAATCTGTTAAAGAGATACTTGGAAAAACCAGTGCCAACCTCCGACCATCTCCTGACGATCGCCAAAACTGACGAAGATGACGATAGTGGCAGGGAAATCCCACTGCACACACAAGAAATCTTTCAAAAATGTCAGAAGCGGCGACGCTCTTTCAAGCGCTTATGGGAGACATTCAAGAGAAAGGAAACTTTGGGGAGTAGACTTGAGTAGGAATTGGAGAGAGATGGAGGGGGAGATGAGATGGAAGAGGACAGACACCCTAAACCTACGAATATAGGAAATTTAATTCCATAACGTAGACATGGAGTGCTTCCATATCTTAAAGGGGGGACGTTCTGTCATATAGGTTTTATGATCATTGAATTGCCTATATCCTCTTCTTTTTTTTCTTCACCCGTATCCTCTATTTTATTATCTCTCTTTACCTGTCACCATTATTTTTCGCATTCATTCGTTTGCGAAAAATATTTTTTTTCCCATTCCAACTTTCGCCGGGTTTAGTTTCTCATTTAGAAACGCACTAGTGATGTTATTACGTAGATGTCAGACTTGGGAGGTTATTGCGTTGTAGACGTAAACTGTGAATATTCGCTTTTGCCAGACTTATAGGCGAGATATCGTCTGCATTTTTTTCACCTGCCACAACGAGTGCATCGGCTGAGCGCTTAGGTAAGGCGCGATAACTGACATCTCTACGACACGGTACGAGACAGTTGTCTGGAAATTCCACCTGACACGTAGTTTCTCGGTTACCTTTCTCAGCGAAAAGTGTGATCTGCCACTCACACCTCGCTCAGTAATGAGAATAGTTAGATGTAAGGGGGAAGGCGCACTGATGGCAGTTACGTCATGCGTCTAAGTTAACAGGAGGTGTTAAGAGAAGGGGAGAGATTGGCGCTGTTTCGTGTTTTCGAAAAAGTGGGATCTTTGTCTGTTTGATAGATATAACCCGAATGTTAAACTAGATTTTCATTCTTGCTCCTAAATTTTGCAGTAGACAGATCGCTGTGCTAGATCAAAATATCTGTGTTTTGGCGAAGTCTGAGTTTCTTGGCCATTTTGCCGAGCTCTAGACTACCATTAGATTGCAGTATTCTAGTTCATGGTTTAGTCTGTAGTTCTGTATGGAGGTATACATAAAATATTATATCTAGTATTTTGTGAAGTGATAAAGTGTTTAATCGCTTATTTCATTTTGCTAGTGAGATTTGTGCAGAGAGAGTTAAATTATTAAGTCTGTTATATTCTCTAGTCGACGAGTTACAGTGGAAAGCGGAATAAATTATATTTCTAGCTTAAAAATCATGTAGCTATAAAGAATTTAATTTTAACTGCTAAATACTCAGACGAGAATATTTTTTTAAAACTAACTTATAATTGTTCATCATTGAGTGTTGATGGAATACGTTGTATTTCTAATTCATGATGAGCGATTTTTGTGGATATAACTTACTTCAAGGGAATTTAAAATGATAAATCAAGCACTACGCTTGCAATTTAAAATTGTAAGTTATATTGAGTACATATATGTATAATTATTTATATGTGTTTTTTCCCTTATTCAGTGAATACTGGGGTGACCCAATCTTTGCCAGCGCTTTAGTACGTGAACATTATCTGTGAAGAACTTAAGCACTTTCATTACATGAACTGTAACAGTTAATGAAGTAAAAGGCCTATCGTGCCAGATTTAATTCTTCCAGAATAACACTTAAGTACAGTTCAGCCCGTTGTGGCAAGCAAAATATCAGTAACATCCCGACAGAGTTTTGAACTAGTAGTGTGGTGACCAAATATAGTCATATACTGAGATAAGGCACCAGACCTGACATTCCTCATTTCTAGAAACCTACGCTAGTGACACTGTGCTCTGCTAACTTTCGTGCCTGGACAAATTTTATGTGACTTAAACAGACATCCGAAAATTAAGAACACCCAAGGAATCGTTCCCTGAGACAGAGAATTCAGTACGTCTTTTGGGAACTGGGGATTTCTTGGTCAAGACTGCATTTACGGGTCTGTGTGAAGGTCCTAGAAAAAAAATTATGTTCCCAGAGGCAGCGGTCAAAGCTGTAAGTATAAATGTGCGCGCGTGGCCACGGCTGAATGAATAGAGTGAACGCAGGTCTGAGTGTTATTTTACCGTTGTATTTTGGCACCTATTTGCTGTCATAACTTTCTTCATGCAAGTTTGTTTTGCTAACAATATCTTCCCTTAAACTAGATTATAGTATCAGGTCTGTTCATACCTTAAACGGGGAAAACTCTTAGACTCAATCATATGTATCTGGGACTCTTTGTGCTATCATCTTTCTCCTAACGGGACTGTGGGCTAACCATCGAGGGAAGATCATAACTGTGGATCTACCAGTTCTTGTAGCAGTCCTTGACTTGTTTATGACTTTGTGTATATGCCTTTTTGATGTAATTTTACATGTTGTGACGTAAGTTTACTATGATAAATAAACTTAACAATAAATTAATCAGCGTGTTGGTCAGCTCGTTCTAAATATATATATAATCATTGTTATAGTTTCCCTACGTCTGTACGTCTAACTGTCGTCTTGTATGTGCGTGCACGTGAGAGGTTAGAGATATATTAATATATATATATATATATATATATATATATATGTGTGTGTGTGTGTGTTTAGACTGTCTGACTCCTCGAAAACTGTCGTAGAAGATAGGTGAGAGAGAGAAGATTTCTCGATCTCAGAGACAGCCTCTTGGTCACATTCTACCATCTCACCCGTGGAAATCTATTGCTATTACTACTTCTCACTGTGACTATCACTTAGTCTAATCTATTCAGAAGGGACCAACCCAAGTCTTAATTCTCCTATCAAAAATGTACGAAAAACAACAACAAGTCATAACATCTAAATCCACCACATGGATACGAGATCTTACCTTTACGCGTGTTAGGATAAGATATTGATATTATGGTTAAATGTTTATATTTCTTTCAAAATCTAGGCGTGATCAAAAACCAGCGAACTAGCGGTCTTATAAGCCATCCAGAGATATTATTGTATTATTGGGTCTTCGATTTTTGACCCGTGCGGTCCACTTTCTTCACTCATTAGAGAGGCAAATCTCGAAACCAAAGACATAATATTTAACTGGACCTGAACATTACCAGATTTTTTTATATAAATTGGATCAGCCCGCTGTGGCTATATATATATATATATATATATATATATATATATATATATATATATATATATATATATATATATATATATATATATATATATATATATATATATATATATATCTTCTTCTTCTTCCGTCCTTAGCCACTGACCGACAAAGCAGTCTGTAGCCAATACGCCTATAGGCGTCTTAGGGCAACAAGAAACTAATTGTTGTTCCGTTACGCCTAATGGCGTTTATTGGTACAACAAAAAATTAATTGTTGTTTCCGTAATCAGTATGGCTGGCAAGCGGGTGATCAGCCCGCTGGTACACACATATATATATACACATATATATACACACATATATATATACACATATATATATATATATATATATATATATGTATATATATATATATATATATATATATAATTTTCCTGACCTATGACAATAGTTATTTCCACGGGGATTATGCTCAAGAGAACTCACTGTTTAGAATCGGCCATCAACTCAGAACAGCCGATTATTACTATTATTAACATTTGCATAACGTAACAGAGTGTCTTAGCAACCAGAGGCTAGACAGCACAGGAAGAATATATTTTTCTTTCTATGACGGTGACCATCACAAATACGTCTTATTCCAACCAACTATCGTCAGTGATATCTGAGTTATCCAAGGAAAAAAAAAATTAACGCACCAACTTCAGCGACTACCTTAACATTTGCAGTAAGCACCAAGGCTAGTCTGGGGCTGGAATTGGTAACAACCTGACACTGTATGGTGATATTATTGTTTTCCATGGAATACCTGCGACAACTATTGGGTAAGCGAGTATTCGTATGGCCACAGAATGACTGAATGAATGAACAGAAAGAGAGAAACATATTTTCCCTTGTTACCATCATTATACTAATCTTTTTTATTTCCTCACTAACCGGATTGTTTACGGGATAGCATACTAGTTACTTGTGCTTTTCCTTTACTGACTATTCCATTACCCTTATTGTTAGCCTTTGACCTTTTGGGGGTTATTAACCTCTGTTGGGATCCTTTCTCTACAAGAGGGGTGGGCAATAGTGGGATATTTTCATTTGTTTAAAACCATGCTTTTATTGATATGTATATGATTGATGTTGTGAAGTTCTTTTAAGTGATGATAAACTTAATAAAAACTTAATTTAGCGTGTTGGTCGAACCCCTACCCATATACGAGTATATATTATCCATAGTTTTTCACGTCTGTGCGTATTCGTCACGTAATTGTGTATGTATGTATGTATGTATGTGAAGCGTAACTTATATTTGTTATATAAGGAGCGAAAGTTCGTCTGATTACAATATAGTCGTATAGATAGGTTGGAGTAGAGAAACTACTCACTCCAGAGACTGATCTTTCTCTTACACTATCACCCCCTTGTGAAAAATATATTCTCTTACACCTTTATTCTCACACATTTTTCCACTATCACCTCTGCTCAGACCGGACCATAAATATCCATAAACCTTTCTTATAAAATTACGACAGTTGTACATTTTATAATTCTATATTTTGCAATTATTAACATGTGAAAATTGCTAATGGATGTCCAAGTCATACGAGGCTGGCAACCTCAGCATATAGAATGATGATTTCATGAACCACCACTGCAAAAGCTGGTGACTGATTTATGCGGGTTTCTCATAGAGATTAAAAAGAAGAGATAGTCCCAAGTTCCATATGCAGCAGGGAGTGGATGATGATAGAAATTATGTACATACTTATTATATTAACTTTTTCAACCAGTGTGCAAATGTAAATGTAAACATGTTCAATAGAAATGCAATGGATGTTTTCCGCTCACTGGGATTAATATTAGTGCTCAGAGATGGTTAAGTTCTGAGGCAGATAGGATGGTGGAATGAAAGGGGGTTGGGGGGAACACCTGATGTTCTGTCAGGAAACCCAATACTCAGGAGAGAATTTGTTTCTCTCTCATTTCAATATACTAGTTGGTGGTACCAAATGATGGCGCTATCTTTGGAACAAGTGAGTGGTATAAGTGGCTTGCAGTCAAAACTAGACACCTACAGCAGACGGGTCTTAACAGACGCTGAACCATCTTCGCAATTACCCCACGATACTACGAGGGACGTGTTGCGGCCACCAGTGAACGAACGACCTTTATTTTCGAAGGGTTAAGAATTGGGCGCGCAGGCCCGTCTAACATTCTGCCCTTTCACTCTTGTTTATCGTGCATACTACGAGTCGTATATCCTTTCATTCCCACATGTTACTTTAAGCATTAATTTAAAGGCATGCAACATTATAAATGTAGCAAAATATGCGAGAATAAACGCTCAATTCAGTACGATTTAGGCATACAACGATAATAAATACATTAGCCCGCATGTGTCTGACGGTTGTCATCTTCGAAGCCAGCAGCGCTGCTTTTTGCACAGTGCTAAGCCTATAGAACGATTTCACGGAAAAAGTCTGACACGCTTTAGTTTCGTTTTCGACAAACACTACTAATATTTAACTTTGCCCAATCTGCTGTATACACTTTGTAGTCTAGCCTTACAATTAACTATTGGCGGAAGCATACCGCAATATAGCTATCTGAAGTAACACTTTCTGTCAACTTTGTAGCAAAATCAGTAGTAATCCTTACATTTTTTGGTAGTATTACACGATACAATGCTAACTAGTAACGCAAATTTTTAAACCCGCCCCGTCTACACCCCGCTTCGATGACACAGTCTGCAACGCATATATTCACACTGCGGAAAAGCCAGCCAAGGCATAACCACGCAGACAGTTTTATTTCCTCCTAGTGGTAGCATTTCTGATGTAACTAGAACAAGTAGTTATTTGAAAAAATGCATGCTCGCAAGATGAAGGAGAGGAAATATGGCGGACTTGTGTAAAATTTTAGTTGACGATGGACGATGACAAAAATTGAAAATTGTAAACCATTATGAAGTTCCCCATGACGTAGAGTTAGCTGAGTAAGAATGTACTTTAAAATATATGATAGCCCCAGTATTAGAGAAGTTATTGAAGAAATACTAATATCTAAGAACACACGACCAGACACACTGGCGTTCCTGCTCATGTTTTTTTGGTAACGTTAGGGGGACGCGAGCTGGAAAAAGAGGCAGGGAGGTACATTCAAATTCGCTTGGGGTGAACAGAGTATGAATGGGAAAGGGGAACGGTAGGAGAAATGTAATCCTAACGTGATATCTTTTGTATTTGGCATGACTAGAGCAGACTAGCCAATCGACCACCAGTTATTCAAAATTATTTTGGGTTTTTCAGTCAAACTGCTTTTGAATTCAAGTAGTAGAACGTTATGATTGGCTAGTGCTGGTAGATATTATCAAAAGGCTTTGACTGTTCATCGCCAGTTGAACTAATATTTGTATACAGATACGCTGAAAAACAGCTGTGTAAATTTTAAACTTAAATAAAGAATAAATTCGCAGTCTGTACATTCGGAGGAAGCTGAGGCCATTTCTTCACAAAATCAGCGTCATTTGTTTATATATATTTCTTGATTGTGAGGGTCTATGTTCCTGTTGCCGGCTGGTGACAGGAAACCTGCTGAGTGCTTATAAACGCCAACCAGTCTCCAACCAGACTTATATGCTGTTGAATATCCAGTAGGAGCTTTGGCGAGTGTTGAACTTGAAATTTCTGCAACTACCCATTGAATTATGTTACAACAAGGACTCCCAGTTGAAGAGTAAAACATCTGGGGCATCTCTGACATTTGCTTGTGTTTCAAAATATTACACAGGAATTTTATGGGGGTAGGATGAACTACAGCCCTCATATATAGTGACTCTCCCGGTAGATAACTAAAGTGAACTTTGTAATATTTTATCCAGTAAGGACATTTATAAATTAGATAACTAAAGTGACTAATTTAATATTTCATACAGGAAGGCCATTTATAAATACATAATAACTTTTAGTTATTGGGCAGTGTGGTGAAAAATTCTAATACCCATATATAAATTAGAACATAAACGTAAAGCAGAACGAAATAATACGATAGGAAGAAGAATGGAGAAGGACCAGTGCTTTCCCAGTATAGATAACGCCTTAGTTGTATAACGCCGTAATGGCTAACACAAGATTTCTACTTGTCCTAATTCGTTCGTTCCTAAATAAAATGCATAAGCCTAACGATACGGCGATAACCGTAGTTCTAAAAATAGAATGTGTAGTAAAATCTTCTGAACGACCTTGATTTTAAAAACTAACACTAGTGCAAAATTGCGCACAAGGTTAGCCTTGGAAAGACAGACGGGCTTAGAAGAAAAAAAGCAGAGAGAGGTAGACGGACCATGGAACACAGTAGCGCAAGCCACTCGCTGTGTGTCTAAAAATAAACCAACTCGCAGTGTGCATGGCCTGATTTTTTCAAATAAACAGTGATGAAAAAAACTAACGATACGATGTTAAGTTTTGAAAACAGGTTTAATTCTTATTAGGAAACCTGATATTTACGTAGGGCTCCTGACTTTATACTGATAGTACAGTCGTAAAGGATTGAACAGGTGGTAGTTGAAATTAAACACTTAACATCGAAAAAAGATCGTATTCTTAACTACACCACTTAGCCCCTTGAAAATCATATATTCGTGTACAGGAAGGCTAGTGGACTAGGAATATGTAATAAATTATCTAAAAAGTCCATTAGATAATTAGATATTGGTAATAAAACATATAGAGAACAGAGATACTGTCAGGTTTGGTCATATCTGCTTGGGATGGAAATCCCTGACTTTTGTGAAACATAGTAGTGACAGAAAGTCTAAGATAGTACGTGGGAGGCCATTGGCTGAACTTTGAAGTTAAAAGAAATTGGATTGGGTGACCTATGAATAACAAATAAATGCCTAGAAACGGAGTAGAAGTGAATGAAAATGTTGGAATGACTGGGTACTCTTTTGAATATATTCAAAACGATTGGTCAATACACTGGATATTGGCAGAAGAAATCTTAGAGGGGACGCCATATCGTTACACATTTGAGAGATGAGAGCAGGCAGTGTTATCCAAAATTAAATATATGATAACAGCTTGGACATACCGCAGATCAAACTGTGCCAGTCATCTTTAGTGTGTTTTCCTTACGAATTGTGGTAAGCTAGACATTTTTTGATCTGTATTTTATATGAAAATTGAATGTGAAATGATAAATTATGTCTGTATGTGTGCGGTTCAGTAGCAAACATGAGGCAAAGCCTAGATATTGCTCCACCATGTAAAAGATTGTCAGAGAGGAGTATAACTGCATATATATATATATATATATATTGGATTGCCATATAGTAACATAACACCTATCCTATTGTATGGAAGGGATTACAGCTGGAATTGCAGAGGCGTTGTAACCATTAGGGAGAGGAATACTGGTGTATATTGTCACATGAAAAGCTAGCAGTTGGCCTAAAGCGCTGAACTTTATGTTTGTTTGTACTGTCATGTACTTCAGTGTGGAATAATATTGTATACTAGTTAGTAAGAAGGATGCATAACCTTCACTTTCAGGGACCGTGGTATAGATGGTGATATTGCATCGTCCGGTCTGAGTACTGCGTGATCCAGAAAGTTGGCAGCAGACTCCCTGCACAAGATAGCGGCCATTGTCTATCATATTATCAAACTGAGAAGCAAGCGAGCAGAGGATACAGGTTTCCTGCAGCTGCATTATGAGATAAGAGCATGTCAGCACGTAAAGCCCAACCTTGAATAATATAACCCTGAACTGAACTTTATTATAAAAGGGACAGAAATTTTAAAGAAACAGAATCTGTGAATCCTTTAATATTATTTCCACCAGTAACAAACACATGAAGTCGTGATGACAAACAACAACCTAGCACTAAAAGCCAGTATTACCTCATAATAATACATCACAACACTACACTTATATTACAATACTATTATATGTCTGGACAAAGATCTTTTGTATAAATTCTTGTACATAAACATTGTGCTTACATTTGATTGTGATTCCTGATTCACATTGTAGTAGGATCAGGATATCTATATATTGAAAAAGCTAATACATTGTATAAAATTTAACACTTGACTTACTTAAGATAAATCTTTAGAGTGTTATGTGTTTGTGATTGTCATAGTGTTGTAAATTGTTGTGAATCTTAACTTAGGTGTTTATCTGTCTGTTGGTTGTTGTGAACTTACACTTCATCACTATCATAACCCTAGACATTAAACGAAGTCATCATACAATTCAAGAATAAGTCTGATTGAGGTCGAAATGTGGTAGCAAGCAAGGTTCTCTGTAACACACCAACCTTATTAGATACAGAGACCTTCACAGCTGATCTCATTCAGTACACTAAGTCCCCTATAAATATATTTATATAATCCCAACTCACCACATATATTGGGGGTCTCGCTCCCGGGATTTGAATTTTTCAAAGCACCAATTATATTGGGTAGCTCACTTCAGGGAATTATAAAAATTAAAAAGGTATTCTTGGGTGGAAAATAAATAAGGTTGAGCTTTCAGTGCTTGTGGTTGTCCTTAGTATAATTAGTCATAGATAGAATTGTTTAGTTAGACATTGTATAAATTTGCCTGTTAGAAAATGGCTGACCTGGCAAAGTTTCGATCTGCGGCTGTACAGACTGCCAGGGAAATGCACATGGATGGTCAAGTCTTGATTGACTATGTGACCTCAGAATGTGATAAATTTATTGCCAGGGAAGAAAAAAGATTAGAGAAAGAAGCTGAAAGAAAGTTAGAGGCTGACAAGGAAATTAAGAGGTTGCAGATTGAGGCTGACAAAGAGGCTAGGGCATTGGAGGCTGAGGATCGTGAGGTTACAAATTGGAGGCTGAGGCTAAAGAAAAGGTTACAGATGGAGGCGGATCGTGAGCGGAAAGAAGAAAAGAGATTAGCTGCAGACAGGGAAAGAGAAGAAAAGAGATTAGCTGCAGACTGGGAAGCAGAAGAAAAGAGATTAGCTGCAGACAGAGAAGCAGAAGAAAAGAGATTAGCTGCAGAAGGCAGAAGAGAAGAAAGAAAATTAGCTGCAGACAGGGAAGCAGAAGATAGGAGATTGCAGAGGAAGCATGAATTACGACTAAGAGAGTTAGAAATTCAAGGCCATGCTCCTGAAAATGGTGCCAGTCCTTTACCTCCGATGCTACTGGCAGTCAGGCAGTCTCAACCTCAGCTATCAGTTTTCATTTAGACCATTTTGTTGAGAAAGACGATGACATAGAAAGTTACCTAAATAGATATGAACTTTTAGCTACCACGTATGGTTTAGAGAGAGAAAGGTGGAGCCTAAAGTTATCACAAGGGCTTCGTGGTACAGCTTATGAAGTTTTTGCCAAGATGAGCAGAGATGACCAAGACAATTATGACATGTTAAAGCAGGCTCTTTTGTTAAGATATGAAAAGAATGGAGAATTTTATAGAAAAAAGTTCAGGAATGCTAAACTACTGTCAGGTGAGACATATCACCAGTTCTCTGCACGGTTAGAGACATACTTGGAGAAATGGACTGCTCTGGGGAAAACCCAGATCTTAAGGAAATGATCCTTATAGAGCAGCTAAGAGAGTCCATGGCTCCAGACCTGAGAAAGTTTCTCATGGAACAAGGTGCAGAGAGGCTGGGTGAGTTACTAAATGTCGCTGAAAGATATCAGGCAGCTCAAGCAGAGGTAACTGGTAATAAAAAGAAACAGGTAGACAATTTTAAGGCACCACAAAACTTTAATAAGTTTGATCATAGAGATCAGAACAAAGGTAAGCACCAGTTTGATAGGCCACGGTATGATAATAAAAATAAAACCCCACAATTCGATGAAAGGAAATTTGATGAAAGAAAATCTTTCAACCAAGGAAAGAAGTGGTGTAAAGTTTGTCGGATGAACAATCATACCACCGAAAAATGTAGAAGGAACACTCCTAATTTTGCTGCTATGAAATCTGGGAAGAAGGGAACACAGGTCAAACCTGCGGAACTACAGGAACCGTACCACCCCCCAGTGTGTGAAGATGTAATCTGTAATGGAGTCACCATAAGGTGCTTATATGATACAGGTCTGGATTATGATTCAGTTGTGAGTTCTCACCTGGTGCAAGCAGATCAATACACCACAGAAACAGTGGAGATTCAAGCTGCAACCAAGGAAGTAGCGACCATGACACTCCCTATCGCTAAGATAAATGTGAAAACGCGATATGTGGAGGGAGTAATCAAAGCAGCAGTGATAAATGAACCAATCTACCCTCTGATATTGGGGTGTAGATATGTCTTCTTGGGGAATCCCAAGAGACCTGTGATATTGGCAACAGTGCAGACCAGATCACAGTCTAAAAAGGAGGAGGATAATCCAATAAATACTCATCCAGATGAGATGAGGAAGGCACAGGCGGAGGACAAAACACTCAAGCCGTGTTTCAAGAAATTGCCCAAATGTCATACACCTCCAGGCAAGGGAGATTTTTATATGAAGAACAAATTGATTTATAGGAAGGCTGGATCTGAATCCAATGGTCACGGACAGCTGGTCCTTCCCACTTCATATAGGACTAAAGTGTTGGAACTAGGGCATGCGATTCCCTTCAGTGGTCATATGGGGATCAGCGCAACCGGACAGCGTATAGCTTGTCATTATTTCTGGCCAGGGATAACTGAAGAAGATATAAAAAGATATGTAAAATCCTGTCCAGAGTGCCAACGAGTAGCACCAAAGCATTGGACTGCACCAGCAACTCTAGGGGAAATGCCCATAGTGGGAACACCTTTTGAGAGAGTTGCAGTGGACATTGTGGGACCTCTCACTCGAACCAAGAGGAGGAACAGCTACATTCTGACTCTGGTGGACACCTGTTCTATGTGGGGAGAGGCGGTAGCCCTGTCATCAATTGATTCTAAACATGTGGCAGAGGCATTACTCACAATTTTCACAAGGTTAGGCTTTCCCAACCAAATCTTGACTGATAATGGCTCTCAGTTCAAGGGGAAACTAACAGAAGAAGTTTTCAGGATCTTTCAAGCCAAACACTTCCATTGTAGCCCGTACCATCCCCAAGGAAACGGCCAAGTGGAAAGATTTAACGGGACATTAATGTCGATCCTGAGAAAGTTGGCACATGAAAAACCAGATACATGGGACCAGTACCTTCACGCCGCCCTCTTTGCTTATCGGGAGGTACCCCATAGTTCAACCGGTATGGCCCCGGCAACATTATTATTTGGGAGGCCAATAAAAGGTCCACTAGAAGCCCTGTTAAGAACGTGGACTGATGAAAAGGCAGAGGAAAATATTACATCATCATACCAATATGTGAATGAGCTGACCACTCGTTTAAAAACTGGCTGGAAACTTGCCAATGAAAATTTGAGACAAGCCAGGAAAAAGCATGCTGCCTATTATAACAAGAAAGCAAAAGACAGAGATTTGGCTGTGGGAGAGAAGGTACTGCTTCTTCTACCCGGTAGCCAGAATAAGTTGCAAATTGGATGGCAAGGTCCATATACAGTTCTAGAGAAGATGTCTAGAACAAATTATAAGATAGATAAGAAGGGGAAAGAAAAAATCTATCATGTGAATCTCCTGAAGAAATATTTGGAAAGAGAAAATCAGGAAGAGACACATTTGCTGACCTTGTCTATTGCAATGGAGATGAAAAAAGAACCACTTTCATCATTTGAATATCCATTACACCCCTGTGAGACCGCTGCACAGGTGAAAATCAGTACACATTTAACGAAAAATCAGAAGGAGAGAGTGCAACAGGTTCTAGATGATCATACAGAGGTGCTAACGGACCGTCCGGGGCATACAAACTTATTAGAATATGATATGAAACTTATAGACCCAACACCAGTCTGTATGAAAGCCTATTCGATTCCTTTCGCTAAGGAGAAAGCTTTGAAGGAAGAGATAGACTATTTGTTGAAGGAAGGAATTATTTCACACAGTGAATCTCAGTATAGTTCCAGTGTGGTTCTATTGAGAAAGCCCTCTGGAGAACATAGACTCTGTATAGATTACAGGAGACTGAATGCTATCACAGAAGGTCAGGTGGATCCATTGCCGGATACAAATCAGCTGTTTGCCAGGCTGAATAAAGCTAAATATTTCTCAAAGGTGGATCTGAGCAAAGGCTACTATCAGATTCCAGTAAAGCCTGAGGTTAGACCTTATCTAGCTTTTAGTACCTCAGAGGGACACTATGAATTTAACAGATTGCCATTTGGATTGAAAAATGCGCCCAGTGTCTTCTCTAGAATGATGAGAAAATTGTTGGATCCCCTGAATAATCCATGCATCACAAACTTCATGGATGATATCCTCGTAGCGACAGAAACGTTTGAGGAACACATTAACTCTCTGAACATGTTGTTTGATCGACTTAGAGAAGCGAATTTGACAGCCCGACCAACCAAATGTTGCGTTGGATGTAAAGAATTAGAATTCTTGGGACACACAGTCCATCAGGGAAACATGACCCCTGACCCCAAGAATTTGGAGAAACTGAGAAAAGCACCGAGGCCAAGAACAAAGAAAGACGTGAGATCCTTTGTCTCATTATGTGGTTTCTACCAAAAATATATCAAAAACTTTAACTCCATATGTGCACCGTTAACTGATTTGACACGCAAAGGAAATCCAGATCGAATTACCTGGACAGCACAGTGTGAATTAGCATACCAAGAATTGAAGGAAAAGCTCACAAGCAAACCTATTTTGAAATTACCTGACTTAAGTCAAGAATTCATTGTGAGAACGGATGCTAGTAATCTAGGGTTGGGTGCCACCCTGTTACAGAAGTCAGATTCACTGGATGGGGAATTAACCCCAGTGGCATATGCTAGTCGTAAGTTGAATACAGCTGAAAAAAATTATTCAACTAGTGAAAAAGAATGTCTCGCAGTGATATGGGCGATCAAGAAATTCAATATTTATCTGTATGGGAAGGCATTCAAGTTACAAACAGATCACAAACCCCTGGCTTTTCTAGCGCAAGCCAGGCATGAAAATGCTAGGTTACTACGCTGGTCTTTGCTGTTACAGCCATATCAGTTCAGTATAGAATATATTTCTGGAAAAACTAACCTAGGTGCTGATTTTCTAAGCCGCCATCCGTGCGATGAGACTCAAGGTAATCACCAGGCATAGATAGAAATTTATCTATGTGTATATAGAATTAGGGACTGACATATAATGTCTGTTTTAAGTGGGGAGAATTGTGGTGAAAAATTCTAATACCCATATATAAATTAGAACATAAATGTAAAGCAGAACGAAATAATACGATAGGAAGAAGAATGGAGAAGGACCAGTGCTTTCCCAGTATAGATAACGCCTTAGTTGTATAACGCCGTAATGGCTAACACAAGATTTCTACTTGTCCTAATTCGTTCGTTCCTAAATAAAATGCTTAAGCCTAACGATACGGCGATAAACGTAGTTCTAAAAATAGAATGTGTAGTAAAATCTTCTGAACGACCTTGATTTTAAAAACTAACACTAGTGCAAAATCGCGCACAAGGTTAGCCTTGGAAAGACAGACGGGCTTAGAAGAAAAAAAGCAGAGAGAGGTAGACGGACCATGGAACACAGTAGCGCAAGCCACTCGCTGTGTGTCTAAAAATAAACCAACTCGCAGTGTGCATGGCTTGATTTTTCAAATAAACAGTGATGAAAAAAAACTAACGATACGATGTTAGGTTTTGAAAACAGGTTTAATTCTTATTAGGAAACCTGATATTTACGTAGGGCTCCTGACTTTATACTGATAGTACAGTCGTAAAGGATTGAACAGGTGGTAGTTGAAATTAAACACTTAACATCGAAAAAAGATCGTATTCTTAACTACACCACTTAGCCCCTTGAAAATCATATATTCGTGTACAGGAAGGCTAGTGGACTAGGAATATGTAATAAATTATCTAAAAAGTCCATTAGATAATTAAATATTGGTAATAAAACATATAGACAACAGAGATGCTGTCAGGTTTGATCATATCTGCTTAGGATGGAAATCCCTGACTTTTGTTGAAACATAGTAGTGACAGAAAGTCTAAGATAGTACGTGGGAGGCCATTGGCTGAACTTTGAAGTTAAAAGAAATTGGATTGGGTGACCTATGAATAACAAATAAATGCCTAGAAACGGAGTAGAAGTGAATGAAAATGTTGGAATGACTGGGTACTCTTTTGAATATATTCAAAACGATTGGTCAATACACTGGATATTGGCAGAAGAAATCTTAGAGGGGACGCCATATCGTTACACATTTGAGAGATGAGAGCAGGCAGTGTTATCCAAAATTAAATATATGATAACAGCTTGGACATACCGCAGATCAAACTGTGCCAGTCATCTTTAGTGTGTTTTCCTTACGAATTGTGGTAAGCTAGACATTTTAAATCTGTATTTATATGAAAATTGAATGTGAAATGATAAATTATGTCTGTATGTGTGCGGTTCAGTAGCAAACATGAGGCAAAGCCTAGATATTGCTCCACCATGTAAAAGATTGTCAGAGAGGAGTATAACTGCATATATATATATATATATATATATATATATATATATATATATATTGGATTGCCATATAGTAACATAACACCTATCCTATTGTATGGAAGGGATTACAGCTGGAATTGCAGAGGCGTTGTAACCATTAGGGAGAGGAATACTGGTGTATATTGTCACATGAAAAGCTAGCAGTTGGCCTAAAGCGCTGAACTTTATGTTTGTTTGTACTGTCATGTACTTCAGTGTGGAATAATATTGTATACTAGTTAGTAAGAAGGATGCATAACCTTCACTTTCAGGGACCGTGGTATAGATGGTGATATTGCATCGTCCGGTCTGAGTACTGCGTGATCCAGAAAGTTGGCAGCAGACTCCCTGCACAAGATAGCGGCCATTGTCTATCATATTATCAAACTGAGAAGCAAGCAAGCAGAGGATACAGGTTTCCTGCAGCTGCATTATGAGATAAGAGCATGTCAGCACGTAAAGCCCAACCTTGAAAAATATAACCCTGAACTGAACTTTATTATAAAGACAAAAGGGACAGAAATTTTAAAGAAACAGAATCTGTGAATCCTTTAATATTATTTCCACCAGTAACAAACACATGAAGTCGTGATGACAAACAACAACCTAGCACTAAAAGCCAGTATTACCTCATAATAATACATCACAACACTACACTTATATTACAATACTATTATATGTCTGGACAAAGATCTTTTGTATAAATTCTTGTACATAAACATTGTGCTTACATTTGATTGTGATTCCTGATTCACATTGTAGTAGGATCAGGATATCTATATATTGAAAAAGCTAATACATTGTATAAAATTTAACACTTGACTTACTTAAGATAAATCTTTAGAGTGTTATGTGTTTGTGATTGTCATAGTGTTGTAAATTGTTGTGAATCTTAACTTAGGTGTTTATCTGTCTGTTGGTTGTTGTGAACTTACACTTCATCACTATCATAACCCTAGACATTAAACGAAGTCATCATACAATTCAAGAATAAGTCTGATTGAGGTCGAAATGTGGTAGCAAGCAAGGTTCTCTGTAATAAATAATAATAATTACACAAAACACATTCTTACGCACTTCTGTGGCAGGAAAAGTCTTTGAGCAGTTTAAAAAAAAAATTTTTTTAAAATGTATATCTGCTTATTCTCGACTATGATAGGAAACTCTTTACAGAGCGATACAACAGGAGGCAATCTGATCATCAGAAGAGTCCCCCCATCGGACAAGTGTTTCGGTCTAGTATACTCCTTTACACTCTAAGGGGGGCGGGCCCACTTGGGTCATGACTCCCAAGTGTCTCAGCCTCCTGTTGTCTTGTATCGCAAACGAAAACATTCACATTTCTAAAGTACAGTGGTATGCGGGTACATTCTCACATACATTACATTATATAATAATATTACATGGATATAAAACAAATTATTCACATAAAATAAAATAATATTAAAAAAACCAGCGGAAGAGGAAAATAAATGTTGACCTATGGATGAGATGTTGACAGACAAATGCTGTTTCTATGGGGGTAGATAATCAGTGTCGAGAAAGTGTTTGAAAATTGCTTTGTTAAATGAATATTGTGTAGGTAGGCTTTTTAGGTGGTGTGGAAGGCTGTTCCATAAATAGGCTCCAGAGTAGGCTAGACTCTTTTTGAACAGGTCGATCCTAGGTTTGGGCAGACGTAACTGATGTAATTGTTGTCCCTCTTCTACTGGTTTGAAACAATGATCGTAGGTACGGCGGGGCATTGTTAGATAGAATTGCGTGAGTCAGCTTGGCTTTGTTGTAGAGAAGACGTTTTTTAGGGACAGTATTTTGGGTTCTTTTCGTGTCCTTGTGTGTGGTATCGTGCGATTATCGGTGATCAGACGTACTGCTCTCTTATGCAGGGAGTGCAGTGTCTTTGGGGTGGAACCAGGGCAACCATCCCATAGTGTAGAGCAGTAATCTAGATGTGTCTGTATATGTGAGGTGTAGAACAAAAGTCTAGTGTCTGCGTCTAAGAAGTGTTTTATTTTGGCTAGCTGGTACGTCTTCTGAGCTAAGTGTTTGGTTAAATTCCGTACATGGGAGTTCCACGTTAAGTGCTGGTCAATCGTGATCCCTAGAACTTTGTGTTCTGTTACATGTTCAGTTTGTATTGATTCCGCATGTAGCTGTAGCGATCTTTTGGTGCAGTTTAGGAGTTTCTGTCTGGTGGTAATCAACATAGATTTCGTATTTGCTGTGTTTACTGGCATACGATTCATATTACCGGTACTCCATTTTGTTAGATCGTCTACATCGCTCTGAAGAGTCATTTCAAGTGCCACGCAGGTCACATGTTGAATTTTTTAGAGGTAGTGGCAGGTCGTTGATGAACATTGCAAAGAGTATGGGGCCCAAGAATAGAACCCTGCGGTACTCCTGTATCTATCTTCGAGAAATCTGATGTCGAGTTGTTGTGAAGCACTAACTGTTGTCGATCTGCCAGGAATGATTTGATGATGTGTAGTGGATTAGGGCCTATTCTGAGGGCTTCCAACTTTTGAACCAAGATAGTGTGGTCAATCATGTCAAATGCTTTTTTGAAGTCAACAAAAACAGCACCACCTAATTTTCCATCATTTACGCTCGACAGCCAGTTGTCTGCCATTTTGGTGAGAGCTGTGTGACAGGAATGTTGGGTCTTCTTCTTCTTCTTCTTCTTCCTCGTTCGTCCTGAAAAGGACGTTGGTTGCGTTGTGTCTGTTTACGCCGGAGCTGTGATATCTGCACCTTTCGGTCGACACATCCGACTTCAGCACGGCAGTTTTTGGGACCGGGTTTGCCTTCCCTCTGCTTTCCCTACTCTCTCAGCCAGACTGCAGTGATGCAGACTGTTTCCAGGACCACCACGTGGAGGTGGAGTAGGGTCTTAGTCAGCTCTGGTTCGCTGACTCTGATGCAAGCAGTCAAGCTATGGGTCGCTGACTGCATTCTCTATTGCTGCTGAAACCTGACTGGCTTTCAATGAGCAGTTTGTTTGTTGTTAAGTGTTGAAATGTGGTGTTGTAAATGTGTTTCTCTAGTGGTTTTGAAAGAGATGATAGAAGGGATATTGGTCTGTAACTGTTGGGATCGCTATGTGAGCCAGATTTATAGAGAGGATACACTTTGGCAGATTTAAATGCTGTGGGGAAGTAGTTGTCTGCAATACATTAGTTGTACACATAGGTTAAGGAGTCGCAAATGATGGGTGCAGCGTAACGTAGAATCTTATTGCTGATACCATCAAGCCCAGACGAATTGTTGTTTTTTAATGCCAAGATATATTTGAGAACTTCATGTACTGTTAGAAAAGGAATATCTCTAAGATCTGTTATGGTATGTTCAGTGTTGCAGAAGGCTGTCAATTTACTAATATCGCAGTCCATTAGCTTTAGTTTCGACTTGAGATGGCTAATTTCTGTTTTGAAGTGGTTACTAAAATGAGTTGCCGTGAGGGAGCAGCTTTTTGGTAAAAAGTTTAGTGACTTTAATTTGTGTGTTAGTGTTCTAATGGCTGCCCAGACTTCTTTGCTGTTTGCTTTGTCTTTAATCATCTTTCTGAAATGTAGTTTCTTTTCCTGACGAATGAGATATTGTACTTTGTTTCTAAGCGTCCGATACCTGCTGAAATCTTTGAGCTTATGTGCTTCGTCCCGCTCTCTCATTGTTGATAATATTTCGTTGGTTATCCATGGGGTCTTTCTGATGTTTTTTACACGAACCTGCTTTATAGGAACATGTTTGTCGAATACGTTGTTGAAAGCTTGTGTCCAGTATGTAATGGCTTCTTCTGGATGCGGAAGTTGGTACACGTATGAGAGAGGGGCTATTTGTATGTCTTGTAGGAATAATTGAAGGTTAAAGTTTTTGAAATTCCTGTAATGGACTGTGATGTGTTCCGTATTAGGTGCTTGGAACCCCTTTCTCGTCCAGGTACAGCAAATAAGATAGTGGTCACTTAATGCTGTCTGTGTGACTGTGCATTCTATAATGTTTTCTGGGCAGGTCGTACAGATATGATCAATTAGTGTATAATTTCATTCGAAGAAGCCCAAACGTTGTCCATCATTCGTGAGAATGTGTCAAACCATACAGTAGAAGAGCTAGGGTTTCGGTACAGGTAACCAATTAAAACGGGGGTCAGGTTGGGGAGTTTTATTTCCAGCCATATACATTCAACGCCAGTATGTTCTAGATCGTCACGGCGTCTGTACTGAAGAGATGTTGAGATGTATATGACTAGCCCTGTTTGATGTTGTCTGTTAAAATCCCTGCGAATGGTGGTGAACCCATTAATCCAAGTTTCTTCATCTGTAATTTTGTCATTGAGACGGGTTTCAGAAAAACCAAATATGTGGAAGTTTTGTTGGAGAGAGGTGGAGACTTCAGAAAGCTTACCTAGCAGGTGGTTAATGTTTAAATGACCAATTTGAGTCCTGATAGTTTAAGCCATGAATTAGTGATATTGCCTATATTTTGATTTGAGTTTTTGCACTTGGACATGATAATAGTCAATAGGAAAGAAAGAATGAGGGCAGTAGGAATGAGTAAGCTGCAATAAAATTAGTATACAATGGTTAATACAAAATTGTAAACAAGTTATAAAATATACACTGCAATAGATTTCTCTAAAGTCCGTGGACACTATTTACAGTATCTTAATCTTTGCAAAAAGTGCGGTTTTTATCTTCAAATACACTCTGTTCCGAACACAAAGGAATATTTTTTACTTCTGCCACAGTCAGTTAAAAAAATTAATCTTTTCGGGACAGATAAAGGTCCATGCTGTGATTTAGCTTGTTAGTTTTGTGAGGATGTCCTAATTTTCCTCAACACGAAAAAACGAAGGTGCAGGCGGAGAGAAGGAATCAATTTGGGAACTAAGCTCCAAGCTGGAATGAAATACATCTTGTAAGTGAGTTTATCTGCAACAGCTTGAATTTCGTTCTGAAAAGTCGTATACAGACATCTGAAATGCCTGCATCAATACTTATGGGCTATACTGTCTAAGCTGATGTAGCACAGACGAACTGTGAGAGTGGCATTCTTGGCGGGTAGAGACAGGATGAAGAAAGTCCCATTTCCTAGTTGTAGGTATTGTGTTGTGGTTACTTGATGTAGAGGAGGAATCATTCTGGAGATGTCTAATGGGTTAATAGTGTATCCATTTGTGCTATCATGTATCCCTACGTGTACTGTGGTTTTCCTTATGTTAGTGACGAGAGTGAACCAGTCCATAACCTGCAAAGAACAAGCATCGGCTGGAGCAGAAACCAACCAAAATCGTACTGGCAGCTAAGTACCCACTTAAAGCTGCCAAGTGATCTCTGTTTTTATATGGGAAAGAGAAACACCCTATCTAGATCATTCCCAGTGATGAAATTTTAAAGACTCTATCTAAATTCATACCACCCTTATTTATTTTAGAATTATTAACGATAACTATTAAATGTTGTTATCTGTAAATATACACATTTATAGTTGATTTAGTCATTTTTGAACTGTATCCATATGTCCCAGTCATTTTAAATACCTATAACAGAGCTATTTAAGTAAAATTTTACTGAGTTAAATCAGTTGGGGGCTTGAACGAGCAAATTCCTAACTCATAGAAGGTCAGGAAAGATACAAAGTTTACATGACCTGGATCCTATCATCCGGAGTACTTGATTTCTTTAAATTCATATGAGACTCATTAGAACTGAAGCACCATTCTTCAATTAACATCTCTACCAAGAGTAATCTTGAGCGAAAGGTAGACACCTTTGAAGACCCTCAGTAAATACTCTGAATTTTGGCCACTGTTGGCCCAACACTGCAGAGCAAGGGGAGTAAATTCCGTGGCACTTCCAGGTTTAGTTCTGGTCTGTCTAATTTTAAAGCTAACCTGGTGACACGATTATGTTCGCTTGCGTTGAAAGTTATTTCCATACAACTGATCTCTCTCAGGGAGTCTCAGGTGAGTCATTAAAAGACGTCTTAACGTCTTTTCAGTTCAGTGCATTTGTGTAGCGCAGTTTTTACAAAATTTAGAACCCCGAATTGTCAAACACAGGGCATTTTAGGGTCCCACCATAATTGGACACGGGCACACAGATTCTCAAGACACACAACTTGATGCTAACCTATACAGAACACGAGAACCATAAAGAGAAAGGTCACTTTAAGGATGTTTTAACGGCAGACGATTAAAAAATGTGTAATTTTAAGGATCTTGCCGAACTGTGGGACCTTTCCCCATGACATAGAAACAGGTACTCGCTTCTGTGCCTATTTTTATGAAACAAGAAATAAAGCTGCTGTGAAGATTTCATTGGTTGACTGTGTTAGTTAGAAATACTTCACAGCGCAAGCTTCGATTCATGCTGGTTTTTTTGCTGAAAGAAAAACCCACACATTTTCAACCAGCTGTGGTAGATGGGATAAGAACCTGAAGAAGGCTGAGTAACAAAATTCAAGATCACGAAAGTTCTGAAAGTTATCGTAAATCATGTGTTATATATGAAATGTGCAGTTCCTCGGGGTCTCCGAAGAGACCAAAAAAAAAAAAGGGGGGAGTGAGAATCGGCTACTGCACCCTCAGGTATGTCAAACAAGTCCGATGGAACCAGGGCCGGCCCTAGGAATTTTGCCGCCCCGTGCAATACCATACTTTGCCGCCCCAGCCCAACCTCAAATTAACGTTTGACATTTTTAAAACCATTATGTTATTAAACAAGCTTCAACATTAATTTCATGACCATTAGCCTAATTTTAAATAGTACCATTAATAATAATGTATTGATAAATTGATGAAAATACTGTATAGTCATAAAATAAACCATTGACTTTATTAGAGACAATTATATGAAATAAATGTAGTTACATTACTTACATATAGTGGATGCTCTTCTCATGTGGAACGATAAGCTGTTGAGTCACAAACACTTAACTATAGTATGTACATGTTATAGTTTTAGCACTATTTTTACATTATTTGAATTTATATTGTTTGAAGTATGTACTGCTTAAAAAGACACTTTTCTTGCTTTAATATTTGCAAAAGCAGAAATAAGGTCTGCGTAGTCTAATTTTTGACCGATTTCTTGTTCAATTGAAATCATGGCAAGTCCTTCCAATCTAGTTTCGGCCATTGTTGAGAGTAAATAAGTTTTAATAAGCGTCAGTTTTGAAACATTACGCTCACCACTTGCTACCGTTACAGGTAAAGTTAGTAATATTCTTAAGACTATAGCGACATTAGGAGCAATGTAATTTTCAATAATATAACGAAGAACTTCAATTGGTGGTGTATTTTCTGGTACTAATTTGGATACTACTTTCAGTTCATCACATAGCTTAATGGCATCAATGTCTCTATTTTCTTGATGTGTTAAAACGCCTTCTAGGTTTTTACATTTGTTTAAGAGCTCATTTGTCGTCTCAGATTTCAATTTAGGGATGTTATATAAAAAGGAAAAATGTGAACTGTAATGTTCCAATTGCTCGAACCTTTCTTCAATAGAATTAGTTGCAACATCAATAATAAAAAAGAAAAATTCAATTTTGAATTTAGTTTTGGGATCCAAAATAGGTTCATCTCTTGCTTCATAGTTGTGTTGCTTTTTTCTGCCGACGCACTCTAGTACATTCAAACGTCGGTATCAAATCAGGATCAGCTTCAACTTTCTCAGCTAATGTTTTAGCATCGACAAGAAAATTTTGAAATGATTCATCATTTCTGAGATTCTTAAGGCTTTGGAGAACATGTCTCAAAGTTGTTATGGCACTAGTCAACTCCATTTTTATGCTTTGCAACAGTTTACTTGCAACATTAATTTCGTTTATAACATAGTGCCATATAACCAGACAACATAACAATTTTAAATCTCTGAGTTTTAGGGCAAGGGTTTCAGCTTCATGTCTCGCCATTTTGTCTACTGACTCGTCGTCAGCAATTTCTATCAATGCATCATAAAATTCCTCAATATAATATCTTAAAGGACGAATGGTCTCGATTCTAAATTCCCAGCGAGTTGTACTTAATGGCTTGGGCGTTAGAATTATAATACTTTTCTGAACGATTCCTTAACGCTGAGAAGAACACATACAATTTCTGAACCGTTTCAAAAAATAAAACCCCTTTTCTAAATGACATCGCTGCATCATTGACCACCAAGTTGAGAGAATGAGAATAGCAAGGGATATAAAAAGCTCTCGGGTTCAAGTCCCTAATATGTTGTTGAACTCCTGAATGTTTTCCTTTCATATTTGATCCATTGTCATACCCCTGGCCACGAATGTTTGCGATTGGAATATCCATGTCTGACAATTTACTTAGAATGCATTCGGTTAACGCTGAGCCTGTAGTAGCTTCTACAGCAATGAAACCAAGAAAATGCTCATCAATGTTGATATCATCTGGATTCGTATTAACAAATCTTACAATTAGTGTTAATTGTTCAATGTGACTTAAATCGGGAGTACAGTCTGCAACTATGCTATAACATTTAGCTTTATCCACCATAGAAATTATTTCTTTTTTATGGTTCCATAGAGAAGAGCAATCAATTCATTTTGAATGTTTTTCCCAAGGTAATGTTGGGTCGATCCACGAGCTACTCTCATTAAATGTTCACACATAGCACTATCAAATCTGGCAATCAGTTCAACAAGCTTTAAAACATTTCAATTGTTAGGGTCATATAATTTATCAGATGTTCCACGAAATGGCAAGCATTGTTGGCTCAAGAACTGGAGAATAGCAATTAGACGTTCTATTATGCTCCTCCAGTGTCGAACTTCTGAATTTAATAACTTTTTTTGCATTGAATCAATTGTCTGTACTGATTTAAGCCTGGACGATAATTCAATCCACTTTGTATGAGACTCCAAGTGGTTTTTAGATTTTTCGTGTTCATCAAGATACACATACAAATGACCCCAATCATTATAGCCATCAGTAGTGAGTGACATTTTATTACAGAAAAACAACTTACATCAGAAAGAAAATACAGAATCTTTTTCTTTTGAATACACTAACCATGATCGATTAATATGTTCTCCAATTCTGAGCTCCCTAGTGTAAAAATTTAGTGACAATTTCCGACCATTAGAGCTGCGCGAAAAAAGAAACTTATTTTTTGGTCTCTCTGGCAGGCCTTTTTTTAAGATTTCCAGTCTTTCGGTATCGCTTAAAGAAGGATTCCATCTTGCCGGATCAGTGTACCTCTCAAGTTCATCACTTAAATCTCTGGAATTGGAAACGGTCAAAGCAGTCTCATTTTCGACATTGTTCGTAATATCTACGTTACTGGGGTCCGAGTTAGAAGTACTTGCCATGAGCTCAGAATCATTTGTTTCGGTACATTTGCTTATTTTCTTCTGTCCTATATCAGCTGTTTCAGTTTTTAGATATTTATGTAAAGGCCCGCTATGTTTTTGAATATTGGGTTCTTTTTCCAGTTTCCGTTTCCGATATTCGGCACCTGATAGTTTTTTTTTTCTTTTATCGGACATTATATCTATTTGAATATTGAAACTGTTTTAATAAACCCTACAATAAAATGTATTATTTAGTAATGAATGGAGGCTGAAGCACTGTACTAATTTCCATAAAACATTTAAAAAACTTATTTATCACTGTAACACATAGCACACTAATACTGAGCAAAATCAACTTCCTTGAATGCACACTCGAAAACAACTGAAACATTCGAGCCGCCAACATAGAACGGTCGATAAAAAAATAAATTTCCGATTCCAACGCCAAGTTAATTAATTCCCGTCTCTCGTTCAGCCATGCCGGAAGATTTATCGTTGCGGTCTTCAGTTGACCACTGAACACGGAAATATAATCCTCTGGGAACCACTGTGGTTTTGACCAAGCGAATAAATTGTACTGACGTCCCTAAAGAAATACCTTTTAGTGCCTTTGTAAGAGAAGATAGCATTAGGATCGTATGGCAGAACTATTAGTGAAGACTTGAAAAACAGCTAAAGAACAGACCGCAGGTGCAAATGTTTCGTAGAGAAAACAGACAAAATGTGAAGGAATAGAAAAGTAAGGAATTTTAAAATAATCTAGACGAAACCTTCGAACACTCCGTGACACCATCCACTGAGGGTTTATTTCAGGAGCCGTTTAGGTTATTCAATCAAAATTCCGGTCGATGACACTCCGACAAATGCTCGCGCCCGGGCTTGAACACCTGATCGCTAGCGCAGTGTGGTAACCATTACACCATCGCGGCTCCCAGGCAGAATATTTTGGTGGAATTGTAAAAATAAGTAAAAAGATTTTTTGCCGCCCCCCAAAGCTTGCCGCCCCGTGCAAATGCACGTGTCGCACCGTCGGTAGAGCCGGCCCTGGATGGAACTATCCAGATTATCTGATAATTACCTTTATGAGCAGTCTCGGCGAATAGTTTTGACGTCATGGGTAATAAAAAATCCCAGACCTAAGGGTCTTTTATATTTGGACATGCGCCCTAATATAACCGATTAAGTTGAACGGGACGCGCCTCGCCAAAACGAGGCAAAACTTTATTATTAAAAATCATTTTAGTTATTGAAAATTAAGCACTTTCGGCCACTTTCCTGGATGAATTTACAGATGTGGCGCTTTTCATAACGACACTTATTTAACAAACGCGATGAGTCAATCGTTTTTGAAGGGCGTACTGTCTAGTTAAGCAAAAAAACGATTCTTTTGGCCAAATACTGCTTGACATGCACACCATCATAGCTGGCAGATGCTGGAGCTGGGTCGGCCATGTCCTCAGAAGAGACTGTTGCGTGATAAATTCTCGCAACATCGTTTTATTTCAATATCTGTTTTATAACGCAAGGGCAACAACTGCTTGAAATCTATAGTCACTTTTCTCGGTAAGCATTTGTCTTCTCGCGTTAGTATCGAATGCAGTTAACTTTTGAGCTGTGGTCATTTTTGCGCTGGACTGCGCATGACTTGTCTTGTTGTTTGGTCGATCGGTTTCCGCCCACCACTAGTGGGAGTGAGCGATTTGGAATGGCGAAAGAGATGCCTCGTTGAAGAGGGGATCTCCGTTTTTTTTTTGTTCTGTCAGGGATGTGTAGTCCTCTTATGGATATTTCGTTTAGTCGAGATAATACCTCTAGTGTTTTCCCACATGTCGGGAGGCGTGATATTTCTGTGTATTTCATGAAAGCAAGGTAAATTGACTTTTTCATTAACTCTATCGATTTTGGGTCGTGAGCGATTTCGATTCATAGCCTGTCTCCGAAAGTCGTCGTCACGAGATGTTCTTTCCCAGCTCACATGTCGCTGCATTGTACTGCATCGGTTGATGCATGTACCAAGGACCATTACTTGCTACTTTGTTAAATGAACTAGGTTTAGAAAACCTTTATTATCTAGAGGATATTCTTGAGGACATTATTTATACTTCGGCAGACGTGTCTGTCTTGCTGAAGTCAAACTAAGGAGAGTGAACTGATCTCATACATCTGGTTATCTCCTGGCTGTTATAGAAAAGGATGGAGTTTTTCACCTGACTACATTTACAGCACTTTGAAATATAACATGCATCTGACTCATCATTGTAATGCTGTCTACCGTTTATTGCTGTATTGAATGTTGCTGTGATAATGACTGTTTGATGTGCCTACACATTTGCGTAACCATTTTGTCACTGTGGCGTCCACAATAAATAATGAAGAAAAACGTCAACGGCTGTTTCAAGACTCATTGACTTTATACGTCGTGAGTTTACTGACGTCCTATGTGGATTGCCCTGTTATTGTTGCATGAACATTGTTTTGACTGAACACATCTACACACTACACAAAACCAGACATGCGGATGCCATCCATCATCATATGGCATCACGCATCATTTGGTGGCCATAAGCTGGTTTGATTCTGGTACTAGCAAACACGGGGTCCCTTACCCACTTCATTTTCAACAAGAATTCATCAGCATCCTTCAAGAAATTAACATTCTTCAATACAGTCAACATCTTCAAAATTTTCAAAGTACTCGGCGTTGCCCGGTAAAAGTCAAAATTTCAACTTTTTGACGGAAACAAGAATTTGACAGTACCCGGCGTTGTTACATGTTGCCGGATAACTCGGACTGCTGTTATCTTTTACGCAAGTCAAGCAAGTTGCTGCTGTCAAGGTTCCAGTGCTGTCGTTTTTTGAGAAGGTCAAGTGCCGGTTGAAACGGGTTGTTTTCTGAAGAAGGCCAAGTACCGATTTCCATCAACTTACTTTTGGATTAGAAGGTCAAGTGCCGAAACAACTCAACACACAGTATGTCAGAAGCTCTTGTACCATCGTGTTAGCAGTGGAAGCAGTTCAGATGTGCCATCATCGTTGGAGCTTCGCTCTTTAGGACGTTGATTGACATCCGTTTTTCTGCTGTTCTACGATTGGAAGCCTTTAAGTTAAGTGGCCTGTTTGTATGTAAACTGTGCCCTTATACTTCTGCTGAGTCTTCTGTGTATCATCTCATTCTATATGTTATATGTCTATATGTTATTTGTATATTTATATGTTTATATTTCAGCGGGTTCTCGGTTGGGTGGTGTCTCCGTTAGATTATGCCACGTCATAGAGGTCGTCTATTGTGAGCGTTTTCTGTAGGGTTTGCAAATTTCCGATACTGGAATTTGCTAAGCGACTTCTGTTGCTATTTATGTTAGCTGTGATGACATGTTTTAATATTGTTTTCGTTATTATTTCACATTCTTTAGTTTTGTTGTGATTTGTTTGTATTTGTTAGCCTACTCTTGTCTATAATTTAGTTTCATACAACATTTTTGTTTATACACTGTGGTGTCATGTATTTTGTTTAATTCTATCGCAGATATCGTCACATTTTTTGTGATATTTCATTAATTTCTGCTTTATTTTTAGTTGATTTCTGCGAAAGTTTTTGTATTGTTGCTGATCTTTGTTATTGTTTACATTGTTATTGTTTACATTGTTTGTATTGTTTACATTTTCAATGTTTACATTCTGCATGTGTTTACATAGTCATTGTTTACAGTTATAGTAATTAGTTAATGGGCTATGCTAATGCACTGTTACTACTATACTGATGATAAATGAATGATGAATAGTGTCGTGCACTATTGAATGAGAAGTGCACTTATGATCAAGATTTGAGTGCTGATATTTCATATACAAGTTCTTTGATTGGAGACTTGTTTCCCACAGAGACTGGGATAATATAATGTGATGTGAATATACAAGTGCTTAATTAAGACTTGTTACACTTAGGTTTGAAATAAATTAGTTAATTATTTCAGGTTTTGGACTCATATGTTAGACAACATGTCTACATTTGAGCACTTTATTGAGCAGGGTAAATTGCTTGGGAAGACTGGTGATAAGTTAGAAGAATTTGCAACTGCTCGATATGATAAAGCAATGGAAGCTGAACAAAAGAAACTGCATATGGAAGCTGAACAAAAGAAACTGCAGATGCAGGTGGATGAAAAGAGATTCCAAATGGAAATGGAAAAACAAAAAAGGGAATCAGAAGCTGAGGAAAGAAAGCTACAGCTAGAGGCTGAGAATAAAAGACTTGAAAAAGAAGCTGAGAATAAAAGACTTGAAAAAGAAGCTGAAAATAAAAGACTTGAAAAAGAAGCTGAAAATAAAAGACTTGAAAAAGAAGCTGAAAATGAAAGACTTCAAATGCAGGCTCAAGCTGAAGAAAGGAAGTTACAAAGAGAGTCTGATGAGAGGAAAGCAAAAATGGAACATGAAGAAAAACTCTTAGCTTTAGAGTTGGAGAAATTGAAATTGACGAGCATGAGTAATGGTAATGATTCAAACAAGGGTTCATCTTCTGGGAAGGCTAATAATGATACTTTTAAGATTAAGTTACCAACATTTAGTCCTTCCAGTGATGACATAATGTTCTATCTGGACAGATTTGAACAAGCATGTACAGCTCATAACATAGACAAAGCAAAATATGTTTATCAGTTATCAGGGATACTGACAGGTAAAGCTCTAAGTATATTAAATATGGTGGATGAACCTGACAAGAGCAATTATGAGGTTGTCAGGGCCGCTTTGTTAAAGAAATATCAGCTTAACGAAGACGGCTATCGTCTACAATTTAAAAACATGTTACCTGAAAATGGAGTTGAATTCTCCGAGTTTATTGCAAGAATACGCATTACTTTCTCACGATGGGTTGAACTATCTAAGACGGAAAAAACTTATGAAGGACTTATGGACTTAATACTTAGAGACAAAGTCATGTCGTCTGTCAATGAGTCTTTCCTTGCTTTCCTTCATGAACGTAAACCTAAAACAATAAAAGAAATGGAAGATTTCTGTTGCCAATACGTAACTGCGCACCCACACATAACCATGGGTAACTCTAAGGTGAAAGAAGGTTTACCAGTTGCTTCGGCAGCTCCGTATGGTCAAAACTTTGCTCGTAGATCCCAACAAAATTTTGATAGAAAGGGCAGCGGTAATTTCTGTCAAAATCATGGAAACCAATTTCATGGTGATTCTTCTTCGAAGAATTGGAGACAACCTGATAGTGGTCGTTACTATCACCCTAATAATTATAAGCATTTCAAAAGAGGATATGGTAATAGAGGTTATTCCTGCCGAAGACCTCAGAACCAAACAAATAGATGTTCGCATCAATGTGAACATGATAGTAATCGTGGAAACTGGAATTCGAACCAGTATAACAATTACAATAGAGACAATAATAACTGCAGAGATAATAATAACTCTGATAACTTCAGAGGTAATAATAGTCGGGGTAGATCTCAACACAAAAAAAAGAGATATCAGCAGGCTAATGCTGTACAACAGGAAACTGAGGGAGCCTGTAATCATGTTGTTGATAGTAAAAACTTTGACGCTGTCACTAGTTCTGCTTTTGACTTTGAAAGAGCAAACAAATGCCCCCAATGCAGTACTTTATTCGAACCGGGTACCATAACTACTTTGAGTTGTGGTCACCCACTTCCCGCTCTTCCTGCTGCTGTTGCGCATGACGGGAGGGGTTCTTTAATTCTACATAAGGGTCTTGTTAATGATACTCCGGTCTCACTACTTTTCGATTCCGGATGCACCACTATTGGTGTTAGACAATCGCTTGTAGATCCATCTTGTGCTACAGGAAGGGTTATTAAATGTGTCACATTTGGCGGCACTCTAGAAAAATATCCTACTGCTGTAATTCGCATTGCCACTCCTTTCTTTACTGGAGATGTGCATGCTTGTCTCTTACCTAATCCTATTGCGGACCTTATTATTGGTCGTATTCACGGAGTTAGGGAGTGTACCCCACAGCAGATTGCTGCTTGGGAAGATAATAACATGCAAGCTACAAATGCAGTAGTTACAAGAGCACAAGCTCTACAAACACCCGAAACTTCACTGAATAGTGATAATGAAGTTGATAGCCAAGATAGTCACTTAGTAATTACTCGTGACTCTTTCATAAAATTGCAAGAAGAAGATCCTTCTTTAAAAAAATTCTTCGTTCTTGCGAAGAAAGGTGATCCGAATCAGGATACAAATAGAAAATCTTGGATTGCAATGAGAAACGGCGTACTTGTACGTATGGTACAAGATTCGACTACGTCGGCACATTCGCAAATTCTTGTTCCCAAGAGCATGAGAGTCCAAATATTACAACATGCTCATGACTCGCAATGTGCTGGACATATGGGTTTTGCCCGTACGAAGTCGAGAGTCCTTGCGGCTTTCTTTTGGCCTTTTGTCAATAAGGACATTCGTATTTACTGCCGATCATGCAAGGTATGTCAGGAGGTCAAATCTAGAGGACCACGACATGCTGCGCCTATCCAGGCTGCTGACATTCCTATTCGGCCGTTTCAGAAAATGGCCATAGATATTATTGGCCCTTTTAAGGTCAAGTCGGCCAGAGGACATCAGTTTATCCTTACATGTGTCGATATGTGCACACGTTGGCCAGAGGCTATTCCTCTTAAGAGCATATCTACTACAGATATCGCAGATGCTCTTTGGTTGATATTTTCTCGCTGGGGTTCCCCAGAGAAATATTGTCAGACCATGGCACTCAACTCATATCTGACACTATGTCACAGGTAATGTCTACCTTACATATTGAACGATCTCTCAGTAGTATCTACCATCCTATGTCTAATGGGTTAGTTGAGCGTCTGAATAGAAACGCTCAAGACTTTGCTTGGTAAGATAACTGAAGATCATCCTCAAGATTGGGACAGGGTTTTACCCGCGGCTCTCTTTGCCTATAGAGAAGTCCCTAATGAACACACAGGATTTTCTCCCTTCGAACTTGTCTTTGGCGCGCGTCCACGCGGCCCTATGTCTTTATTACACGATCTCATCACTGCCGATGATATTAGCGATGAAACTCAATCCGCATATGAGTATGTCATTGCTCTTAGACAAAAGATCATTGAGGCATGTAAGCTAGCAACTGCTTCATCAGAAATTGCTAAAGAGAAGGCAAGGCAGTTTGCTAACAAGAATAGATGTCTACGACAACTTTGTCCAGGTGACAAAGCATTCGTCCTACTCCCCAGTAGGGAAAATAGACTTCTTATTGCATGGAAAGGTCCGTATGCAATAGTCTCTCGGATTTCCGATGTTGACTATGTGGTCGATATTGATGGAAAGCATAAAACTTTCCACATAAACATGCTTTCGGAATTTCACGAACGTCCGGACTATTTGCTGCCTATTTTCCAGGCAACGGATGATGCTCCTGCACCTCACGGTCATTATTCATCCCTGTCTGTCATTCAGGATGAGGAAGCTACCTTCTCTGATGTCAACCTTCCCCTTCCAGTGGTTCCATTACATTCTACGGAATCTTGGAAAAACGTTTCTGTTTCTCCTAATCTTTCTGGTGACGAACATCGACAAGTCTCGTCGATGTTACAAACATTTCAGGATGTTCTCACTGACATTCCTGGACACACAGATGTCATAGAACATGACATAATTCTTACCGACAATAATCCAATTAGGGTTAGGCCGTATCCTATTCCTATACACTTTCAGTCGCAAGTGGAAAAGGAATTGGATGAAATGATTCAATTAAATATAATTGAACCATCGACTTCACCATATTCTTCTTCCATGGTTATTGTCCGGAAGAAGGATAAGAACATACGAATTTGCGTTGATTATCGCAAATTGAATCAGGTCACAAAGTTCGACGCTGAACCGATGCCTTTGTTAGAAGATCTACTGATTAGACTTTCTAATTCTAGATTCTTCACTAAACTTGACTTGTCTAAAGGTTATTGGCAAGTGCCTTTAGCAGAGCATGCCAAACCTCTTACTGCTTTTTCTACACCTAGGGGTCTATTTCAATGGAATGTTATGCCTTTTGGTCTCATGAACGCCCCTGCCACTTTCGTTCGCATGATGCGTCGAATTCTGTCACATCGTTCGGATGTCATCGCATACTTAGATGACATCTGTCTCTTCAGTGATACCTGGGAAGATCACTATTTAGGGTTATATGACTTACTGTCCACTCTACGTGAGAATAATTTGACAGCAAAACCTTCTAAAGCTTTTGTTGGTTTTGGTGAAATCTCTTTCCTGGGTCATCGTGTTGGTCATGGTCTCTTGAAGACAGAAGACCACAATACTTCCAAAATACTGAACATCTCTGTTCCTAAAACGAAGAAACAAGTTAGGAGTCTCTTAGGTTTAATTCAATTTTATGGGAGATTTATTCCAAATTTATCTTCGATCATGGCACCTCTCTCAACATTGTTGAAGAAAGGTTCGCCTAATCTGGTCCGTTGGTCTGAAGAATGCAAATCTTCACTAGACCAAATCAAGAATATATTTTCTTCTCCTCCCATCTTAAGATTACCTACTCTTGATAGGACTTTTGTTCTTCGGAGTGATGCTTCATCCACTGGGATTGGAGCAGCACTGATGCAAGAATATGCAAATACTCTGCATCCTGTTATGTACATTTCTAGAAAACTAAATGCGGCAGAGAGGAACTACTCGGTTTTAGACCGTGAGTTGTTAGCGATGGTTTGGTCAATTCTAAAGCTACAAAGATTCCTCCTGGGCGCACATTTCATTCTAGAGACTGATCAGAAAGCTCTTACAGCTATTCAGACTAAGAATTTGAAGAGTTCGAGATCCACTCGATATGCTATAGCGTGGTGCGGATAATGTGATGGCTGACATTTTGTCTAGATGCCCACATGACTCCAACTAATACTTCTGTCCTATATTTCTATATATTACAGAGTCATAACACACCTATATTTCTACAATAGATTAGCACATCTTCTTCTGTTCGTTTTTTTAAAATGATAGAGGAGGACTGAGTAGTTAATATAAGGGCCGTTAGTTTACTAAACAGCCACAATTATTAATAATGTATTGTACCTTATGAAGCATATTAGTTATTAATTAGCATTATATTGCTTGTACTTTCTCAGAATGTCATTGTTGAGCTGAGGACTTACCTTACGAGTTCTAGATTGTGTACTTACCCTCGGAATACCAGAGCATATGTCCTGGATCGTCATGTAGTTTAACTTTGCTATGTACTTATGTCATTACATGTCAAAGAATGTACTATTTAAATTTTCCTATCAGATTTGTACATCCATTTTTAAAGACAATATTAGAGTATGCTGTTTAATGATGATTATAGTAACTTGCATACGTATATTGTGTTTACATGCTAACGTGATGTGTGTTGGTGACACCTCCCCGATGTGAATATTTTTTGAGACATATTTATTTTTCTGTTGAGGTATATCCTCACCAGACACTCTATAATTAGCCTATTGTTTGGCAATTTAATTAATTATCAGCGCATAATTCGTGCGTTTTGAGCCGCTTATCGCTTGCTCTTTGATATTGAAAAAAAAATATGTTCCACATTTTTTTTTTATCGGGAGGAGGTGGTGATATGTTGCGTGATAAATTCTCGCAACATCGTTTTATTTCAATATCTGTTTTATAACGCAAGGGCAACAACTGCTTGAAATCTATAGTCACTTTTCTCGGTAAGCATTTGTCTTCTCGCGTTAGTATCGAATGCAGTTAACTTTTGAGCTGTGGTCATTTTTGCGCTGGACTGCGCATGACTTGTCTTGTTGTTTGGTCGATCGGTTTCCGCCCACCACTAGTGGGAGTGAGCGATTTGGAATGGCGAAAGAGATGCCTCGTTGAAGAGGGGATCTCCGCTTTTTTTTGTTCTGTCAGGGATGTGTAGTCCTCTTATGGATATTTCGTTTAGTCGAGATAATACCTCTAGTGTTTTCCCACATGTCGGGAGGCGTGATATTTCTGTGTATTTCATGAAAGCAAGGTAAATTGACTTTTTCATTAACTCTATCGATTTTGGGTCGTGAGCGATTTCGATTCATAGCCTGTCTCCGAAAGTCGTCGTCACGAGATGTTCTTTCCCAGCTCACATGTCGCTGCATTGTACTGCATCGGTTGATGCATGTACCAAGGACCATTACTTGCTACTTTGTTAAATGAACTAGGTTTAGAAAACCTTTATTATCTAGAGGATATTCTTGAGGACATTATTTATACTTCGGCAGACGTGTCTGTCTTGCTGAAGTCAAACTAAGGAGAGTGAACTGATCTCATACATCTGGTTATCTCCTGGCTGTTATAGAAAAGGATGGAGTTGTTCACCTGACTACATTTACAGCACTTTGAAATATAACATGCATCTGACTCATCATTGTAATGCTGTCTACCGTTTATTGCTGTATTGAATGTTGCTGTGATAATGACTGTTTGATGTGCCTACACATTTGCGTAACCATTTTGTCACTGTGGCGTCCACAATAAATAATGAAGAAAAACGTCAACGGCTGTTTCAAGACTCATTGACTTTATACGTCGTGAGTTTACTGACGTCCTATGTGGATTGCCCTGTTATTGTTGCATGAACATTGTTTTGCCTGAACACATCTACACACTACACAAAACCAGACATGCGGATGCCATCCATCATCATATGGCATCACGCATCAAGACCCCGATGCCATCACAAGAACAGCTATGCTTTGGACCCCTGAAGGAAAACGAAAGAGAGGCCGACCAAAAACCACCTGGCGGAGGACTGTGGAGGCTGAGATGCAAAGAATGAACCAGAGTTGGGGCACTGTACGAAGGATGGCCACCGATCGAGCAAAGTGGAATCAATTTGTTGTTGCCCTACAAGACGCCACTAGGCGTGATGGCCACTGACTGCTTTGACGGCCGGCGGCTAATGATCAAAGAAGAAAGAAGTACTGTCTAGTAAGTTGAAAGTTAACGGCTCTGTCTGGTAAGTTGAAAGTTAACGGCTCTGTCTAGTAAGTTGAAAGTTAACGGCTCTTATTAATCTTAGATTTAGAACCGTATATAATGTCTAATAAAAGCAAGAAATATATTCATTTTGAAATATCAACAACGCGATTAATTATTTTATTTTAGAAATGAACATTATATTGTTTTGCCTTGTATTATATATTATAATTAAATAAACTCAGCTAATATTTTGTAAATTAAACTTCGTGAAGAAGTTAAAATGTAAGGGTATGAACAAATGAGAATACCAATATTAGATTATTTGCAGGCATCAAACTTACCTATAAATATAGAAGAAGTGTTAAGAATAGACAGACCTAGGGAACTGCACAATATAGTCAAACAATATTTAACACGAACAAAGGTTAATATATAGTGGCTGGGAATGTGAACGTCTGATGCTGTTCTTACAATGCATATGACAAAAGTGGTGAAAGTCAATTAAATATCTGTTAAAGTCAGTTATATAACTAGAACCACCAGGCCTTTACACCACTCCACCTTAATATTATTCTTGTTCAGAGTTTCTGCTTGATTTTGTTCGTTTTTGTTGTTGTTTTTTTTTTAAACATACAAGCATAATCGGTAATTATGATTTTCCCTATTTACAATGATTTGACAAATGTGATGCCACTTTCTCATATCGGGAGTTGTTCATATTGTTTGGAATTGAAAACAATATACAGTATATCCTAATTATAACCCATCAGAGGTTGAACGGGATATTTTTCTTCATTAATTAAAAAAAAAAAAATGAAGAAATAAATAAAGATGAAGATCACTGATAACCCAATGGGAAAATTTTCAATATTAAGCGAAATATGATTGTTTTAAAAGCTGTCGCAGAGAGATTTATGATTAATAAATTTTTATATCTTTTTCTCTGTTCTTCGACTGGGAAATGACCATAGGTTAGCTTGGTGTTAGGTGTGCCAACACGCTGGGAAATGACCATGGCAGGTGTGAAACGCGTCTGGCAGTTTCAGTGCCGTCGTCTGAGTTTTATGTAGGTGTTAAGACGGGAACTAATTCGGGTTTTCGAGAATTAGGAAATCATTTCTTTTCATAAGATATAAACCCCAGTAGTTAGACTTCAGGCATTCAGTACTCCTAAGTTGCAGTAGACGGATCGCTCGTGCTAGAGAATAAGCTTGTATAGCGAAGTTCTTAGTTTTCTCGTCAATTTTTGCCGAGCTTCTAGAATACCTATCTAGTGAATAAATTCTAGGTTCGCGGTGATCGCCCGTAGTTCTGTTTGGAGGTAATATTATATCTAGTATTTTGTGAGTGATTTAAGTGGTAAATCGCCTATTTTATTTTCCCTAGTTAGATTTCTGTGCAGAGGGATTAAATTATAAGTCTGTTATATTCTCTAGTTGACGTGTTACAGTAGAAAGCAGAATAAATTTTTATTTCTAGCTTAAACTCATGCAGCTGTAAATAAAATTTAATTAAATTGCTAGTAACCAGTCCGAGTATATTGTAACTAACTTATAACTGCACTGAGTCATCATTGAGTATTGACGGAATACGTAGATATTTCTATTTCATGATGATTGATTTTTTTAAACGATCATAATTATTTCACGGGAGTTTTAACGTTAAGACAAGCTCTACGCTTGCAGTTATAATGTAAGTTATAACCGAAGCGAATATTATGGTTAAGTATTTTGTACTTTTCTCTTCCTTATACAGTTTTGGGTCAGCCCAACTTTTACCAGCGGTTTTAGTACAATTGAGAGAAGAAACATTTTTATCTTTAACCACGTGGGTTTACAAGTTAACACCTGTCTTGCAGTGTGTGTGCCTCAAGAAATAGACAGAGTACAAATCTCACTAACGGTTTTAAAGACTAAATGCCTATACTGGGCCTATTGAGCCAGATTATATTTCTTCACAAACTCTCATGTACATGCAGCCCTGTGGCGAGAAAAATTACAAAACATTATCATTCTGACATTTTGACTAATTGTGGTGTGACCAATAATTATCTATTGAGAGAATTTACCAACCGGTCATCTTCCTAAATAAGGGAAACCTCGTGATTCTGACACTGTGTGCCCGCTTAAATCTAATTCTTGCCTGAACTGAGTAAATTGACACTAACTTAAATCTGAAAAGTAAACTATCGCATGAAGAGGACGCTCCCCAGACCCATTGGATGAAACCAAAATCTGCAGAGCTGGGATCCGCTTCATCAAAAAGACAGACAGATTAAATGGTGTGTGTGTACTAACGTGCGCCAGACGGCGAACACCAGCTAAATTTTAGGTAAGAAAAGTGAGACAGGGGCCCCTGCTGAAAGAACAGAGTGAAAGCAGACTGAGTGATTCTTTTATAATATGATTTGTGCACCCACATTTTTTTGTAATTTCATTTATGCAAATTGTTGCTAAATGCGGGTTTTCCTCTCTTAGGATAGATTAGGGTATACATTCTGTTCTCAACTTTAGAGGGAAATCTGAGACTATAGAGTATATATCCGTGACTCTTTGGGGCTATCACTTTTCTTCTAACAGGATCGTGGGCTAAACATCGAGGGAAAAGATTACACCTATGGGTCTATTATACTTGTAGTAACTCATTACCTTATATGTATTTTCTATGCTTGATATTAACATTTATGCGTTGTGGTAAATTTTCCTTATGTTAATAAATTTACATAAACTTTATTCAAGCGTGTCGGTCAGCTCGTTCCAACATATCTATATTCCATTGTTATAGTTTTTCCACGTCTGTGCGTCTAACTGTCGTCACTTATGTGTGTGTGTGTATGTGAGTGGAGATATATATATTAATATATATTATAATAGACTGTCTGACTCCTCTAGATCGGTTGTAGAAGATAGGCTGAAAGAGAGAAGATTCTCGATTTCAGGGACTCTATTAATTTCTCCATCTCACTCGTGGAAATCTATTTCTATTATTATCTCTCACTGTTGCTATCACTGGTTCTAATCTATTCAGAAGGGACCAACCCAAGTCTTAATTCCCCTATCAAAAATCTACGACAGAATGGTGGCTCGTTTTCCGGGAATTGAACTCTAGTCCTGAGCAAATACGAATATGAGCTCGTCTGCAGGATTAATTTTCTTTATTCTGATATAGAGTAAGAGTGTGATGTCTTGTGAGTTTGACTATCTTTAAAAATAACTATCCCCTAGACAATCGATCTGTTTATGGGCTTGCTGACCACACGTATAGACATTGTTTTTCCACAGCATTTTTGAGTATATTATACATTTTGATTTACAGGTTGATTTTGTCGGAAGTTACGTTATATGTTGATTTTGTAATACTAAACCGCTGGTAGATTTTGTGATTGTTTTTACAATCACATGGTAGTGAAGCAGAAAGGTGTTTGAACTAAGTTAAGGAGCGCGTTCGGACTATTCGTCCTGTTAATTGCCTCCCTTACCCTAACTGGTTTGGACGGAGACGAAGCGAAAGCTTTTGTCAGGGACGAACTTGAGAGATATGATGCGGAGCAGAAGGAACAATCAGCCGAAGCTAGAGAGCAGAAGAAGATTGAGGAAGAAATGGAAATTTGCAGGGTGAACGAAAGAGAGAAGGAGATACAGCATGAGAAGGAGAGGGAGGAGAGACAGCATGAGAAGGAGAAGGAGAAGAGACAGCATGAGGAAAGAGAAAATGAGCAACGACGACAGCATGAGCTGGCGCTTAAAGCTCTAGAGGTCCAAAGTCATGGCGCTGCCTCTACCTCCAGCAAGGGAGAGTCTTCTCCTCATTCTTCCTTCATTGATCCTTCTAACGCTCAATCTTTTCAACTCACAGCTATGTCTTTCACTCTAGAATCTTTCTCTTGTCCTAATGAGAAGATTGACACATGGCTAGAAAAATTTGAGAAAATTGCAACTCTGTACGGTTTAGAGAGGTCGAGTTGGAATATGAAGCTTTCTCAGGCTTTGAAAAGCAGTGCGTATGATGTTTACGCCAAACTGGAAAGCAGCCAACAAGACAACTACGTTGTGTTGAAGAAAGCTTTACTTGAGCGCTTCGAAATGAATGCGCAAAAGTTTTTGCAACTGTTCCGCAACAGCAGAAAGGAGAACTCTGAAACTTGTAAGCAGTTCTCGTCTCGTTTAAAGGGATATTTGACCAAGTGCCTAGAACTCTCGCAGCTCGCCTCTACCTATGAAGGTCTGGGGGAGTTCGTTATATGCGAACAGATAAGGAACACTTTGTCTGCTGACACCCGAAGATTTCTAGCTGAGCAGGGTGCAGAAAAGCTTGAAGACATCTTGGAAAAGTCTGAGCGATACCATAATTCGCTGGCCGAACTGCCGGCCACAAAACGTAAACCGACAGAAGAGCCTTTTCGAAAGAATAATCTAGACCAAGCTTCTCATGGTTCTCACCAAAATAACCACAGAGAAACTGGACCTCAAAACCCCCCTCCTGAAAAGTCTAAGTTCTACAAACACAAGTACCCCACCAACAATAAGCAGTCTGATCAACCCAACCTTCCTACATGGCAGCGCAGCCAGAAAGGACGAGGTGGCAAAGGGAAAACCCCTGAGCACGGGACATATGATCAGAGCGAGCACACCGAACCTTAACGCATCGGATGCTTGCTAACAGTCTCGCAATGTAGAATTAATGTCAGTGATTCTCAACCTGAAGAGGGGAGACCCTCAACGCGAGGTACTGTTATTTTGAACGGTTCTTCAACTTTTTGTTTATTTGACACGGGGCTTTCTTTTGATTGCATTGTTGCCAGGCACCTGGTCAAACCCGGTCAAGAGACAGAAGAGACCGTCCAACTTTGTGGAGTTTCTAAGAGTGATGCACCTACAGCGCTTCCCATTGCATTGGTTGAGATCCACTCTGATTTTGTCAGAGGTGTGATCAAAGCGGCTGTTATGGATGACCCGATCTACCCAGTCATACTTGGCGGTAGATATGTGTCTATTGGGAAACCGGAAGAGCCAATTGTGGCAGCAGTAACTACAAGAGGGCAAACCAAGAAGGAACGGGAGCCTGCGCCAAATTTGTTACCTATGGAACTTAAAGAAGCGCAACAAAAGGACCCTACTTTGGCACCCTGCTTTAGGAAACTGCCCATGGCTAAGGACCCTAGACAACACGGGGACATTTTTTCTAAGGATGGCGTACTTTATCGCAGAACGGGCAAGCCTGACCAAGGTTACAATCAGCTCCTAGTACCGAAACAGTACAGAAGCCAAATCCTAGAAATGGGGCACTCTCTTCCCTTCAGCGGACATATGGGACAGAACGCCCCATACCAACGTATATCGACTCATTATTGGTGACCAGGAATGAATACTGATATTATCAGATATGTGAAATCCTGTGCCCAGTGCCAACGTGTGCCACCCAAGCAATGGACACCCCCAGTTTCCATGGGTGAAATGCCAATAATGGGAACACCATTTGAACGGGTAGTGATTGTCGTAAAGTGACATCTGTATGGACAACAGTTCAAATATCCCACTTTTTATAAATTCAAAGCGATAGAGATAACATAATATAGGGATAAAATAGTGAAGTTGTGTGAAACATCATCGCCCCGCCTGCAGGTCAATACTAACTTTTTATATCTCGTCCTTGAGACACTAACGGTAACAATTTTGAAAAAAGCAAAGCGTAGTCGTTCTAAAGAAAGATAGACAGAAGAAAGAACGAGGAAGGGGAAATGAGAGAGAGAGAGAAAAAAAAATGCAACTGTTGACACGCGTTGGAGTTTGATATCGCGAACCGAACGAAAGTGTGTGGCAATAACTTAGCATGTTTCCTAAAAGACGACACAGAAACCATACGGTCCTTTTTTTCGCTCGACACGCAGTTCAAAATATATATCCTCTTAGATCTGCAGACTGAAATGAAAAACACACAGACAAGATCGTATATCCGGCCTAAAAGTTGCAGTTTTGTGACGTTTGGCAGATGCGTGGTTCAAATTTGAATGAGAACGATAGTTACAGACCAATAACACTATTAACGTGGAATATTTGAAAATGCAGTGGGAGAAGGGATGAAAAAGAGCATAGGTGGTCGTGTCACTAGTTCGTTGTTTACTGAAATTTGAATTTGAACTCAAGTGGAGCATAGAAGGTTAGATTGTGTTGTTTCACAGAGTTGTTAGGAAATATATTAACATGTTGTAGAAAAGCCAGACAGGCTTTCTGACACTTGGGGAGAAAGTAAAAGTAAATATTAATGGGGAAATTGTTGTACAGTATTATGACATAAGACCAGGAAAACCATTGGCCGTCGTCTTCAGCAAGTCACCGTGATTGTACATCTTCTTCTTCTTCTTCCATCCTTAGCCATCAACCGGCAAAGCAGTATGTGGCCAGTACGCCTAGTGGCGTCTTAGGGCAACAACAAATTGATCAATCTATCGCTGTTTCCACCACGCCTGGTGGCGTCTTTGTGGAACAAAAACAGACCAAACAATCTATCATTGTTTCCGTAATCAGATTGGTTGGCAAGCAGGTGATCAGCCCACTGTGCGAAGTTTTTACGGGATGGGGTAAACAGCCCCATGCCCATACCCTCCTTAGTCGCTTTTTACGACATGCGTGGTAGGGTGCAGTGTTACTATTCTTTGCTCCCCTTTCGGGCCCCGGTAACACACGGGTGAATGATTGTACATGACTTGATATTATTAACTTAAAATGTTTCCTTTGTCAAGGAAAGTGTCAAACTATAGTTTGAAGTTTATTTGACCATGAATGGGGTAACAAACCAATTAAGAACGCTAACTAATTGTTTAGTTACCATGCTGAGTCTGAATATGATTGAAAAAAATGTTTATTAGTTGGGGAAAGAGAGAGTATATCAGAGGTTGAGTAGGACGCATTTATATCGTTCCAGGGTTTCATCTATGACTCAAAGTGAGCCCAGGTAAACCTATACCTGTATACACTTCTGCATCTAAAGACTCGAGGCAGTATCGACTGTGTGCCTCCTTGTTATATTTCAAGAGCAGAATCCTGACTTGGCAGTGGAAGCTAATGATGTGAACATAATTCATCCTGTATACCAGAAAACACTAAGTTAAGAAATCGTCTCCGGGCACTTGATATATCAAACTCAACTACTCTCATTTCCCAAATGTGTATTAGATCATTCAGATTATGATGAGGACAGACGTTCTTTCAATCATTATCCATTCATAGGAGCAAGAGTAAATTGACACTGTTCCAGATTGACATATTTAAGTAAAGTTGTGAAAAATAATATACTCAGTTATAAATTGAATCAATTTGATGTAAATACTTTGAATTATCATTTTGAGTTTCAATATTCCAGTATACACAAAATTGTGATACTGGAACAATAAATTGTAAAAAAGATTTCACATTTTAAACTTAACTCTGGGTGTTGTTAATTACTTATCATAGAGTTCTTAGGTGTATTTGTTGTCATTTTCTTACAGCACATTTCACATTACCCTAGACACTAGCCAGATAACAAACATACACCATTATTATACTTAGGATAAAATACGTCGCAGGCTGAGGTCGTATGGTGGTAGCAGAAAGGTTCCCCGAAAACACAAACCCTATTATCTATTAGACTGTGGGGCCTTCACAGCTTGACCTCACATCTGCATAAAATTCACATTTTACCAAATTAACATCAAATCCACCACATATATTGGGTCGCTCGCTCCGGGATTTTTAAAAAGTAGGAAATTAAAGATTAATTGGAGAGTTGGTTTGAGGTATCATTGCCCAGTGTTTTGTGTTTAGTTAGAGGTTGGTTAACTATTTTAAATTAGTTTGATAACATTAGATTATTATAGTATTAACAATAAGATGGCAGATTTGGCCAAATTCAGATCTGCTGCTGTGCAGGCTGCAAAGGAAATGGGGATGGAAGGTCAAGGTATGATTGCCTATGTAACAGCGGAATGTGACAAATGTATTGCCAGAGAAGATAGTAGATTAGCGGAGGAGAAAAGAATTTTGTTAGAAGATGTTAGGGAGACTGAGAAATTAGACGCTGAGAGGGAGGCTGAGATCAAGAGGCTGCAGTTAGAGGAAAAGAAACTTGAGGCTGAGGCTGAGGCTAAGAAACTTGAGGCTGAAAGGGAGAAAGAGGAAAGGAGACTTGAGGCTGAAAGGGAGAAAGAGGAAAGGAGACTTGAGGCTGAAAGGGAGAAAGAGGAAAGGAGACTTGAGGCTGAAAGGGAAGACGAGATTGGCGGCCGAACGGGAGGCTGAAGATAAAAGACTCCAAAGGGAACATGAGCTACGACTAAGGGAGTTGGAATTTTAAGGCCATGCTCCTGAACATGGAACTAGCCCATCCACTTCCGACTCTGCTGCAAGCCAGGGGGCCTCAAACTCAGCCATGGGGTTTCATTTAGACCCATTTGTGGAGAAAGATGATGATATTGAATCATTTTTAAGCCGCTTTGAAAGACTAGCTACCATATATGGGTTAGAGAAAGAAAGATGGAGTCTGAAGGTATCCCAGGGGCTTAGCGGAACCTCTTATGAGGTATTCGCCAAGCTGAGCAAAGATGACCAAGACGACTATGACATTCTTAAGCAAGCTCTTTTAGTTAGGTATGAGAAGAATAGCGAATTTTATAGGAAGAAATTTAGGAATGCCAAACTGCTGACTGGGGAGACTTATCACCAGTTCTCTGCACGCCTGGAGACATACCTGGAGAAATGGACTGCTCTGGGGAAAACCCAAGATTTAAGGGAAATGATTATGACTGAGCAGTTAAGAGAGTCCATGGCTCCAGACCTGAGAAAATTTCTCACGGAACATGGTGCTGAGAGACTGGGGGAGATCTTAAATGTGGCTGAAAGATATCAGGCAGCCCAGTCTGAGATGGCAGACATAAAGAAGAAGCCTATAGACCATAATAAAACCCCACAAAACCAAAACCAACCTAAATTTGAACATAGGAACAAGTTTAATAAAGGTAAAGCCTATTATGATAAGCCAAGTTTTGACCAACGCGATAGAAACCTGCAATTCAGTGAAAGAAAACCTTTCAACCCAGAAAGGAAATGGTGCCAAATTTGTAGGATGAATAATCATACTACTAGTGAATGTGGTAGGAAAGTTCCTCCATATCGCGCGGCATGCATGATAACAGTGGACAAGGGAAGAAAGAAGGACTTGCCGACAGAACAGCATGAACCTCATCATCCCCCCATCTGTGAAGAAGTGACATGTAATGGTGCCAGAGTCAGGTGCCTTTACGATTCCGGTTTGGAATATGACTCTGTTGTGAGTGCAACCCTGGTGCACCCTGACCAGTATACCACAGAGAAAGTGGAGATACAAGGGGCCCTCATGGGAACAGCCATCATGACATTTCCCGTAGTCCAGATAAATGTCAAGACTAGGTACGTGGAAGGAGTGATTAGAGCAGCCGTGTGTGACGACCCTAACTACCCGCTGGTGTTAGGAAAGAAATATGTTTTTCTAGGAAGCCCTGTAAAACCTGTGGTAATGGCCACGCTTCAGGTCAGGTCGACCCCTAGTAAAAAGGAGGAGGAACCACCACTAATTTATTCTCATAAACAAATGAGAAAGGCCCAGGTAAAGGACAAATCACTAAAACCTTGCTTTGGCAAATTGCAAACAAGCCATGCACACCCTAAGAAAGGGCAATTCTATTTGAAGGAGAGACTGCTCTACAGGAAAGCTAGAGCAAGATCAAAAGAATATGGACAGTTGGTACTTCCAACTTCATACAGGGAAAAAGTGATGGCACAAGCACATGTTGTACCAGACGGTGGACACCAGAGGAGTGGAACCACCCGTCAAAGGACATCTGAAAAATTTTACTGGCCCAAAGTAGCTGCTGATATTGCACAATTTGTGGGGGCCTGTGAAAAATGTAGCAAGGTACATTCCCCAAGTTGGGAAAATAATAATCAGATGCAAGCCAAGCATTCTGAAAAATATGGGCCTAAAAATCAAAAGGAAAACAAACATAATAAGGTAGACACAGAGGCTAGGTATGCACCTTCCCACAAACCGTCTTCCCAAAAAATATTTAGATTGGCAACTCTGCGTATGGCACCCAGAGAAAATATAAACAAACACCAGTCATCCCCGGCTCAATTTGAAGCCGCATTCCGGGAGCTGGCGGACATTAATATTGAAGATAATCCGCCAAATTTGAAACCGAAACAAAAGGTTAACGTAAGAAAAGTGGGGAGTGGATGATTGAGGAATTGGGGGAGTGATCCAATCGCTTCACAATATGGCTAGTAATTTAGCATCATCAGGGCACCGGTGAACGGGTTAGTGGCCGGCCCTACACAGTACACGGGGAAGTATTGTACGGACCCTGGCTGGAGATTACCCACATATTATAACATTACAAACGGGCGAATTAATTTCTGATGCAGAAAATTCATTTCCCCACATATTATATTATTTCACCAAAATTGTCGTTAGGCGGAGAATACAGTTGGTGAATATGGCCTCCATTTCAGTGGCGAATTATAGAATCTTATAATAATATTAGTAGAGGGTGTTCCATATTCCAATCAAGCCTGAGATCAGACCAATAGTTGGCTATGAACATTTCGGAGAAGCATAATGAATCCCTAGGTTGCCTTTTTGAATTGAGGATATTCCGAGTGTTTTATCCAGGCTGTTAAGAGAATTATTGGATCCCCTACACAACTGTGCCATCGCCATATTTATAGATTTCTCCCTCATAACTATTGCAAACTTGAGGGAGGTCTAGAACCTCTAAAATAATCTCTGGATATGTCATGGGACAGACTCAGGGAGGATTAATGGTGAAGATAGATTGATACTCAGCATGAGACAGGCAGTAACACCTGCGGCTGAACTCGATTCTTGGATTGCAGAGGTCTGAGGCAGATTTCTTGAGTCGTGCTTACTTTGAATGACCCCACTGCAGAAATCCATGACCAATATAAAGGCAGAGTAAAGTCAGGTTGACTTAATTTGAACTTGATTGTCATACAGATATTGAAAGCTTCAATATTGGTGCAAGCTTTTCAAACTGGGGAGATTATGTGGTAAAGTGACATCTGTATGGACAACAGTTCAAATATCCCACTTTTTATAAATTCAAAACGATAGAGATAACATAATATAGGGATAAAATAGTGAAGTTGTGTGAAACATCATCGCCCCGCTTGCAGGTCAATACTAACTTTTTATATCTCGTCCTTGAGACACTAACGGTAAGAATTTTGAAAAAGGCAAAGCGTAGTCGTTCTAAAGAAAGATAGACAGATGAAAGAAGGAGGAAGGGGAAATGAGAGAGAGAGAGAGAGAGAGAGAGAGAGAGAGAGAGAGAGAGAGAGAGAGAGAGAGGAAAAAAATGCAACTGTTGACACGCGTTGGAGTTTGGTATCGCGAACCGAACGAAAGTGTGTGGCAATAACTTAGCATGTTTCCTAAAAGACGATACAAAAACCATACCGTCCCCTTTTTCGCTCGACACGCAGTTCAAAATATATATCCTCTTAGATCTGCAGACTGAAATTAAAAAAAAACACACACACAAGATCGTATATCCGGCCTAAAAGTTGCAGTTTTGTGACGTTTGGCAGATGCGTGGTTCAAATTTGAATGAGAACGATAGTTACAGACCAATAACACTATTAACGTGGAATATTTGAAAATGCAGTGGGAGAAGGGATGAAAAGGAGCATAGGTGGTCGTGTCACTAGTTCGTTGTTTACTGAAATTTGAATTTGAACTCAAGTGGAGCATAGAAGGTTAGATAGAAGAAAAACTTAGATAATTTTTCTTATATGCTAAAATAAAAGACAGTGACGAATACAATGACATTAATTGGGTAATAGAAGAGTAAGGTGTTAATGTATCTTACCGTAGATAGGAAAATATGTTATTTGAAGAATTGAAGAATAAAAACGATAATATTGAATATAATAAATAAAAGAATAAAAATATAACCACTGTGTGACAGACAGCAACAGGATCACTAATTACTTGTCAGAATTATAAACTTTTAGGAAATAACTGAGATATTGACGAAGACAGATGGACGAACAGACTTGAATCTTTCTCAGTTTGCCCTGTAGTGGGGATAGAGGGGAAGTTAGTCCAAGATTTGAAAATTGAGTTCAGTTTTGAAGAAAAGGACGCTAGTAGCCAAACAGTCCCTGATTGGCTGGAGTCTAATATACTAACGGAGGAATAAAACTGGTTTTAAGGTAGTGGTAATCGCCACTTGAAAAAATTTGTATTACACTAAAGTTGTGTGAAGACAAGATAGTAGTACGATCTTGTTTTGCTGATCTGCACCAGCAAGCGATCTGGATTTGACCATATTTATCGCAAATCAAACTTATTAGTGTTAATATTTCTCTGATGCGGTAAGAAAGAAAACATTTATATCGCATTATTATTATTATTATTATGTATGTATTATTGAATATGTATGAAAATTATGTGGGAAGAAGTTTATCTAGAGGGAAGTCAACATCAAACTTTGTGTTGTTTCACAGAGTTGTTAGGAAATATATTAACATGTTGTAGAAAAGCCAGACAGGCTTTCTGACACTTGGGGAGAAAGTAAAAGTAAATATTAATGGGGAAATTGTTGTACAGTATTATGACATAAGACCAGGAAAACCATTGGCCGTCGTCTTCAGCAAGTCACCGTGATTGTACATGACTTGATATTATTAACTTAAAATGTTTCCTTTGTCAAGGAAAGTGTCAAACTATAGTTTGAAGTTTATTTGACCATGAATGGGGTAACAAACCAATTAAGAACGCTAACTAATTGTTTAGTTACCATGCTGAGTCTGAATATGATTGAAAAAATGTTTATTAGTTGGGGAAAGAGAGAGTATATCAGAGGTTGAGTAGGACGCATTTATATCGTTCCAGGGTTTCATCTATGACTCAAAGTGAGCCCAGGTAAACCTATACCTGTATACACTTCTGCATCTAAAGACTCGAGGCAGTATCGACTGTGTGCCTCCTTGTTATATTTCAAGAGCAGAATCCTGACTTGGCAGTGGAAGCTAATGATGTGAACATAATTCATCCTGTATACCAGAAAACACTAAGTTAAGAAATCGTCTCCGGGCACTTGATATATCAAACTCAACTACTCTCATTTCCCAAATGTGTATTAGATCATTCAGATTATGATGAGGACAGACGTTCTTTCAATCATTATCCATTCATAGGAGCAAGAGTAAATTGACACTGTTCCAGATTGATATATTTAAGTAAAGTTGTGAAAAATAATATACTCAGTTATAAATTGAATCAATTTGATGTAAGTACTTTGAATTATCATTTTGAGTTTCAATATTCCAGTATACACAAAATTGTGATACTGGAACAATAAATTGTAAAAAAGATTTCACATTTTAAACTTAACTCTGGGTGTTGTTAATTACTTATCATAGAGTTCTTAGGTGTATTTGTTGTCATTTTCTTACAGCACATTTCACATTACCCTAGACACTAGCCAGATAACAAACATACACCATTATTATACTTAGGATAAAATACGTCGCAGGCTGAGGTCGTATGGTGGTAGCAGAAAGGTTCCCCGAAAACACAAACCCTATTATCTATTAGACTGTGGGGCCTTCACAGCTTGACCTCACATCTGCATAAAATTCACATTTTACCAATTAACATCAAATCCACACAGTGATCGACATTTTAGGACCCTTAGAAAGGACTAAAAGAAGTAACAGGTTCATCCTCATCTTAGTCGACACATGCACTATGTGGGCAGAAGCTATCCCGCTAACATGCACAGATTCGAAGCATGTCGCAGAAGCCCTCGTGCAGATTTTTACTCGGTTGGGATTCCCTCAACAAGTGTTGACAGATAACGGATCTCCATACCGAAACCTGTTGATGGATGAGATCGTTAAGATCTTGAAGGACCAGCACATCTACACTAAGCCTTACACTCTGGCCAGAAGTGTGTTAGTAGAACGTGTTAACGGAAACCTCAACATGATGTTAAGTAAACTGGCACAAGTGAAACCTGACGAGTGGGATCTTTCTATCCCTGCAGCTCTATTTGGCTACAGAGAAACCCCACGTACGTCCACAGGATTTCCGCAAGCCACGCTTTTATTCGGCAGACCCATTAAGGGCCCGCTTGAAGCCTTACTCAGGTCGCTGACAGACCAGAAGGCTGATGAGACAGTTGTCTCAGCAAGTAAATATGTGTCGGATTTAAAGGAAAGGTTGAAACTAGGATGGGACCTAGCAACGACCAACTTTAAGCGAGCACGCGCAAAGCACGCTAACCGATATAGGAAAGTCGCGAAAGAGAGAGAACTACAACCAGGAGAGAAAGTTTTGTTGTTACTGCCAACCGCAAGCAACAAACTACGCATCGGATGGCAAGGGCCGTTTACCGTCCTGAAAAAGATTTCTAAGGCTAACTACCAGATCTCTATTTAGGGAAAGGAGAAGGTTTTCCATGTAAACCTGTTAAAGAAATACTTGGAAACACCGGGGCCAACCTCCGAACATCTCCTGGCGTTCGCCAAAACTGACGAAGATCACGATAGTTGCAGGGAAATTCCACTGCAATCATACGGAATCTTTCAAAAATGTCAAAAGCGGTGACACTCTTTCAAGCGCACACGGAAGCCATTCCAGAGAAGGAAGACTTTGGGAGCAGACTTCATGAGTAGGAATTGGACAGAGACGGAGGGGGAAGATGAGAGGGAAGATGATAGAGAACAGACACCCTGAAGCTACGGATATAGGAAATTTATTTCCATAACGTAGACATGGAGTGGTTCCATATCTTAAAGGGGGGACGTCTGTCGCAGAGAGATTTATGATTAATAAATTTCTATATCTTTTTCTCTATTCTACCCGTGTCTTCTACTGTATTATCGCTCCTTTATCCTTTTTTTCGCATTCGTTTGATTGTGAAAATATAACTCTCCCATTCATACCTTCGCCTGTCTCTTTTCTTATTTAGCAACGCATTTTTATTGCCGTTTAGTTAAGTTCTTGAGTAGACCGAATAGTATGAAATTCGTTCTCGACAGACATAAGATGGCAGACAACCGTCTAACAATTTCATCTGACACGGCGCTCTTGGTTAAGTTTCTTGGTGTTAGGTGTGAGAGGCGCCAACATGCATCGCTGGGAAATGACCATAGGTAGCGGCAGGTGTGAAACGCGTCTGGCAGTTTCAGTGCCGTCGTCTGAGTTTTATGTAGGTGTTAAGACGGGAACTATTTCGGGTTTTCGAGAATTAGGAAATCATTTCTTTTCATAAGATATAAACCCCAGTAGTTAGACTTCAGGCATTCAGTACTCCTAAGTTGCAGTAGACGGATCGCTCGTGCTAGAGAATAAGCTTGTATAGCGAAGTTCTTAGTTTTCTCGTCAATTTTTGCCGAGCTTCTAGAATACCCATCTAGTGAATAAATTCTAGTTTCGCGGTGATCGCCCGTAGTTCTGTTTGGAGGTAATATTATATCTAGTATTTTGTGAGTGATTTAAGTGGTAAATCGCCTATTTTATTTTCACTAGTTAGATTTCTGTGCAGAGGGATTAAATTATAAGTCTGTTATATTCTCTAGTTGACGTGTTACAGTGGAAAGCAGTAAAAATTATTATTTCTAGCTTAAACTCATGCAGCTGTAAATAAAATTTAATTAAATTGCTAGTAACCAGTCCGAGTATATTGTAACTAACTTATAACTGCACTGAGTCATCATTGAGTATTGACGGAATACGTAGGTATTTCTAATTCATGATGATTGATTTTTTTAAACGATCATAATTATTTCACGGGAGTTTTAACGTTAAGACAAGCTCTACGCTTGCAGTTATAATGTAAGTTATAACCGAAGCGAATATTTCATAACCCTCCACTCCCAAAGGAGCATAGGCCTTCAACAAACACATGCCAAGTCCTCCTGTCACGTGCCATCATCTCAAGTTCTTTCCATGTTCTCCTCATCATTTTCACCTCTGTTTCCAACTCTCTTCTCCATGTACTTCTTGGTCTTCCTCTGCCTCTCTTGCCCTGGGGGTTCCAGAACAAGGAATGCCTTGTAATGCTATCAACAGGTTTCCTCAGTGTGTGTCCTATCCATCACCATCGTCTTCTTCTCATCTCTTGTTCCACTGGCACTTGTCCAGTTCTTGTCATCAGTTCCACATTGGTAACCTTGTCATACCATTTTAATCCCTCTATTCTATGCAAGCACCCATTTATGAAAGTCTGTAGCTTTTTGGTTGTTGTCTTTGTTGTTCTCCATGTCTCCGAGCCATACAATAGGACTGACTTCACATTTGAGTTGAAGATTCTTATTTTCGTGTTGGATCCTATTTCTCTTGATCTCCATATATTTCCCAATGCAATGAAAGCTCCTCTTGCTTTTTGTATTCTTATTTTGATATCGCTGTCTGTCCCTCCAACTTTGTCTATATTACTGCCAAGATATGTGTATGATTCTACATCTTGTATTGGCGTTTCTTCAAGTTCAACCCTGTTTTCATTACCTGCATTTATTCTCATTATTTTTGTCTTTTCCCTGTGTATTTTCAGACCCAATTGCTGTGACCTCTCATCGAGTGTTTTCAATTTGTCCTGCATCTGATTACGGTTATGGGACAGGAGAGCCAAATCATCAGCAAAATCCAGATCATCCAACTGCTTAGTCAGAGTCCACTGGATTCCATTTCTGTTGTGTGTTGTCGATGATCTCATAACCCAATCTATTGCCAGCAAGAAAAGAAATGGAGACAAGAGGCATCCCTGTCGCACTCCTGTTCTTATCCCAAATGGTTCTGTAAGCTGTCCTTCACGAAGAACTCTGCACGTCATGTCTTCATAGGTTTTCTTTATTAAATTAATGATTTTCAGGGGAACTCCATAATGCCTCATCAATTTCCAAAGTGATTCTCTGTCCACACTGTCAAATGCTTTTTCGTAGTCCACAAATCCGATGTATAGTGGTGAATTCCATTCCAGACTTTGTTCAACTATTATTCTCAAAGTGGCTATCTGGTCTGTACATGATCTGTTTTGTCGAAAACCTGCTTGTTCATCTCTCAATTTCTTGTCTATGGACTCCTTTAATCTCTCAAGGATAATCCTGTTCAATACCTTTCCTGGCACTGATAGTAACATTATTCCTCTATAATTTGTGCACTCTTGTAGATTTCCCTTCTTAGGCAACTTAACCAGATATCCTTCCTTCCATTCTGCTGGTATCTCTTCTTTTTCCCAGACTTTACCAAGTAATTTATATAACATCTCTGTAGCCATGTCGATATCTGCTTTGATGGCCTCTGCTGGAATGCTATCAGGTCCAGACGCTTTTCCATCTCTTAGAAGCTTTATGGCTTTCTTTATTTCTTCCTTCGTTGGTCTTTCACCGTTAATTTGTAGCTCTTCTTCTGCTGGCTGGATGTCCGGCGGGTTTTGTGGAGCTGGTCTATTGAGAAGGTCCCCAAAATATTCTGTCCACCTCTTCATTTGCTCTTGTATATTGCTGAGCAGTTTCCCATTCTTATCTTTTATGAGGCAACTTGTTTGCTTGTATTTCCCTGTTAGCTTCTTTGTGCTGCTATACAGTTCTCTCATATTTCCTTTGGCTGCAGCATCTTCTGCCTCTCTTGCCAACTCCTCAATATACTTCCTCTTGTCTCTTTTGATACTTCTTTTTACTTCTTTGTTTGCTTCTGTGTACACTTCTTGAGCCTTGGCTTTGGAACTTCTGGTTTTGCTTGTGTTTAACTCTGCTTTCTTGTTTTTTCTATCTTTTATCTTATTGATGGTTTCTGTTGTTATCCATGCTTTTTTGTTGTCTTTCCCTTTTCCCCAGTATTTCTTCACATGTCTCCTTCCATACCGTTTTGACCTGCTGCCAATAGTCTTCTGTATTCTCTACATCTTCCAACTGTTGGAGCACTTGGAATTTGTTGGATACTGTGACCGCAAATTTGTCTCTTGTTTCTTGATTTCTTAGCTGTCCTACATTAAACTGTTGTCTATAATTTTGCATTGTTGCATATCTCTTGAGTTTCATTTTTACTTTGGCTATCAGAAGATGGTGATCTGATGCCACATCTGCTCCTCTATATACCTTTACATCCTGCAATGATGATCTAAACTTCTTCTTTATGCATATATGATCGATCTGATTTTCTGTTCTATGGTCTGGTGATATCCATGTTGCCTTGTGTATTCTCTTATGTGGAAACATGCTTCCTCCTATAGCCAGTTGATTTGAAGCACAGAAGTTTGCGAATAGTTCTCCATTTTCATTCATTACTCCTAGCCCATGTTTTCCCATGACTTCTTCAAATCCAGTATTGACTGTACCTATCTTTGCATTCATGTCACCCATCAAAATTGTGATGTCTCTTCTTTTTACTTTATCCATAATTTCCTGTAGTTTAGTATAAAATGCTTCTTTCACAGACTCTTCTTTGTCATTAGTTGGTGCATAACATTGGATGACATTGACATGAATTTTCTTTTTAGCTGTTTTGAAAATAGCTGTTATTATTCTGGGTCCCACAGCTTCCCATTCAATGAGTGCTTTCTGTGCTTCTTTAGATAACATAAGAGCTACCCCTTCACTGTGGTGTGAACTTTCGTCTTCGTGTCCTGAGGACAGCACCAATTCACCTGTGATGAGTTTCTTCCTGTCTACCCCCTTCCACTTTGTTTCACACATGAAGCGAATATTATGGTTAAGTATTTTGTACTTTTCTCTTCCTTATACAGTTTTGGGTCAGCCCAACTTTTACTAGCGGTTTTAGTACAACTGAGAGAAGAAACATTTTTATCTTTAACCACGTGGGTTTACAAGTTAACACCTGTCTGGCAGTGTGTGTGCCTCCAGAAATAGACAGAGTACAAATCTCACTAACGGTTTTAAAGACTAAATGCCTATACTGGACCTATTTTTTTTTTTTTTTTTTCGTACGCCCGCTAATACTCGAGGCGAAATCTCAGGTTATTTTTAATGTCTAACCTGACATTGATTTTTACGTGAGTATCCTATTTTCTTGTACAGAGACAAGTGTCCCTCGCCATTCAGGCAGATACTCGCCGTTTTCGGAGGTACCCATTAGAGCTGGGTCGGCTCAGGAGCCGCCAGTCCCTGGTCGACGACACTCCTTCAAATGTCCTCGCCAGGTCTCGAGTTAATCCAGTCCAAATCCCGGTCGACGAAAAATCCTCAAATGCCGTCGCCCGGGTTTGATCCTGAATCACCCGGTCGCCAGAGCGGTGTTGTAACCACTACGCTAGCACGGCTCCTACTGGACCTATTGAGCCAGATTATATTTCTTCACAAACTCTCATCTACATGCAGCCCTATGGCGAGAAAAATTACAAAACATTAACATTCCGACATTTTGACTAATTGTGGTGTGACCAATAATTATCTTTTGAGAGAATTTACCAACCGGTCATCTTCCTAAATAAGGGAAACCTCGTGATTCTGACACTGTGTGCCCGCTTAAATCTAATTCTTGCCTGAACTGAGTAAATTGACACTAACTTAAATCTGAAAAGCAAACTATCGCTTGAAGAGGACGCTCCCCAGACCCATTGGATGAAACCAAAATCTGCAGAGCTGGGATCCGCTTCATCAAAAAGACAGACAGATTAAACGGTGTGTGTGTACTAACGTGCGCCAGACGGCGAACACCAGCTAAATTTTAGGTAAGAAAAGTGAGACAGGGGCCCCTGCTGAAAGAACAGAGTGAAAGCAGACTGAGTGATTCTTTTATAATATGATTTGTGCACCCACATTTTTTTGTAATTTCATTTATGCAAATTGTTGCTAAATGCGGGTTTTCCTCTCTTAGGATAGATTAGGGTATACATTCTGTTCTCAACTTTAGAGGGAAATCTGAGACTATAGGGTATATATCCGTGACTCTTTGGGGCTATCACTTTTCTTCTAACAGGATCGTGGGCTAAACATCGAGGGAAAAGATTACACCTATGGGTCTATTATACTTGTAGTAATTCATTACCTTATATGTATTTTCTATGCTTGATATTAACATTTATGCGTTGTGGTAAATTTTCCTTATGTTAATAAATTTACATAAACTTTATTCAAGCGTGTCGGTCAGCTCGTTCCAACATATCTATATTCCATTGTTATAGTTTTTCCACGTCTGTGCGTCTAACTGTCGTCACTTATGTGTGTGTGTATGTGAGTGGAGATATATATATTAATATATATTATAATAAACCCTCTGTGGATGGGAAGGAGCGAAGCTCCTGACCGGGTTGGAAGGAAAGTCCTCAGGTTCCCCAGCCTCGCAATGACATGTCATTGAGCCGAAGGGCTGAAAGCCCAAGTGCCGCTGGTTAAGGAAAAAAAAAAAAAAAATATATATATATATATATATATATATATATATATATATATATATATATATATATATATATATATATATATATATATATTATAATAGACTGTCTGACTCCTCTAGATCTGTTGTAGAAGATAGGCTGAAAAGGAGAAGATTCTCGATTTCAGGGACTCTATTAATTTTTCCATCTCACTCGTCCAAATCTATTTCTATTATTATCTCTCACTGTTGCTATCACTGGTTCTAATCTATTCAGAAGGGACCAACCCAAGTCTTAATTCCCCTATCAAAAATCTACGACAAAAGCTTTAATAAAGATTTGTGACGTCATCAGCATTTGTGATGTGGAAGAAGAAGAAAAAATAATTAAAAGGTAATACGTCTTACTAGGACAAAAGACGATGAAAAAAACTACGTTGCGGCCACAAGGCCTTCGCCAGGGACAGACGAACAAAAACAGAAAGTAAAGAAAGTGAGAACTAAATTTAAAAAAATGAAAAATAAAAGCGAGTAAACATGATTAGAATCACATGGCTGAATGGAAATGACTACCACCACTACCCGGTACATGGCTTAATGAGTTAATTCAACATCTAGGTTTTTCTATTTTTTTTTTCTTTAATGTATCATCAAGGTTTAAGGGGAGGTGTAACCCCCAAAAATGAAGAATTTCATTGAAAATATCAAATTTTAGATACATATTGCACTGGAAAGTACATTCATTTGCCTACATTTCTGTATGTTTATTTTCACTAAAACCTTTATGGATGATTTTATATAAATATTTAAAGTATGTCAGGTAAGTGTATTTTTACCTAATTATATATGTAAAATATACAAATTGGTATATTTGTGATGCTATATTGCTTCTAATGCATGGATTTTAATTTTCGGTACCATATTCATTTCCCTGAAGCAAACAGAATTCAAGTTTTTCAAACATAGTTTCATGTGTAAAAATAATTTTGACTGGCTAATTTTTATGGGGTCCTTTGATGGGTCATCAAAATAATAACGTGGCTGGAGGTATTCCAGTAGAGTGGTAGGGTACCTCCTTATACGCAAATAAAGCTGCAGGTAAGAACGAATCATAGGATTCTGGTTTCTCCTGTGCGAGCTTAAATAAATTTGTGAGTCCCGTTATATCTTTCCACTTGTCCAATCGATTGTAGATGATAAAATGTGCGGACGACAATATTTGAAAAATCCTAAAAACTTCCTCCATCAGTTTCCCTCTGAACTGTGAACCATTGTCAGTTAATATCTAATAAGGGTATCCTAATCTTGTGAATATTGAGAGCAAAGCCTCTCCTACATGTACTGAGTCTGCTGAGGGTAGAGCAATCGCTTCTTCCCACATAGTACATGTCTACCAGAGAAAGGATGCATTTTTTCGGAAACTGACGAAAAGCGCATACAGTCTGCAGAAATGAAGAATTTAATGAAAAGTAAGCTGCAAAGTATGACAAAGAACATGGAATCAATAAAGGAAAATACCAGAGATGATTCCTACATAGCAGGGGGATACTGAGGTGAGTAAATTTTGTGTAAAAGGGTAATTCCTCCCTTTTTTCTTAATTTTCTCAAAACCTCATTTTTCACACAAATGTGGGCACGTTGCCCACGATTTTTCAAAAACTATTAGTGATACAGCAGTAAATTTTGGGCCACATGCTGTACACATAGTGCTCTTTAAAATAAACTAAAATAAAGGATATATGTTAACAAACTACAAAACTGTTGAGAAATAGCTAAGATACCCCCCTTAAAAATTTCAACTATTTTTCGATTGGTATGTTAAAATCCAAAAACACTCAGATATCAAACCAATCAAAATTATTTTAGTATACAATCATTATCATATATTAACAAATAAAACAGCCAAATTTCATAACTCAAGTTGTACTCACATTTGAGATATCTTGGGCAACAAAATACCCAAAAAAAGCTAAAATTTGCCTTTTTTTCACTGTTTTTCCGCCATAGATTGCAAGTTTTTAGTATATACCTCAATGTTTTGTATTTTTTTTCAGTCATTGTGCTTGTATAAATGACCAGATATAGATATTAACTTATAATTCTGTGTTTTTCATTTTGGGGGTTTAACCTCCCCTTAAAAAAAAAAGAAAAGAAATTAGAGTGGCAACACTGCACAAGACGTAAACAGTATGGTGGACAGCATTTACAGCCTATAGTCCTACTATCAAAGTCAACTTTTGTGAAACAGACAAATTAAACATATCATGTCCAACAAGTTCTTGCATTTGCAGACAACTTTTAGGAAAAAGTTTTCGATGCCAAATTCAAACGTTGTTCAGTGGTTTCCTGGTCATATGCAGAAGGGATTATTTCAGATACAGGCTAAGCTTAGGGCTGTGGACTGTATCGTCGAAATACACGATGCAAGAATTCCTTTTTCGGGAAGAAATTTGCGCTTCAGAGATATAATACAACTAAGGCCTCACATTCTTTTATTGAACAAAGTTGATCTCACTGACTTTGATGAAAATATCAGTAAGAAGGATACAATAGTTGCAAAACTGAAGAATCAAGGTGTCGATAATGTGTTTTTCACAAATTTACGACTGTGTACACAACACTCACAGCTCCTGGGTGAAATTTTGCCAAGCGCCAAAGAGCTAATTGAGTCTAGACCCAGGTACATTAGAGAAGGACGTGAAGAGCTCAATTTACTTGTTGTTGGAGTTCCTAATGTTGGAAAGTCTACATTTATAAATTCATTGAGGACTATTCACATGGGGAAGAATGGGAAAGCAACACAAGTAGGTGCCCTTGCTGGTATTACAAGAAGTGTTTTGACCAAAATTAAAGTGGATTCAAATCCAACAGTATATGTTATAGATACTCCTGGTATAATGCCTCCAAAGATACCAGGGCTGGAAACTGGCATGAGACTAGCAGCATGTGCTTGCTTGCCAGATCATCTTGTGGGGGAAGTGAATATAGCCGATTATATTTTGTACTGGTTGAACAGCAGGAGACATTTTGAATATGTTGAATATTTTGAGCTAGAGGAACCCACCAATAACATTTTGGATATTCTGGCCAAAATTGCTATCAAGAACAAACATATTTCGCGTATTAAAGATGTTGTAACCAACCAGTATGTTTATCGTCCTGACAATCTAGCTGCCTCGCACATTTTTTATAGAGCATTTAGAGATGGTAAACTAGGAAAGTTTGTGCTTGATGATGATTACTAACAGCAATTTTGCATTAAGTAAAAGAGTTTATGAAGAATTTTGAGGCTTCAATAATGCCATGGCAGTGATTTGTTGTTCGTATTAATATTACTTAAAAGGTGCCCAACATATGAGGAACAGAGAAAGCGCAAATGGCCATCACCAGTAACGTTCCTGGGAAAACTCTATGGAAATGCCAACAGCCTCAGGCTGACTACTGCTTTCTTTGAACATATTCAAGTCGATGTGTGAAAGTGAACGAAGAAAATGTTAATGTGCTTCCTCTTGTCATTAGATTGTTGTGATTTTGTGTCATGTTTCCAGGCAAATGACCGGCTACACATATCTGGTTAATTTACGAGTATTATTTTTTTCTGCTTAAATAATTATAATAGATCTATTCCTCACCATCAGGCTACCTTCAGTCATTTCTCTGCTTTATGGATTAATCATGTTGCCTACTGCCCTGTGTAGTTTGAGGGGGTCTCTGAGTAGACAGAAAGATTAGGCCCATTGCTCCCTCTGGCGTGTCATAAAAGGCAATTAATATGAGGTTGTGCATGGGTCTGGCTATCTCATCATGTAAAACAGATTGTTACAGAAACTACTGCTGCAAGAGCACATTCATGTTTTGGGGTCGGCTTCTGGTTAGTGCACTGGCTTCCGAGCTCAGTGGTCCATGGTTTGATCCCCATTTGAGGTGCGATTTTGTTTAGACTGTAAACAGCTCTGGGGTCGACCCAGCCTCATGAATTGGGTACGAGGGCAACTCTCGGAAGGTTAAAAGCCGGCTGGCGTGATGCTGACCACATCACTCATCCCTAGTGTGCCGTATTGCTTAGAAAATATGGGCCTATCACCATATTCCTAATAAGCCTCAACGAGCATGTTACGGGATCCTTTACCTTTTCCTGTAAGGAGGCCCGCTGGGGTAGTGGCTGCATGCTCCACATGGGAGCAAAAAGGAAAGTGATGATATCTATCAAATATTCAAGTGTGTTAATATTTTCTTTATTTCCAATCAGTTATTACAGCCCCTGATTTATACTTTCTAAGAAAGGCTGGTAATGGTCAAATGGTACTTTTGTTTTCTTCAGTCTTTTTTAAAGCACAACTTTTGGGGGGTCAGTATGGCTAAGAGGTATGTTATCCACCTCTAATAATAAAGGTACCTGGTTAGTTTCCCAGAACAGGGAATATATTTGATGGAAATTTGTTCAGAACCAGTGAGCCCTAATAATGTCACACTCCTCCCTGATCTCCTGGGTAGTGAGATCGGATGCCTAGCCTTTTCGGTAAGGGCGAAATAATAGGTCTCATGTGTAAGTTGCGCACAATAAAAATCCCTCAGCAGTTGGAAATCGTAAAGAGTAGGCAATACGACTGCTGCCCTGGAAAAAATTTACAAAGTTAGGAAAACCTACCTGCCACATAAAAGCATTTATAGAATGTGTGATTCCTGTATACACACACACTGGTGCTACAAAGTTCATGCACTGTGCTGAGATCCTCCTTGTGTGATCTAAGGGAGGAGGTCGAAGCACTGATGGTGTTGTCCATCTGCAATGAAGTTGATCCCTAAAACCAAAACACATCTGATACTTGTATCCTAAAGATATGAACACGACTGTAGGTGGCCATCAGCTTTTCAGCCATTGTTATTTTTTTCTATAAGTGTTGAACATACTGAAGTAAAATTTGCAGTAGTTAAGATATTATGGAGTAATACCCGTCCATATTTAATTAATTGTTCGTGCATAGTTGATTAATTTTAATCCACTGCTTAATTGTAACATCTTTGAGAAATATAATATTTGTATCACCATTATTGTCATCATTACCTTTTAGTGCCCACAGGCCTTCAACAAAAACACAGCAAGCTTTCCTGTCCATTGCTGCCTGTTCAAGATCTTTACTTGTCTTCTTTATTCCTTCTTTCATGTCTTCCACCAGTTCCCTTCCATTTCACTGACCCTAGGTATTCTAGAACAGGGACTGTCTTGTAATGCTGTGAGTTACTTTTCTCAACATGTGTCCTATCCTTCTTCTTCGTTCACCCTCAGACGTCAACTTGAATAAGTTCAAAGAAAGCAGTGGTCAGCCTGAGGCTGTTGATATCTCCATAGATTTTCTCCAGGAATGGTACTGGTGATGGCCATATGCGTTTTCTCTGTTCCTCATATGTTGGGCACCTTTGAAGCAGATGTTCGTCAGTCATTTTATCGATGCCACAGTTACACTCATCAGTAGTTCCTATCTTTAATTTGTTGAATAGATGGTATCTCAATCTGTTATGACCTGTGCGAAGTCTGAAGATTACCACTTGTTCACTTCTGCTGAGCTGGTAATACGGATCATTTTTTGTCTGGCCTGGATGCTCTTCTTCCCACTTGTGCCTGTACCTGCGCTTGATAAAACTCTTGGACTCCTCATAGGTTATATTTGTGTCAAGTTGAGGAAGTTTTCCCCCTTCTTTTGCCAATCTGTCAGCCTCTTCATGTCCAGGGATGTTGCAGTGAGAAGGGATCCACTGTATCACGACTCTTTTGTACTGCTGACATAGTCTGTGAAGTGTTACTCTTAGGTCATCCAGTTCAGCATTACTTTGACTTTTCAGCGTTGTAATCACTGACAGCGCATCTGAGAAGATAGCTACTGGTCTCTCTGAGCTTTCTTCTGTCATTAGAATTTCTGATGCAGTTTTTATGGCCTCTGCCTCTGCTCTGAAGTTACTTGAAAATTTCCCTGTTGCGACTGCTATCTTTTTTTTTATTTTATGCCATTGCTTAAGCTCAGGAAGATTCCTCCACCCCCATCTTCTGTTGCATTAGTTGTGTCCTATCCAACGAGTCTTCTCACATCTTATTTCATTGGTATTTGTCTGGGTCTTTCCATCAGTTCCACATTGGTAATCTTGCCATACCATTGTAATCCTTCTATTCTGTGCAAGTAACTCATTAAAAAAAATCTACATCTTTCTGGTTGTCATTATTTTTGTTCTCCGTGTTTCAGAGCTATACAGTAGAACTGCCTTGACATCTGAAATGAAGCTTTTTATTTTTCAGTTGGACTTGATTGCTTTTGATTTCCATATATCTCCCAGTGCAATGATAGCTTGCCTTCTGTATTCTTATTTTTATATGATTATCTGTTCCCCCAACCTTGTCTGTATTGTTGCTAAGATGTGTATGTAATTCCACATTTAATATTGATGTATCTCCCAGTGCAGTTTGGCTGTTATTAGTCACATTTATTCCTAATCTTTATCTTTCCACTTTGTGCATTTTCAAACCCCATTGCTGTGAGCTCTCATCAAGTATTATCATTTTATTTTGCATCTGATTATAGTTTTAGGACTGGGCATTTCTTATTTTTAAGTATAAGCACTGATAATTAGTGTTCTTAAAGAGTATCACCTTTCATATTTTGGTAATTAGTGTTCTAAAAAACCACCACCATCCACATGTTCATAGTTAGTGGTCTAGGAAACCATCATCTTCCACTTGTTGTTAATTAATGTTGTTGACAACCATCACCTACCACTTTTTGGTAATTAGTTGTTCCTGAAAAACATCACCTGCCAAGTATTGTTAACTAGCATTCATGAAAACAGTCACTTTCCTTGAATGGCTGGTTATTTGGAAACATTCTGAATTTTTATAACTTTCCTGTTATATACAGAAGAGTATGACATGTATGCTTTTTTTTTTTTTTTAAATAATTATTAGAACATATGATAATTTTCTTGATCTGTTACAACAGAATATTTTAGACATTGAAAATGTCAGTGATTTCCAGTTATAAATTAATGAAATGTGAAAAGGGACCATTGAATTTATTGTTTCTTGCATGATAAATTGTTAAATGAATGGTAGATGTTGTTGTTTAACTAGGGCTGCTGAGCTTCTCACTCTTTTGCAGCCAATACCATTGTGATGGAGTTACTGTGATTTAGTCTTCAATAGGCCCCATTTCGTTTTCTCATCGTAACTATTGAGTTTGCCATTTTTGTCTTCCCTCTATTTTAAAGATTGGGAAGGATTCTTTTTCTCTCTGAATAATAGGGGTGTTTAGATTTTTTCTGTAGGTAAAGTAATTGCGGGTTTTTTTCTATAGGGATTAACGTAAGTTAGTACTGAAGGGCACCAGTCTTCCCATTTCTAAATAATCGCGATCTTGGAATTCCATTTTTTGCGTTGTAAAATTTATCGCGGTCATTTTATCGTGGGGAAGGGGAGATGACCACTACCCAGGTAACGTCCAACGAATCACATTCGTTTCTGCCCACGCAAACAGACGTCGTTAGGTAACGTTACGTAGCCGTAGCCGGAAATACGCGCGCATTTAAAGGAAGCAAGAATACACTGGTTCTAAATTTAGAGATGAGCGCATGGAAAATTTTAGAGTATCTTTAATTCTATTGGTTGTAGTGAGACGCCTAGCCTCAAGTAGGTCGGGGGTCAGCGTTGGTAAATCTAAAATAAAGTATGCGGTTTTCAATTTCGGGCCTCTTAGTCGGCAGAAAGTCCGGGCCGTGTATCCAAGCATATTGTCGGCTTCTAACGCTGAAGGAACGCAGTATTGCAGTGGTCACGGCCCGAAGAGCGGGGGTTGCCAATAAATCTTGTTCCTGACAGCTGGCAAAGGTAGCCAGTCTTCGCAGGAGAGAAAAACGCCAGAGGCGTAAGAGCTTGTACCGTGGAGGGGTATCGGCTCTGAGTATTGTGGGCCCCAGAGAGAGAGCGAGGAAGAGCAGGTCGAGACAGCGACACAGTCTTCAGTGAAAGGGGTTCCTTAAGACCCGGAGCTCTAAGCTCATACACACCCATCGAACCCAAGCAAGCGGGTTGGTGTGTCTTTTTTTTGCCTCGGTAACAATAATACCGAAGGGCCTAAACCCAAATGAGGGGTAACATAGCAAGGGAAAATCAGCTTTCTTTTCGCCAAATAGAGAAGCCTCTACAGTCTACGGCAAGTGCCTAGTCATCAGAAGTACGAGTCAGAACCAGGAAGAAAGGGATATCATTTCCCGGTTGCTGAAATGAAACGAGAGCAGCAAGGCAGGAGAAGTGGAGAGAGAGATGGTGAAAAATAGATCAGGGACCTGCAGAGTCTCATATTATTCTTAGAGGGTAGCCTCTGAGCCTTATGAGTTAGAAAAAGTCTATTACATAGCAGTGCAGAGTGTGACTTAGTGGCGTATACCGTTGACAGAGTTAGCAGCTGTGCAGATAGTCTTCGGCAGTACCAGCAGAACCTTGACATTAGAAATAGTAAATTATAGAGCGTGGCTACAGTTGACGCCCCACCAAATTAGACTGTTGTTAAGATCACTTATCATTTTTTAAATTTTGTCCCCAGCAGGGTGTATGAAGGAGTGAAAGTGGTTGGAGTTAATTTGGTGTGCTTATAATCAAATTGAGTTTCTTTGTTTTCCAGGTCGGTGCAACCTTGCACGATATATGCTTTTCTTTGTTTGTTACTATGTTATGAAAATTCTGTTGATTTGTATAATAAACTTATTTAATGTTCACTGGATCAGCTTCGTCACTGTATAGTCCTTAACTGTTGTCTGTACAGTGGTGTCTGTAGTGTTAGTTTAACCTTATCTCCTTTAGTCTGTTAAAGGTAGCCAGAGGTGGTGAGTTTATAGCATTTCTTTAGTCACGATTTGGCGAGGAAGATTTAATTTCGGTTATCCTCCTCGGGCCAATAGACTCACCTTACTACATTCACTGTCATTTTCTCATAATTAATCTATTATCTTAGTCTTTTCTCACACTAGGGTCTTGTCCCACACTTGGGCATAACTCTAACTTAAATCCAACTCGTGACAAAGTGGGGGCTCGTCCGGGATCAGCTTTATAGGATCATTCTGGGATCTTATCTAGATTGACAGATTGTTTTCTATAGGAAAGTCTGAGAATAGATTCTTTCAATATCCCCTAGACAGAGCTATTAGAACTGATCCAGTTATAAGTTTTTCCACAGAAAGTTTTTCCACAGGTTGCAGGCAGTTGTATTGTAGGTATAGGTTAGTTATAGAACTTAGAGGTAATTGATGGCTAACTGATTTTTTTCTTAACAGGAAGGTAGAATTTTTAGTAGCTGCATAACAATATTTTTCAGGTAGTTATTAGTCAGACTGGTGCTAGTCTGAGTTCGGGTTTTGGGACCGAGGTTATAGAGATAGCATTCCTCAGTAGGTAACAGGTAATTCCTTCTTTTTTTTCTTTCTGTCATTTCGTGTCTTTGGTAAGCTACAGCAGTTACAGGTAAGATGGCAGATTTGGCCAAGTTACGAGCTGCCTGGCGTGACGCTGCTCAGGACATGGGAATGGACAAGGAGGAAACTAAGGCCTACATGATCAGAGAAAATGATAGGCATAATCAGAAAGAGGAAAGGGCAGCAGAAGTTGAGGAAAGAAAAAGGGCAGCAGACACCTCAGGAAATGGAGGCCCCCGGATGGCAGCCATGAATTTTCCGATGGACTCTTTCCCTAACGGGAATGAGAAAATTGACATATTCCTGGAAAAATTCGAACGGATGGCAAAGGCATACGGGTTGGATGAAAGTCTTTGGTGTCTAAAATTATCGCAGTCCCTCAGAGGTCATGTGTATGACGTCTACCACAAGTTGCTCATAGACGACCAGAACAACTTCGAGGCACTACGGAACGCGTTGTTGCAAAGATTCCAGTGGACCCCCCGTAAATGCCAAACCATGTTCTGGGAAAGTCGTCTGGAGAAGGGAGAAAGCTTTCCTCAGTTTGCTGAAAGGCTGCGGAATTACCTCACTCGCTGGAGAGAGTTGTCGGGACTGGCCAAAACCTTTGAAGGATTAGAAGAGTTAATAATGGTGGAACAAATCAAGGCAAACATGTCTCCTGATTTGAGGAGGTACCTGGCGGAGCAGGGCGCCCAGCAACTGGACCAGATCATTCTGTTTGCTGAAAGGTTCCAAACGGCACAGGCCGAAGTACTGGGCCAGAAACGAAAACACCCAGACCCGCCAGTCCAGGACAAAGGAGCTTCATCGTCACAGTCGTCTTCTCATGCTCACCAGCAGCAGGGGCCTTCACGCAAGGAGCCCCATTCCGGTCATAACCTGCGCCCCCAGCCTCACAACAGATCACAGGGGCCAAACTCTCAGGACCCCGCCCGAAACCGAGGAGATAATGAGAGATACTGTCGAAATGGTCGGACCACTTCACATTGGACCTCTAGGTGTATGAATAAACCACCCGTGCACCATGCGACTTGCTTAAGGCCTGTGAGAGTGACTAAAGGGAACACCTGGGAACCCATTCAGTCGGAGAAGTTGTTCTCCAACAGCGGACCAGCAGAAGTGAACGGGACTGCGACTACGTGTTTATTCGACAGCGGTCTTACATACCCCAGCATAGTTGCCCGACATCTGGTGAAGCCCGGGCAAATGACAGGGGAGAAAGTTGATATTGGTGGCATTTTAAGGAAAGGGGCCTCCCAGCGCTTTCCGGTAGCCAATATTCAGGTGAAGTGCAAGTTTGTGCGTGGCACGATTAAAGCTGCTGTAATGGCACAGCCAGCTTACGACTTCATCCTAGGGGCCCCACATTTAGTTTTGGGGAACCCGACTACCCCGATCCTTGCTGAAGCAAGGGGGCCTACTGCAGGCCAGATAAGTGAACAGGGAGAACCCCTAATTCACGGAGCCCCGAGCGAGCTCGAACATCCATGTCTTGTTAAGGAGAGGTTAGGAGCCTCTAAGGACAGCGGTATGTTAACTGCAGAGGCGTATTCGCCTGTCAGCCCTGTTCATCCTAACGGACAAACAGAGGTGATGCCTCTGATTTCGGAAATACATTCTTTGTTGTCGGGAACTAGGCCCCCGATGGTATTAGCTCCTTCAGGAGAGGGACATACTGACAAGAACTGTATCACATATGTCAACGACCAGCGCACTCTTAAAAGGGCACAAGACGGCGAATCGAGCGAACATATGTTTCCAACCAGCCCTGGAGCCCCATCCGACCAGCACTTTACTCAAACGGAGGAGGACAGTGATCTGAGTGACCGTTTGCCTATAAACGGAGATGGGCCCCACAACTCTCGTATCTCGTTTACAGGAAACGACCCGCGTAACGAGGAGCCTGAAAAATTGGCTATATCTTCCAATCTGTTTCAAGGAACATTGGAACCAGTCCCTGAGTACTTTATCTCAGATACTCCGCGATCTAACGGGATCTTAAACCGTCAAGTGTCACTGCAGGACACATTCCAACTGACGCCAGTAACTCTCACAGGGGAGGGCAAGGTTGAAGGTAGAACCAGGGTGTTAGACGGAGAGCTCCCGTGGTCTACAGGTTCATCTCACCAACTTTTCAGGCCAGAAAAGAGTGAGAAAAGCGGCCTTACGCATTTGCAAGGAGCTACTTTAGAGAGCTCTGTCCCTCTTTGTATTGGTAGGGGAAGAGCAAGTACAGAACCACTGCCAGGGGCAGATATTACCTATCTTTTCCCAAAGATAGAAGCTGCTGGGATCAGTGAGGATTCGGTAGAAACCCAGCAAGAGATTGGAAACTCGATGTCAGAGGTACACGAGAGTTCTCATCTTCATTTTAAGGTACCAGCGGTTTCAAACCCGCTGATGAGCAGCAAGGTAGTCGCCATCGCCAGGCCTCTACATAGCAATTCGGTCATGTCAGTTGACCAAGCAAGCATTGCGCCGGACAAGGCAAGGGAAGTTCCAGACCCACCATTGGAGGGCACAGGTCTGAAGAGAGATCGACTCTCCCACCGGAGCATGGGAGTAGTTATGGAGAGGAAGAAGAAGAAACAGGTGCGCGTTTCTTTGGCCAACAAACTTTTCCAATTTTGGAACAGTGATTCTCGCTCGAGGGACATTACAGTCGGCCGCAGGTATCTCAGGTCAACCAGGTACAGGCCATATAAACGTAAACACCCAGCGGATAGCCTTTGTCGGACAGCACGTAACCCGCTAATTACCTGTTCAGTGGTCAGGGAGTTGTGCGGGAGCTGTACTCCACCAAGGCCAAGGACACTTATCAGGAAGAAACCCTGGAGGAGAAAATTAAGTAAACAAGGCCAGGTGCACACGGGAAGGAGGTATGGTTTGGGTGATTGGCCCAGCCGCCTGCCAGTTGCAGAGCGACTCACAGACAGCTCGGGAGACATAGATAGGGACCAATCTGAACACCAAGACCACAGTAAATTAGATCGGCAGGCTCCGACCTCGAAGGGTGGGGTAATGTGATGGAGTTACTGTGATTTAGTCTTCAATAGGCCCCATTTCGTTTTCTCATCGTAACTATTGAGTTTGCCATTTTTGTCTTCCCTCTATTTTAAAGATTGGGAAGGATTCTTTTTCTCTCTGAATAATAGGGGTGTTTAGATTTTTTCTGTAGGTAAAGTAATTGCTGGTTTTTTTCTATAGGGATTAACGTAAGTTAGTACTGAAGGGCACCAGTCTTCCCATTTCTAAATAATCGCGATCTTGGAATTCCATTTTTTGCGTTGTAAAATTTATCGCGGTCATTTTATCGTGGGGAAGGGGAGATGACCCCTACCCAGGTAACGTCCAACGAATCACATTCGTTTCTGCCCACGCAAACAGACGTCGTTAGGTAACGTTACGTAGCCGTAGCCGGAAATACGCGCGCATTTAAAGGAAGCAAGAATACACTGGTTCTAAATTTAGAGATGAGCGCATGGAAAATTTTAGAGTATCTTTAATTCTATTGGTTGTAGTGAGACGCCTAGCCTCAAGTAGGTCGGGGGTCAGCGTTGGAAAATCTAAAATAAAGTACGCGGTTTTCAATTTCGGGCCTCTTAGTCGGCAGAAAGTCCGGGCCGTGTATCCAAGCATATTGTCGGCTTCTAACGCTGAAGGAACGCAGTATTGCAGTGGTCACGGCCCGAAGAGCGGGGGTTGCCAATAAATCTTGTTCCTGACAGCTGGCAAAGGTAGCCAGTCTTCGCAGGAGAGAAAAACGCCAGAGGCGTAAGAGCTTGTACCGTGGAGGGGTATCGGCTCTGAGTATTGTGGGCCCCAGAGAGAGAGCGAGGAAGAGCAGGTCGAGACAGCGACACAGTCTTCAGTGAAAGGGGTTCCTTAAGACCCGGAGCTCTAAGCTCATACACACCCATCGAACCCAAGCAAGCGGGTTGGTGTCTTTTTTTTTTTGCCTCGGTAACAATAATACCGAAGGGCCTAAACCCAAATGAGGGGTAACATAGCAAGGGAAAATCAGCTTTCTTTTCGCCAAATAGAGAAGCCTCTACAGTCTACGGCAAGTGCCTAGTCATCAGAAGTACGAGTCAGAACCAGGAAGAAAGGGATATCATTTCCCGGTTGCTGAAATGAAACGAGAGCAGCAAGGCAGGAGAAGTGGAGAGAGAGATGGTGAAAAATAGATCAGGGACCTGCAGAGTCTCATATTATTCTTAGAGGGTAGCCTCTGAGCCTTATGAGTTAGAAAAAGTCTATTACATAGCAGTGCAGAGTGTGACTTAGTGGCGTATACCGTTGACAGAGTTAGCAGCTGTGCAGATAGTCTTCGGCAGTACCAGCAGAACCTTGACATTAGAAATAGTAAATTATAGAGCGTGGCTACAGTTGACGCCCCACCAAATTAGACTGTTGTTAAGATCACTTATCATTTTTAAATTTTGTCCCCAGCAGGGTGTATGAAGGAGTGAAAGTGGTTGGAGTTAATTTGGTGTGCTTATAATCAAATTGAGTTTCTTTGTTTTCCAGGTCGGTGCAACCTTGCACGATATATGCTTTTCTTTGTTTGTTACTATGTTATGAAAATTCTGTTGATTTGTATAATAAACTTATTTAATGTTCACTGGATCAGCTTCGTCACTGTATAGTCCTTAACTGTTGTCTGTACAGTGGTGTCTGTAGTGTTAGTTTAACCTTATCTCCTTTAGTCTGTTAAAGGTAGCCAGAGGTGGTGAGTTTATAGCATTTCTTTAGTCACGATTTGGCGAGGAAGATTTAATTTCGGTTATCCTCCTCGGGCCAATAGACTCACCTTATACATTCACTGTCATTTTCTCATAATTAATCTATTATCTTAGTCTTTTCTCACACTAGGGTCTTGTCCCACACTTGGGCATAACTCTAACTTAAATCCAACTCGTGACAACCATTGAAGACTTCTTGGTATCTAAACTGTAGATCTAGACTTTTCCTGTGGCTTTTCTACCATTCTGAAACCTGTTGAGTTGAAGTCATGAGCTCCAGTTTCTCTAGCTTGGCTTGCATTTAAAGGATCATCACTTCTGGTCCCAAGCTAGGAAGAAGAAGTGTGTGGCATACTATGTATTCCCCGCCATCCAAGGGGCTATCCAAATATGCAGAGCTAAAATACTGTGCTCTGGTTCTGGGCTCTCCCAATGAATTGTCACGCCCTACACAGAACCACTTCTTAGCTCCCCGTGCCTGTCATGGGTCCATAGTGAGATCCTCCTGCATGCATGCAACCAGGTAAAAGCCAGAGTTATGTAAGGGGATCTAGGGACTCCTCCAAGCTTAGTGTGCAAAGCTGGGTTCTCAATATGTTTCACCACAGGAGGAATCCCTGGAAGTGTGTGGATGATTTCAAGAGTCAATGAGTGTGTAATTAGCCACACAGAGGTTCACTTCTACATTTGTATACTATAGCATTGTGCTTAGCTGGTGGTCATATAAAGATGACTCCAGATATGCCTCTATGCATAATGAATTGGACAAAGATTGCAAACTTTTAAAAGTTGAAGACAAATATTTAACATTAGGAATACAAGAAGATGAATTACAGTATACAGTGCAGACCTAATAAGGAGAACTCACCAGGGACCCAAGAAATAGTTCTTCTTATCAGAAATTCCTCTTATCCAGATAAGAGTTCAAGCATATGGTAATGCATTTACAACGTACAATACAATAATGAATTAGTGTTGAATATGACAGATGTATGACACAGAAAATATGTAAATCACCAAAAGTGTTAATGTACAAAGTTGGCACAAATATCTAGAGAATAACAGCACTTTTTACACTTTGAAATGAAAAAGCTGCAATTTTCCTCTGTATCTTACTTAGTACCTGTACTTTAGTTAATAAAAATGTCTTTCCATGACATCCTTAAATTCAAAGAAATGATAAATTAAATCATCTTGGCATCCAGCCTGCATTATATACATGTTAGTTTTATCCATGCAATTTGAAACTTCCAACTGTGAAATAGTTTGTACCGTTAACCCACAGTCATCATTATCTCTAGAATTTGCACACTCTTAAATGATAAAGCACTCTTAAATGAGAAAGTATGTAATTTTCCTCTGTACTGCATCAATGTGACCTACAAGTTTGGACAACATTGCTGACCTATAATGAACCTTCAGATTTTGAATAATACCTTGTTCACAAGGCTGAAGTTTGGATGTCGCATTTGGTGGTAAAAATAAAAGTTCTGTTGCTTTTAGATTTTGAACATTTATGTGGGCTGAACAGTTGTAAAGCACCAAAAGAACTTTGCGATGTTGACGTTTCATAGAATGATCAAATGCATGTAGCCACTTGGTGAAAATGTCTGATGTCATCCAGGCTTTTTAATTAGCTGCATAATCAACACACAATTTTTTCAAACCTTTAAAACAGCGTGGATTTTTGAATTTACCAATTACAAGTAATGGCAATTTTTCTGAACCATCCATATTTGTACACACAACAATTGTGATTCTTTCTTTCGATTTTTTCCTCCCATGACACTTTACATTTCTGAAGGAAAAAGTCTTGTCAGGCAGCAATCTCCAAAACAATCCAGTTTCATCAGCATTAAATACATCAACGGATTTATACCTACTCATGGCTGGATTTAGCACCTCCTCCGTCCATGACTCGGTAGTCGTTTCATTAACAGAATGCCGTTCCCCACAAAAAAAAAAAAAAAAGGTAAAGGAACCCGTTACACGCTCATTGAGGCATATTGGGAATATGGTGTTAGGCCCATATTATCTTGACCGTCGGCACACTAGGGGTGATGTGGTTGGCATCACGTCGGCCGCCTTAACCTTCACAGGGTTGCTCTGGTACCCATTTGGGGCTGGGTCGACCCAGGAGCCGTTTGTAACCTAAAAAATTCCCACCTCATCTGGGGATCGAACCATAGACTACTGCGCTAGGAAGCCAGTGCACTAACCACTATGCTACCCCGGCTTTGTAAGTAATGTGCCGTTTTTTAAAACAACCCAACCAGCCAGGACTACATTTCCAGCCAGTCCGACCTTCCAGAAGTGCTAACTCTTCTGCCTTTGCAGTTAATATAGGTCCATTTACAGGAACATTTGCTGATCTCGCCATAGTGAACCATTTTAGGAGTGCCGTGTCAACCACATCACACGACGCTTTTCGGTTCTTCATTCCGTGACAATCAACTTGTCCACCATAAAACATTTTTCTGTACCGATCCTTATTTTTTATGATTCCTGAAAACGTTGATTTTGGAATGTCGAATTCCTTTGCTATTTCCATTTTCTTTTTGCCACTATTTTCCAATTCTTGTACTAGCTCAATCTTTCTTTTCAAAGATATGGATTTTAACTTTCCAGCCATTTTTAGAGGGGAAATAACTCAAATGCTAACACTGACGAAGCGCGCAATTTCCGAAAATAGCCGAAAAGTTGTACAGATGTCCAGGTACTGTATTTGAAAAAAAGTTCGCCTTAAGCAGATCAAATTATATAGTCGGGACACGTTTAATCGTTCGGCATATCCGAAAATTCGTGATAAACGGATTCCGCTTAACCGGACATTTTTTACAAAGAGAAAGAAGAAAAATTGCCGGGGATAAACAAATTGTTCTTCACAACAGAAATTCGCCACATCCGAGATCGCCTTAAGCGGTTTGCACTGTATAAGTTTATATGAAAGAACTTGAAGAATTGTAAGTGTTGAGAGGTCATCAAGCACAAATCTAGTATATAAAAAAATGCTGAACAATATTTGAAAAAAAGAAAAGAATTATTGATGGTTTTGTAGTGAATTATTTATTATTAGTCATTGTAATAAAATAATTTGTTTAGTCTCATAATTTTTTTGGAAGGCTTTAGAAAGTGTGAAAATATAAAAAAAGGGAGGTAAAGGATCCCATTACACGCCCATTGAGGCATATTGGGAATATGGTGTTAGGCCCATATTTTCTTGACCGTCAGCACACAAGGGGTGATGTGGTGAGCATCACGCCGGCCGCCTTAACCTTCCCAGAGTTGCTCTGGTACCCATTTGGGGCTGGGTCGACCCAGGAGCCGTTTGTGGCCTAAAAAAATCCCACCTCATCTGGGGATCGAACCATAGACCACTGAGCTAGGAAGCCAGTGCACTAACCACTATGCTACCGCGGCTTCTGTGAAAATATATGATATATGTAAATCAAAAGTACTAGTCCAACATAAAAATATTTAACTTTAATGCTAAGACAATCTATTGTATGGCTATGAAACATGGAGAACAACAAAAATGAAAACCAAGAAGGTACAGACTCTTATAAATGGGTGCTTGCGCAGAATAAGAGAATCTATTGAAACAAGAGGTGAGGAAATGATGCTAGCGCTGGATCAAATTTACAGTGAAAAAAAAAAAACCAGTTGTTAGCATTACAAGGTAGTTCCTGTTATGGAACCCTCAAGGTACACAAAATAAAAGGGGAGCTAAAAGAAGGGGATTTTAGACAGACCTCAAAGGGATAAAGAATAGAAGAGTGGGATTACAGTTACATCCTTTATGTCTGCCCAAAACTAGTAGCAACCTGTGCAAAGGAAAAATAAAGCCTATCCTACGAGCTGACCTGTGCAACAGACTTCCACACCACATAAAATACTTGCCCAGCCATTATCTGTTCAATAAAGCCTTGTTCAAATGCCTAGTCAGCACCATCTACCATCATAACAGCAACCTTTGCCATTACACTTCTCTACTTCTATATTCCTATCCCTTTTGTTGCAGGTACAAATGTTTTTCTAGGTACATAATTTCTATAATTTCTGTGTAGTAATAATTTTTATATTTAGTATATTATTTACTGAGATGTTATGCTACTTCAGAAGTATGTAATGTGCGAGAACATGCTGATACCATTACGTTGCACTATTGCATAAGTACTTAAGAAGGTATGTACTTTATTTCGGTCCACAAGTTGCAAATTAAAAAATAATTTGTGAAAATTTTTTTAAAGTTAACAATAATATGTTTTTTTTTACAAAAACCAAAAAGCTACATACTTTTATAAACAGGTGCTAGCAGAATAGGAGGACTGAAATGGTATGACAAAGTCACAAATGTGGAATTGATGACAAGAACCAGACAAGTGCCAGTGGAACAAGAGTTGAGAAGAAGATGCTGACGATAGATAGGACACACACTGAGGAGACCTGTTGATAGCATTATAAGGCAGTCCTTGTTCTGGAATCCCCAGGGAAAGAGAGGCAGAGGTAGACCAAAAAACATATGGAGAAGAGAGCTGGATACAGATGTGAAAATGATTAGGAAAACATGGAAAGAACTTGAGCGGATGGCGCAGGACAGGAAGATTTGGCATGTGTTTGTTGAAGGCCTATGCTCCTCGGAGAGCTAAAGGGTATTGATTGATTGATTAAAAATAATGATCAATTTAGTAAGCGGAAATTAAAGATGCTGACCACTGCAAACAATGAAAGCTAAAATTTACAATTAACCCAAATAAGGAGCGAAAAAATTTCAGTTAATTTAGTATCATGTTAAACTGCTTTTAGAATATATGTGTATATATATGTGTGTGTATTTATGTGTGTCTGTGCATCTATATATATACATATATACAATTTATTTAATTTTTTATTTTCATTTTTTTTATTTATTTATTATTTTTATTATTATTTTTTTTTTGTTCACTCTGTTTTCCAGTCCCTGTTTTCATAATTTTTTATTTTTTGCTTTATGTACTATCCATTTCCGCTTTTGTGGCAGCCATCTTTGCTCCAACATGTGATAAAACTTAAGGGAGTATTTTTTTTCTTATTTCTATAGTTTCATGTTCTCCACTTAATTCTCACTTTCTTTCCCTCCTGTCTCTTCCTGACGAAGGCCATGTGGCAGCAACGTAGGTTTCTCTTGTCCTTTCTCTTTGTAAGATGTATTACTATTTGTGTGTTTTTGTAAAATTTTTTTTCTTATTCTACCGTTTTAGGATAATACAGAAGTTGGTTTTAGTATCATATTAAACTGCTTTTAAGTTGATGGCATCAATCATAATTCATTTGTAGGAACAAAGTAGCATCCAGCAAGTCAGGCTTCATATTGAAGCGAATATCACTAAACAAATTTTACACTTGAAACAAAAGTCACTCATCTCTAGCCTGAATTACAGACAAAGCAGTCACAATTCTACACTCTCTCTTGAATTTTTTGGGGATGCATTTCAAGTTCTTCGAAAGCTGTTCTGTTCATACTTGGTAAAATGTAAAGTTAGTCGTCACAGCAAATACTACAGTAGGGAAGTGAAGTGTTAGAGACATCTATACTAGGTCTGTCAGTGGGCTAACAGTTCCCTTATTGCCACATCAATATCCCATTTTTACAGCTAGGTAGACTGGAGCGTGACGAGACCTGGTTTCAAACACGTTCCATTTGCCACGGGAAGCAAGCACTCTAACCACCTGCAAGCTTTCATTCTTGGCACTGGATTCGTGTTACTGAAGCAAACTAAAAATGTTTTTGATTACTTGATATAAAAAAAAAAGTTAGTTGCTTATCCTTTACAGGACGTGGCAATCAACCCCAGCTTTTATTGGCTGTTTGTGATTTTTCTAGGCAATTTTTTTCATTCAGTAGTTTGCCATTGCTTTCTGAACGGTACGGCGCTTATACCATTGCTAAAAATCCACACAAAGCGATCTGCTACCAAACCGCCCGCAGCAGGTTTCGAACCTGGTATATCTGGATTATGAAACTGCGTTCATATCCATTAGGCCACAGACGCCGACTTACTTGATATACATTCCCATATTTAATTGTTCTTATACATTGTATTTTAGCAACGCACATAGTTTCATGCACTTAATTGAGTCTGCTTTTCATAGAGGAAATCTAGGTCTTGCAAACTATCTGCTGTGCTTTTGAACTCATTGCTTATTTTGCACCCATTGCGTGTTTACATATGTAACACAATAATCACTCCCTAAAGGGAGGTAACTAAAATCAATCTACTTGTCCATCATTTCAATTGTTAAAGTTGAAGATGCCTTGAAATTGTTTTCTCTCCTACTTGAAGCCCACCCCCTTTCATTTATATTTTTTTACATGCTAGGCCTTATGGCAGCACATACTATATCTCTAAATCTGTCCTTGGGTTGGTCTACTACGTAACTTGAATGGACCGAATGCTGATAAACTACCTTCTACGCTTTGTGAAATGTCAGCTAACATTAAATTGTGAAAGCGGGCCACATTACTCCTATGCTGTATAAAGTTGGGTACAGACAAGCCTACCTTTACCTACATAAGCTTACCTGAATAACAAAATGCTCATTGAACAAAAGTTCTTGTCAGAGTGCTGCTACAGGCATTAGACCTGAATACTATATTCACTGAGTTATTCCAGGTTTGAGATAAAGTGGATTACATATTTCACTTATCAGGTTAGTTTGAGCTTGGCTTGAATGAATAAACACTCAGATGAAGTAATGTTTACGAAAACATGGACAGGAAGAAAGTTTTACTTCTCTTATTTGGAGCAGAGATTACTATTCTTTTTATCATCTGCTAGTCATTGAGTATGGGGCTGGGAATACCCCGCTGTCAGAACCTCAATGTAAACGACTAGAACGCATTCAAAATGAAAGGATGCGTATAGTCTTGGGCTATACGCGACATACCCCCATTGTGACAATGAGGTACATGCTTGGAGTGCTTAGAATGAGAAACGACTAGAACACATTCAAAATGAAAGGATGCATATAGTCTTGGGCTGTACGCGAGATACCCTCATTGTGACAATGAGGTACATGCTTGGGGCTTCTCTGCTAAGGTAAAGGGCAGAATCGTCGCCAATCATAGCGAGGCTTACAAGATAACTTCCAGCATGAGAATGGAGGTAGAGGCAGCTACTGCAGCCTTAAGGTGGCTAACTGAAACTTCATTAACAATGACTGTCATTGTGTCAGACTCTCAGTCCATGCTTCAAAAGGTTCAAAATGGTTGGCTAAGGCATGAATGGAAAACATTCACAGAAGCGTTGAATCTGCAGTAGCTGGTGTGGATCTACTGTCCTGGTCATGCAGGGGTACGCAGTAATGAGAGCACCCACAGTGGGGACACTGGCTATAAAGAAAAGGGAGAGATACTGAGAACAACTAATGATCACCTGTTTGAGAATGACACTGCAGTAGATGAGTCATGAAGGTTAAGACTGTTGGAATTTGGCATCAAATGTAAGACTAGCAGAGATGGACATTATGAGAGGATGCATCCGTCGTATATACAACCAGCGAGCTACAGGAACAGTTAGCATTCACACTCTTCAACATATACTGAGGGAGACTTAGCATCTATTGGTTTGCCTGGAGCGCAGTGATATTGATTCTGTTCAATAACTTCTCTAAGCCACTTACGTACATTTGGTACTTGAAATGTCATGCAGTGCAAAAATGCATAGAATATTGACACAAATACATAAAATGATTACCAAAAGCCAAATATATTATAAATGTTATTTTTATTTTGTCATCAAAATTAAGCAAAACGTATGTGCATATGAAATATTATTTAGAATCTTTGAGATAGACAAAGCTTAACTACAACGATTACTTATCAAGAGATAAACAGTATTCTGTGCTATTAAATTTAAAAAATATTTTCTCCCATTTAAAACTAGTGTGTGAAATAACAAATGGCACCAGATTTAGCTCATTCGCTATTGAAAACTGCATACAGGGCTATTAATTTCAATTTATCTATCTGACTATTACAAGAAACAACTAGAAGACTAGATCTGTTTTGATAAATTTTGTATTTAAGACAGGAAAAAAAATTAATCAACCCATTTCAAATTGTACCTAACCTGCTGAGAGGGAGCATCCCTGTCACACTTCGGTCCTCTAAAGGTTTGGTAAATTGGCCTTCGTGAGAGGGTTGACAAGTGGATTAGCCTGTTAAGCTTGGTGACACTCTAACTAAACTGTGACTTTTAATAATCACAATAAATAGCTTTAACAATTTTTGCAGCCCCTGCAGGGTGTTGTCTTAAAAGATACCACAACCAACGCTAACCAAAATGCTTGTAGTTCCTGGAGGTCTCTGAAGAGACAAACAATGAATATGACTACTGCACCCTTAGGCATATCATACAAGGTGGCTAATATGAGGTTTTGTATGGGGCTGGCAAACCTCATCATATCATACAAGGTGACTAATATGAGGTTTTGTATGGGGCTGGCAAACCTCATCATATCATACAAGGTGACCAATATGAGGTTTTGTATGGGGCTGGCAAACCTCATCATGTAACAAATTGCCACAGAAACTACCACTTGTAATAGCATGCAACTGCTTGGTGCAGAATGCCTGCAAGGGGATCAGCTGCAGTGGTGGCTCCATGCTCCATAAGGAGCACAAAAGAAGATGATGAAAATCCTTGTTTTTCCACACTGTTGGTACCCAATACAAGCCTGTGAAACGCATATCCCACAATGATCACTCCCTAAAGGAAGCACTTTATTTGTGCACTATAGCTTCAATTTTGAGGCCATATTTTATCCACTAGTCTCATATTTTTCTTAAAAAGTACCAGTTTACGCAAGCTATATCAATCGTCATCTAAATTCATGCAACATAGAAATAATTTTGCATTCTCACTAAAATTAATGATGTATGCCAATAACCAATGATTTGTACAGCAAGATGTTGAGAATGAAATTTGTTAATTTCCTAATAATGAGGAAAGAGAATGCATCTTTACTGTGTTACGTAAGTGTACATAATTCTTCTTGTATAATTTTCATTCCAGTTGTAACATTAGCATTGAAAGTCGGACCAAATAAATTCTATGTGGCACACAAAGGTTACTACTTGAAACAAAAATATCCCACCTATCTTATTACTGAAGTTTTTGTGGTAATAAGTGAAAATGATGAGGAAAACATGGAAAGAACTTGAACTGATAGCACGTGACAGGAGGACATGGCATGTGTTTGCTGAAGGCCCATGCTTCTTGGGCAGCTAAAGGGTACTGAATGATCTTATTACTACAAAAACTGAACATCTGCCAAAATTTCATCCATCCGCCTGCATGTAACACTAGTACTGCCAGTTAGACCAAATGCATTGTCTGTGGCAGACACTGAAGATCAAGAACCTTCAAGCTGTGGCTCTGCTTGTTTTCTGTATGAAGGCATGGTCAGGAATGTTCTCCATTACTTGGGTCACAGACAACTTAATGTAATTACACTACTTAAAAGCCGTAAACCAATAATAAGGCTGGGTGCAGACGAGCGTTTCTTGCGCGTGACGAATGAAAGAGTAGGGATTTACAGGTTGTGCAGCCGAGCGAGACTGTCTGTAAATCCCTACTCTTTCATTCGTCACGCGCAGCAAGAAACGCTCGTCTGTAAGAGCCCTAAAGGTAGAAGATCATCATTTTCATTGTTGTTCCCTAGGGAGCCACCATTTCAGCTGGCCCCCTCGTAGGAAGTCTGCACAAATCATTTACATGCGCTTGCAGCAGTGGTTTCTACATCAATTTGTTTTACATGATGAGGTTGCCAGCTCCCATGCATAAACCTCACATTAGTAGCCTTGTACAACATGAAGGGTGACATAACCTCACATTAGTAGCCTTGTACAACATGAAGGGTGACATAACCTCACATTAGTAGCCTTGTACAACATGAAGGGTGACATAACCTCACATTAGTAGCCTTGTACAACATGAAGGGTGACATAACCTCACATTAGTAGCCTTGTACAACATGAAGGGTGACATAACCTCACATTAGTAGCCTTGTACAACATGAAGGGTGACATAACCTCACATTAGTAGCCTTGTACAACATGAAGGGTGACATAACCTCACATTAGTAGCCTTGTACAACATGAAGGGTGACATAACCTCACATTAGTAGCCTTGTACAACATGAAGGGTGACATAACCTCACATTAGTAGCCTTGTACAACATGAAGGGTGACATAACCTCACATTAGTAGCCTTGTACAACATGAAGGGTGACATAACCTCACATTAGTAGCCTTGTACAACATGAAGGGTGACATAACCTCACATTAGTAGCCTTGTACAACATGAAGGGTGACATAACCTCACATTAGTAGCCTTGTACAACATGAAGGGTGACATAACCTCACATTAGTAGCCTTGTACAACATGAAGGGTGACATAACCTCACATTAGTAGCCTTGTACAACATGAAGGGTGACATAACCTCACATTAGTAGCCTTGTACAACATGAAGGGTGACATAACCTCACATTAGTAGCCTTGTACAGCATTAAGGGTGACATAACCTCACATTAGTAGCCTTGTACAACATGAAGGGTGACATAACCTCACATTAGTAGCCTTGTACAACATGAAGGGTGACATAACCTCACATTAGTAGCCTTGTACAACATGAAGGGTGACATAACCTCACATTAGTAGCCTTGTACAACATGAAGGGTGACATAACCTCACATTAGTAGCCTTGTACAACATGAAGGGTGACATAACCTCACATTAGTAGCCTTGTACAACATGAAGGGTGACATAACCTCACATTAGTAGCCTTGTACAACATGAAGGGTAACATAACCTCACATTAGTAGCCTTGTACAACATGAAGGGTGACATAACCTCACATTAGTAGCCTTGTACAACATGAAGGGTAACATAACCTCACATTAGTAGCCTTGTACAACATGAAGGGTAACATAACCTCACATTAGTAGCCTTGTACAACATGAAGGGTAACATAACCTCACATTAGTAGCCTTGTACAACATGAAGGGTGACATAACCTCACATTAGTAGCCTTGTACAACATGAAGGGTGACATAACCTCACATTAGTAGCCTTGCACAACATGAAGGGTAACATTTATTACCTACTTATTTGACTATGATAAAGTAAGCAAAAAAAAAAAAAAAAAAAAGATGCCAGGTACACATTTATTTCTTTCTCCATGACAAAGTAAGCACAACCAAATAATATTAAATATTTAAAGGGTGTAAGAACTACATAAATATATATGCATTTACATTTGTTTTTTTTTTTTTAGTGAGTATTAACAAAATATTGGCGCAAATGTTTTACTCAAGAATGAAAGTCTGACTGGTTATGAGAAATATGATATAAAAACAATATAAAACAACTATCAACATTTCACTTACACTGGTTAAGGAATGATATGTTTATATTCTTTATAAAAATGTGATTCTGAAACAAAGGTACCCATACCAAATTGAATATTTTAGCAAAATAATTTATATTACATACACAAATCAATGACTATCCCAAAAGCTCACAACAGTGAGAACGAACTCATGTCTGCCTGGATGGGAATGTGTCTAAAAAATGTATGATACCCAAATGTTGAAATAGTATGCATGTGTGTGTAGAGATGTGTGCACTGCATAGTTATGACTACTGCCATCCGCTGTTCAGCATTTCTCATCCTTGTAGGAAGCATGGGACCCTTGAAAAAATAATACTAACTTTGCAATTCCCCCTCCCTAAAATTATATCATCATTGGAAAATAGACTACTCCGAGTGGTTTTTTTTTTTTGTTTGGGGGGGGGGGGGGGGGGGGGGGGGGGGGGGAGAGAAGAGAAGAGGTGGGTTTCTGAGAAAGGACACAAGAAGAGAACAACTGTTCACTAATTAATGCCATGAGAGGTGCCTATCAGAAGGCTGCACATTCCGGTTGGTGGAATTGTGGATTTTAAAGCTGCAACCAAGATGGAATGGGTTCATTTGCTACACAAGACAACAGGAGGCTGAGACACTTGGGAGTCATGACCCAGGTGGGCCCGCCCCCCCCTAAGAGTGTAAAGGAAAATAAGGGGCCGAAACACTTGGTCGACAGGGGGGGGGACTTCTTCTGATGATCAGATTGCCTCCTGTTGTATCGCTCTGTATAGAGTTTCCTATCAACTATCATCATCATGTAAAACAAATTACTCAAGAAACTGCAACAGCACATGAACTGTAGTGGCACAGGCTTCCTGCAAGGGATTAAGCTGCAGTTTTTGTCAGTACAGAAGTGTAGAAGACAACTGGAAACAAACTGGCTAAATTTCAAATATTGGAAAAATTAGTTATTGAAGCAAGAATAGGGCATCATTATCAAAATTAATGAAGGTCCTACTCTATACATGCCTGTGAAACACATATAACAATGATCACTCCCTTGGTCCGGGATTAATTGGTCCTGTTATGAAACACTGGGTTAGTGGTTATGTTAATGGCATTAAAAACATCTCTATCTTGCATTAAAAAAAAAAATCTGCTCTTGGCATTTAGTATTACTGGAAATTCAAGAGTTGACGTTAAAAACGATTTGATTCAAATTTTTTTCCTCTTGAAGTTTACAACATAAAAAAAAATATAACAAATATTAGTGAAATTTTCTTCTTTGATCCTTAGCCACCGACCGTCAAAGCAGTCAGTGGCCATCACGCCTAGTGGCGTCTTGTAGGGCAACAACAAATTGATTCCACTTTGCTCGATCGGTGGCCATCCTTCGTACAGTGCCCCAACTCTGTAGTGAAATTTTACCTACATAAAAATAATCCTTAGCAGATAATCTTTTTTTTTTCGTACGCCCGCTAATACTCGAGGCGAAATCTCAGGTTATTTTTAATGTCCAACCTGACATTGATTTTTACGTATCCTATTTTCTTGTACAGAGACAAGTGTCCCTCGCCATTCAGGCAGATACTCGCCGTTTTCGGAGGTACCCATTACAGCTGAGCAGATAATCTAACACATGGGTCTAATTTTTAAATGCAAAACATAATAATAAAAAATTGATCACCAGATATTTTCTCATAACTATGGCCATTGCACAAAAAATTATGTTGCATATATCCTTGACACCAACAGCATTATACATTTATGGCAATTTCAAATATTCCAGATAAAAGCTGAGCAAAACAATAATGAAAACTTTTGTGTAAGCTGGTCCACGTTTTTTTCTGTGTGCATGCAAATTGCAAGACAAAAGATGCATATTTTATTTATATTATTTCTATGATGTACCTTAAATGTCTATAATTTTATCTGTTGTTGTTGTTGTTAAACTAGGGCTGCTGTGCTTCTCACTGTTTTACAGCCAATACCAAGTTGAAGACTCCTTGTTATTATCTCCACTGTAGATCTAGGTTTTTCCTGTGGCTTTTCTGCCATTCCAAAATGTGTTGAGTTGGTCATAAGCTCCAGTTTCTCCAGCTTGGCTGGCATTTAAAGAATCATCACCTGGTCCCAAGCTAGGAAGAAGAAGCATGTGGCATACTGTGCATTTCCCGCCATCCAAGGGGGCTCTCCAAATATGCAGAGCTAAAATACTGTGCTCTGGTTCTGGGCTCTCCCAAGGCAATGTCACGTCCTACACAGAGCCACTTCTCAGTTCCCTCTGCCCATCACGGGTCCATAGTGAGATCCTCCTGCAAGCAGCCAACCAGGTAAAAAGCCAGATCTACATCTGGGGCTCAAATGACTCATCCAAGCTTAGTATTGTCAGAACCAAACTACATGTTGTGGATTTATAAAAATATTACTAGTACTGATAATAACAACAGGCTCGCTCCTCTAGGAGACGACCACAACAATAATGGCTGACACAAGGAATCAACACCTTGTACAAGTATTTCCCTTTAATGAGTAAACGCACACAGTATAGCCACACACGGCCAACAAACATATGAAATATTGTACATATATCACTGCCAGAGAAAACTTGCCTTAATAAATTTATCTACTAGCCTCATACAACACAATATGACGGCCCTGTACAAGCAATGTACTGAATACCGCTCACCATGGCGGCCACCAGCTATGACAATGAAAATGTCCAAAAGCATAGAATACTTATAATCTGCAGTATATAGAAAAGCCACTAGATAATACACAAAATCTAGAATTACACAATATGATCCACTTAATCCGCAATAAGGCAAAACTTAGAATACACCTCTTATGGCACACTCTTCTCAGCAAGGATGCTGGCAAGGGAAAAAACTATGTACGTCCTCACTCAAACGCGGCTAGACCAAGAATGCTCTCTTCGCACCTAATAATTCCCACTTCTGCTCATCACATGACTTGCGGGTAGTTATCCCCAATGTTGCCAAAACTCAGTGTTGCCAGTTAATATTTCGTCACTGTGAAATAGCACTGTGACAGTGTGCAATGCTGGGTTCTCAACGTATTTCACCACTGGGAGAATCCCTGAAAGTGTGTGGATGATTTTAAGAGTCAATGAGGGTGTAATTAGTCTCACAGACACATTCACTTCTACATTTGAATACTGTAGCACTGTGCTTAGCTGGTGGTCATATAAGGATGACTCCATGCATAATTATTTATCTGTATGTGAGCAGTTTTTGGTGTCATCTATGTTACACATGACATTTAATGTTAGATACAGCAACTGTAGAAAGACTGTTGCTCCTTTTTTCTGGACTTTTTCAAATTATTCCCTTTTCCTTTCTGTTTTGACAGTCTCAACAGACCTTTTAGTTTACCATTTACACTTTCAACAATTGATAAACCTACGGCGTGTGGAGCAGAGCACAATCTTCCAACTTAGAACAGAACACACTATACTCAACAAGCACTAAAGAAATTAAACCCCACACATGAGCCCAATTGCTGCCACGGTACCCATCCATATGAGACAGTTCAGCATGTGCTGCTTTCCTACCCTGGACTCTCCACAGAATAGAAGGATTTAATATGGTTTGACGAGATCACCAATGTGGAACTGACAGAAACAACCAAAGAAATACCAAAGGGAAAGATGATAAAAAGATGTATGCACTAGATAGGACACACAGTGAGGAATCTAGCCAATAGCATTACAAGTTCTGTAACCCCCAAGGTCAGAGAAACAGAGAGAAACCTAAAAACGCATGAAGAAGGAAAAGTGGAGACTTAAAGGGATAATGAAAACATGAAATGAACTTGTTAAGGCCTGTGCTCAGCAGACAGCTAAGGGGCTATGAAGATGATGATATCAGTCCTTCCCTCAGGCAGCACATTTTGCAACTTGTTAATATGTGTGCTGTCACATTCACACTCTGCTTTCTGTAGCGCACACAATTACTTGTGATTTATTCCTCTACATTACCTTGAAAATATGTCTGCAGCCTGGTGTATGTTCATCTCCACGCTACCTACTATTAGATTAAGAGGGCAATAAGGACAGTTGACAAGAAATGAACATTACAAGTGTCTGTTTATGAAGAAGTCGCTCTACAATTTATGGAGTTGACTCTGTCTTACAGGTTCTTCTTCTTTCTTTTTGCACGCTCGTTAAGGAGTATTCCTTAATTTGTTTAATGAGTATGGGAGCATCCCTTAATTTGTTTAAGGAGTATGGGAGCATCCCTAAATTTGTTTAATGAGTATAGGAGCATCCCTAAATTTGTTTAATGAGTATGGGAGCATCCCTTAATTTCTTTAAGGAGTATGGGAGCATCCCTTAATTTGTCCCATTTAAGGGAGGTTGTACCTTATCACTTTCTGTGTTCTTGCGATGGTGGTTTCTGCAACAGTTTATTTTACACTATGAGGTTAACAACCTATACATAACCTCATAAGTTACCGCAGCGAGCAACTTCAGATTACTGAAATGAAAAAAGCTGGTCGAAAGATGACAAAAATCTTTTGACACATTTTTTTTTGCATACCAGATGAAAAAATAAATTGGTTCCATAAAAGAGTCAAAACAAATGAATATGGCAAAAAAAAAAAAGGAAACAAAAAACAGAAATAGACAATACCTCATAATATACCTGATACAAGTTATGGAGAAAAAAAAATTAAGTGCACTGTTGGGTTCCAAGCCACAAAACAAACGACAATAATTTAAGACAAAATTGAAAAAGTATATAGGCCAAGTAACTAACCATTGGGTAACAATCACAATTTAGGACACCTTTTAAAACAAACATTCATAAAGAATATATTTTCTGTTCTACATCAAGCAGTTTAAAAAAAAAATATAAATAAATTAAGCGTAGAACATGATGCATCACTTACAAGTCAGTTTATTGTCACATATTTAAGAAGTAAAGTATACACAAATTTGAAGTAACAACCAGTTTTGCTGTAGACATAAATCTGAAACAACAACCAGCTTTTCTGTAGATAGAAATGTGATATAGCAACCAATTGTGCCGTAGGCAGACATCTGAAATAACAACCAGTTTTGCTGTAGATTGGCAAGTATCAACACAAAACAGTGAGCGACTCTAAATGCACTCAGATATATAAAATCACTAAATGTTTACTTTCAATTAAAATATATCTTCATGTAATGTTTACTTAACATTTATTATTGCATAATTTACTAAGATAAGTGATATGCTTGTATTAATTTATATGTTAAAAGCCCTTCCTATTTAATGCATCCATTATATTCTCTTTAAAATATTGTCTCCCGATATGTTTTTAAAAGCCTTGCAGTTCATTACCAGTGTGAAAGATGAAGATGATGGCAGCATATTTTTACTAACTTCATTTGGTTATTTTTTAGAATGGCTACTGAAGGAACTCCTTTTTTTTTTTTTTTGGTTGGTAATAAATAATGAAACATTCTACAAAGATTGAAACATAATTTTGCATCATATCAGTACAAATAGTCATGCTTGCCATCCCCAACAAACATTAGAATCCTGGCTTTTAGCAGTAGCTGTCAGGGTCCACCTCCTGGAATTCACTAAGAGCCTTGATTGGTTCAATAGCTGATCTTGTGGCTGCACCCTTTCTGACCTTAGCTCCCAGTTCATTCGGGTCCTCTCTTCTAACCAATGGCTTCTTGGCAGGTGCTTTCATCTTCCACAAGACAACTGGTTTCCTCTGTAATAAAGATCAGAGTGGATTTAAATAAGAGAATGATGCATCTTAAGTACACAATTACAGAAAACTAGTTCACTTCTTTTAAAATACAACCTGTATGAATAATCAGATTAAGATTACTTTGCCACAAGTACTGTAGTTTTTCCCCATATTTTTGTAACAAGTATTGTAGTTTTGCTCTGAGTATTGTAACAAAGAATACTTCTTCTTCTTCTTCCTTGTCGTCCTGAAAAGGACGTTGGTTGCGTTGTGCGAAGCTGCATTATCTGTGCCTTTCGGCCGGCACATCCGACTTCAGCACGGCATTTTTTGGGACCGGGTTTGCCTTCCCTCTTCGATCCCTACTCTCTCAGACAGACTGCAGTGATGCAGCCTGTTTCCAGGACCACCACTTGGAGGTGGAGTAGGGTCTTGGTCAGCTCTAGTTCACTGACCCTGACGCAAGCAGTCAAGCTATGGGTCGCTGACTGCATTCTCTGTTGCTGCGTCTTTGGGTCCAACAAAGAGTACAAAAAGTAAGAGGAGCTTTCACAGCATTAGGATGGAAATCAAAAGATATCAAGCCCAACACATAAATAAGAATTTTCAAGTGTTAAATTAGTCCTATTCTATGACTCAAACATGGAGAATAAGAACCAAGAAGTTACAGATTTTCATATACAGGTGCTTGTGTAGAATAAAAAGATTGAAATGGTACAAGATCATCATTGTGGAACCGATGAGAAGACCAGATAGGTGCCAGTAGAACAACAGAGAGGGCAAGAAAATGCTGGCGATGAAGATAACATACACTGAAAAATTGAAGACATCTGTTGATAGCATTAGAAGGCAGTCCTTGTTCTTGAATCCCCAGGGTAAGAGAGGTACAGTGAATCTAAAACATACATGGAGAAGAGAACAGTAGACATAAATGAAAGTGAAGAGAAAGACATGGAAAGACCTTGACAGAATGGGACAGGAGGGACTTGGCATGAGTTTGCTGAACGCCTATGCTCCTAAGGGAGTTGAAGGGTAATGATGATTGTAACTGTCACGAAGTGGTTTTAAGTTTTTAGAGTTTGCCTGAATGAAAACAAGACCCTAGTATGAGAAAGTCTGAGAAGATAGAATTTAGATGGAAAATGACATGCCTGTGGACAGATGAGACTATTGGCTCAAGGGATAGAACCAGATTTTGACTCGCCCTTGCCGCTTCGTGACTTCAAACTGGCTATAATCTCACCCTCCTCTGACTTCCTTTAAATACAAGGAGATAAGGTGTATAAAAACGACCACAGACACCACTATACAGACGACATAAAGTAAGTATAGTAAGGAGTAGAAGCTGATCCAGTAAATAATATATGTATATATTTATTTACATACAAGAAAAACATAAAAATGGCATCATACGTCATCAAGTCAGTCGATAGCGTGCACTGTTGCACGGCCTGAAAACAACGTACCAATTAGATTAGATAGACACTAGAAAAAAAAACCCAAATCACATTCACTCTTTCTGTCACCCTGCTGAGGAACAATAAAATGATTAGTGATTAAATAACTCTACTATTGTGGGGGCTGTCCACTTTAGCCTCCACTCTCTAATACAAATAAGATTCTACTGTCTCAGTTCGGTTGACTCTTCCTCAACGAAAACATCTACACAACTTCCATCTTGGTAGGCGATATGTGCCGCTAACTAACACCACTGGCGATGCTAAAATAATAGACTTGGAGTAACCCAAAGGCTCAGTGTCTATCCTTCGAGTGGACACTGAACAGACCCTACTGGTCCTGTCTATTTTCTCCCTCCTTCTCTCTCTCTCTATCTCTCTTGGTCTCAGTGTCTCTCTAACACTCTACGACTGATGTTGCGGCGTCTCTGTCACGCTCTTCTCCCGTTACTTTCAGGACCTAGGTATGGTAACCCTGTCACCTGTTCCTGAATTTGGTGATGATGATGCTGTTCAGGTATCAAGCCTGAGGTGCTTGATAAACTGGAGGAACTACTCTGCTGCTGACTGGCTTCTATACGTTCCCCTTTCAACCCGCTCCGGCTCTAGAGGAAAACCACAGCCGTGATTTCTGGCTGTTTAAGATTACACCAATCTCCCGGGCCACTTGCCGCTGCTGGAGACTATAATAGCGATAAGCTATGGCTGTACGATAAATAAACCTCGTTCCCGCTAAAGCATGGGCACTTTACTGCAAGAGACCGTAGGTTATTTTCGTTGTGCTTCTGACGATAACTCGAGTCCTCTGACCCCTTAAGATATGTCTTGTTGCCGTGGGTAATTTTGCACATGGGCAAATTTACGCTCCCCCACTATTCTGCCGTCACCCGCTGAAATTAAAAGAAAATGCGTCTAATGTACACCACTCTAACATAACGCATCTCTAACCTAACTCCTCTTACTCAATACTCCACTCGTCATGTACAACAATACAAAAAAATTAATATTACCCACGTGGCACTTAATCTCCCTCCTTCTCTCTCTCTCTCGTTCTGCATAACAATACATAAAATATTTCTACCCACGTGGCACTTAAATCTCCCTCCTCCTCTCTCTCTCTCTCAACTAAAATCCGCCAACCAAATAAACAAAACCTGTCTGACGGGCCACTTGGCCGTCACACATGGCTACCCACGTGTCAACATTTACAACTCGGGAACTTCTGTTGTCCGAAATTCCGGGGTCTCCCTTTTTATCATTACCCATAGAGGTTTCCCGGCTTGCTCCAAAAATTAAATTAAATCTCGCTATAGGAATAGTTTCCTCCCCTAAGCAGTATAATTCACTTACAACGTAAATCTGAACCCTCCGACAATATTTCTCACATTTAAGGCTCAGTAAAATTAACGAACACACCAGGGATTTCCCCATAAAATTACATTAGTAAATACACAGAAATAAATGGTGGTTTTACATAACATTCTACAAATATGGGCCCACGTGTTTCTCACAACTTCACACACTCCTATCTACTGCCAAAATCCCAGAAAGAATTATACACACTTTTACGTCGTTCTTCAAAGAAAGTAATGGATGGCGCTGGCGTTTAAAACTTTACGTTTTAATGTCCCCGAAGAAATTAACTACGGGCGAAATTCTAAAAGACCCACTAATAAGTAAAACGGTTAATAAAATTCTACATACCAATTCATCGCTGTTTTTCCCACAGTGGAGACGATAAATTACGTAGTCTGACGGCAGCCAATATTTCTTCAAGAGATTTGCCCACAGTTCTAACTGGCTATTTATACACCCAGGGAACCACTCCTACGCATCATCGCGAAACCCGCGTGGCCTAACATTGCGTCATGTTATCTGACGGCCGCGTGCTTCCGGACTCGTCATACCGCGTGCCGGAAATGGCGATTATTTCGTAAACAACGAAATCTCCGTGATCGTGAAAAAAATCTATAAGAGAAAAAACTGGCCGAGGGAAAAATAAACCTACCATCGTAAAACGACCCCATTTAATTTATCTCCTCAAAAATACCAAACACGATATATATTCAAATGAGAAGAAATAAAATGGTGAAAATTCAAAATAGAAGCACAGAATCGGGCTGGAAATACAAAGTAGACGACAGAATCGGGCCGGTTGAAAGACAGAATTACAGTGCGGCATCACAGTAACAAATATACAAGTTCAAGTTTTTTTTTGTTTTTTTTTCAACAAATGCTATACTTTATTATTATTACAATAAAAAGTACAGCAGTTTTAGTCTCAAGTTCATGACAAATGTGATAGTTTTATTTTGATTTCTGTACTAGCTGCTGCTTTTTCACTTCTGTTTCAATTTTCCTCATAAATTAACTTACCGTACTTGTTCCTATAGCTCTAAACAGCTGGAAATATTAAATCAGTACCAAAAAAAAAAAAAACACAGGCGTAAAACAGACTACGTGATTACACTAAACTAATATAAACATTTTCACACTGTCTACTTACATTTGATCCCTTTGTGTACTGTTGAGAAAACAGATTAAACATTAATGTATTTAATGGTTCTGCTGGTCAAAAATACTCAAACAGCACTAAATATTTCAAGGCTAAGATAATGCACATTAAAAATATTCCATCACATAAGCTATAACACAATATTCAGGTATATTTAATATTCAATGACCTTAATTGATATTTAATTGCAATTCTTCAATTACACTTAGCATCACATGGTAAAAAACAGTTGTTCCAGACCTGGCTGCTGTCTCGGAGAGGGGTAGGAAAGAACACTTCGTTTTTTTCTATGGGAGGTTATGATAAATGGATAGTAAAGGAGTCAGCGAGATGATGGCATGTTTGGCTTTGTACATTCTGGCACTGACATCCTGGTGTGCTCCTATATCTTTGTTGATGTTACTTAACAAACCTGAGTAAAGCAATGCATCAAAATGAAATAGGCTGTTTAATTAGGACAGCTGATCTCACTGCTCTTTTGCAGCCAATGCCAAATCAAAGAAAATATACGTGTTATGTAGCTTTTGGTGCTGTATAGAGTATTTGTGATTGCTGTGTGGCTCAGCAATAGCTTTCTTCTTTCTCTGATGATTCCCGGGTCATGTGAGCAGCACATGTTGAGCTGTCTCATGTGGATGAGTACAGTTGTGGCAATTAACCTTGCGTGAGGAGTTTACTTTCTTTAAGTGGTTGTTGTGTTTGGTGAGTTCTGCTCCATGCGTTGTAGTTTGTTGATGATGTTGTTTCTGTCTGGGTTTATCATTTATTTATACAAAACACTCCAGTAGACACTTTTGCCCATCAGCTCAGCCATTCCTCTTTGAAATTGCTCTGGAGTATGAGTTTAGCTGTCTGCATGTTGGCTGGAGTGTTTTTCTTAACCATGCTAGCTCTTAGTTTTGCTAGTTTACCTGTTTTTTTGCCTGTATGTACTGATATCCAGTGATAATGATGTTGTATGTTGTTGGCAGGCCAACTGTTTCCAGCTGAATTATTTCTTAGTTTGGAGGTAATCTTCCACAGTTTGCAGTGTTGATTTTGACCCCAAGATGCAGCAATAGTGAATGCAGTCAGCGACCCATAGCTGTACTGCTTGCATCAGGACCAGCGAACCAGAGCTGGTCAAGACCGCACTCCACCTCCACGTGGTGGTCCTGGAAACAGTCTGCAGCAGTGCAGTCTGGCTGAGCGAGTGCGGATCGCAATGGGAAGGCAAACCCGATCCCTAAAAAATGCCGTGCTGAAGTCGGATGTGTCGACCGAAAGGTGCAGATATCACAGCTTAGGCGTAAACAGACACAACGCAACCACCATCCTTTTCAGGGCGAACGAAGAAGAAGAAGAAGAACAAAGTGAAGATAACAGTGCGTACAGATTTCTTGTAACTGGCTGTGAGATTGGTGCTGTTTGGTTTGGTTTCGGATTTTAAGGACTATCTTCATTGCACACGGACAACTCCATCAGTGCTCCGATCACCTCCCTTAGATCACACAAGGAGGATCTCAGCACAGTGCATGAACTCTGTAGCACTGGTGAGAATCCCAGTGTGTGTATATATAGGAATCACACATTCTATAAATATATTTGGTGGGTAGGTTTCTAATTTTTTAATTTAGCCAGGGCAGCGGCCTTATGGCCTACTCTTTATGATTTCAAACTGCCGTGGGATTTTTAACGTGTGCAACTTGCACACAGGACCTCCTATTTTTTTCGCTCTTATCTGAGAAGGCTAACCATCCGATCTCACTACCCATGAGACCAGGGGGGAGTATGACATCATTAGGACCACTGGTTGTGAAAAAAAATTTCCCTAAATTATATTCCCTCTGCTGGGAATTGAACCTGGTACCTCTAGAATTTGAAGTGGACGCCAAACCTCTTAGCCACTCTGACCCCCTTTAGTGCTGTAATTTCTGCTAAGTAATTAGCATGGAGTTCTCCACACTGTTCATGTTTCTAATGTGTTATCTTTTGGGTACATCAAATAAGTCCAGCATTTATGATGGCCTTTAAGGCACAGCCATCTTTGTAAACATGTACTGCAGTTTTCACGTAGCTATCTATAGTTTCTGAAGTAGCTGTCTTGAGTAATGTTGGGTTGGCGTCTTTTATTAGCATGCAATCCATGAATGTGGTTTTTACTATAGGTAGTTTTAAACTTGTTTTCGGGATCTTCTTCTTCTTCTTCTTCCATCCTTAGCCGCTGACCGACAATGCAGTCTGTGGCCAATATGCCTAGTGGCGTCTTAGGGCAACAAGAAATTATTTGTTGTTCCGTTACGCCGAGCGGCGTTTATTGGTACGACAAAAATTAATTGTTGTTTCCGTAATCAGAGTGGCTGGCAAGCGGGTGATCAGCCCACTGTGCTGTTTTCGGGATCAATGAGCTAAATTAATCCATTTTCTAATAAGAGAACAACAACAAAAATGTTGAGCAGGATTTTCAAGCAGACCTGCAGCAAAACTGTGAACCCACATAACTGTTAAAGCAGAAGCATCATGAACTGTCGGAGATCCAAGAAGCAATTTTGACCATAATGTTATTGTTGAACAGAATTGACATCATTGCACTTCGGGCAAACCCATGGGTGCTCAGTTTCCCTCAGTATATGTTGAAGAGTGTGACTGCTAACTGTTCCTGTAGCTCGCTGGTTGTATTCATGACGGATGCATCCTCTTATACGTCCATCTCAGCTAGCCTTACGGTTGATGCCATATTCCAACAGCCTTAACCTTGATGATTCATCTATTGCAGTGTCATTCTCTAACAGGCGATCATTAATTGTTCTCAGTATCTCTCCCTTATCCATATCCAGTGTCCCCACTGTAGGTGCTCTTGCAGTGAGTCTGTCAGCTCTCTCATTACCACATACCCCTCTGCATGACCAGGACATTAGATTCACACCAGCTCTTGTAGACTCTAAGCTTCTATGAATGTTTTCCATTCATGCCACAACCAACCACTCTGAACCTTCCAAAGCATGGACTGAGAGTCCGACACAATGACTGCCTTTGACTATGTCATGGGCAAGATGTGAAGTTACTGATCCTAGCAATTTCCATCAACTCACCCAGTTTAAAAAGGTTTTAGAAAACAAACTACGGATATATGAAAAGAAAGTAGTATGAACCAGGCTGCCAAACACTAATGGATAGCAAAGCCTTGGTGCAGGCGCAGCTGAGTCAGAGCAGTCATTAAATGGCTATTTTTACATTTTTCATATAAAGAAATAGTATGTGTCAATAACAGATCTGTAATATTTTTATTTCATTCTACGTTTTCATCAATGAAGAAACGAAGCATGTGTTTCCTTGTGTTTATTTTAAAAATTCTCAAGTGATGCAGCTGTACTCTATCACGCAACTATTTATTACAGATTAATTCACAATACATTTTTCATAACGGTGAAGGCTTTAGTCAATAACTTTCATTTGTAAGGGGCAGTGATCTTAAAGAAGGCTTGGAAGCACTTCTTTAACATTAAATATATTTAAGTATTCCATATTATTTATTATGAAATGCATTAAATAACATATTCAAATAATTTATTTAAATGTATTAAGTAATATTAACACTTTGCTGACCAGCAATCTGGAGCATTACTGTCTCCCATTACCAAGGGTGTTTGCAGATTGCATTAAAAAAAATAACTGTTTTTTTTTTGAAAATTCATAACAAATTGAAAAAAAAAAGACACAGAGCTTTGAAATTTTCAGAGCACCAAAATGAATGGTTGCTATGTCCGAAAACACTTATTTTATGCAATTTGGTCACATGATCATGGCGGCCATCTTGAATTTGTGTGGCTATTTATAGAAATTTGAGGTGATTTTTTTAAAGCTATTATCATTTTCCAGTTTTTAGTGAATCTGTTCAATGCCAGTGCAATGAAATGTTAGTTACATGGATGGCAATGAATGATGTAGGCTTGACAGATGTATTGATTTAAAGATTAACCATATATTTCAACATGAAAGGCTAACAAAAATTGTGAATAAAATGCAAAAAAGTTTAATATTTGTATTTTTCTTTTTTGAGTGGATTCTGTGTCTGTAGCATCTGTCAATGAGTGTTTGTGAATGTTTGAGTAGTTAAGTACCTCTAGTTGAAGTCTCAGCTGCTTCTTTCATTAACTGGGGTTGAAGTTGTAGCTGTGGGCTTCTGCAAGAGTCTTTTTCGGGACTGCTGATAATCCTCAATGGTGTTGTAAAACTTGAAGGAAGTTATCAGGCATAGAGGTACATTGCAATCTGGGCAGTGCATGCAAGTCTGTCTTTTTTTCCCTGCAGCCTTATACACTTTACAGTCTGGTTTGTATCTCGCCCTTTCATATTTGGCAATGAAGTGGCGCTCAGAAAGTCATGTTGTTGTGACTTGTGGTTTTGAATCACCACTAGTGTGCCGGCGGTCAAGAAAATATGGGCCTAACACCATATTCCCAATATGCCTCTATGGGCGTGTAACGGGATCCTTAATCCTTTCCTTATCCTTACATTACGTCGAAGAATTGCAGGCTCAATAAGAGCGAGACTGACAGCCTGTCTGAACCTCTTTGATTTGATCTTTTTTGTAGAGTTGGCAGTGTTGTAGGTTACGTGCCCATTGTCCAGGGCAGAATCAACTAAGAAATGATATAATGGCAGGTACCATTTATAAGGATTTGTGTGGGTAGGGGTAGCTTGCACCCAGCTGGCCGAAGTGGTCGATACCTCCCATACTTTTGTTGTATTTTTCTGCAAGCACTGGCTTCTGAATTGTTATGCCCTCAGGAATTCCTCTTTTTCTAACTGTCTTATCCATCATATCATTGGAGTGAACTGTAGATATAAGGTTAACTCTTTTTGTATCATGCCAGGTGACTGCCGGCATGCCTTTATCTTCTGTGGCACAAAACACAGGATGATCTGCCTTTTTCAATTTGAATTGCTTTTTCTTCAGTGCTTCAGGAAAAAGCTTTCTATTCTCAGCTACTGTTCAACATGCACCAATCTAAATTTCTTTCAGCTCTTGAAATAAAGCTGGGGCTGAATAAAAGCTGTTGCAGTAAAGAATATATCCTTTGTTGCCATATCAATCAAGAAGAACTATCACAACCCTGGAAGTTGTCCCACACATAACCATAATTTTTCTTATCAGTATAAATTTTCATTTTCAGGCAATAGGGGCCTATTGTGTTTTAGCATCAGTGAGAACAAATAATTTGAATCCCCACTTTGTGGGTTTTGCTGGCAGGTGCTGCTTGAAATATATTCCTCCCTGTCAGCTGAGCGAGGTGATTTTCCCCATACCTATTCACTTCGTCAGTGATCAGATCTATGGCAGTGTCAGGAAAATAAAGTTCGAAAAAAATCAATGGACCTGAATTCAGTTGAGTCTGCCTTGATACCTTCTTGCTCTTCATATGGAGGAAGAATGGAAAGCTCAATAAGTTAATTTTGAGCAAGCTTTCTCCATTTCCAAGGATTATTTTGATGTGCAGTCCTGCTATGGTCCCTAGTGCCACGCCCATCTCCTGCTTCAGGCCTACCTACACCACCTCCAATTTCGTTGTCGCTTCCGTCACTAATGTTATTATTCAGTGAGCCATCTCTACTTTGACATGAGATATCACTTTCAGCCCCAGATTCGCTGCCAGAGTCAGAATCATCTTTGTTATAAGTCTGGTTTTCATCATCACTCATGACGAAAATGAAGAATGGGCTCTTTTACTAAAAATAATGACATTTTAATCAAATTTCCGATTCTAACACCGCTACACGATATGAATCGTGGGCGCAGCCATTTTGGAATGCTACAAATACATGGATGAGGCTTATTTCGTAAAACTATCGGTATGGCTGCCCTGTTGCTTTCATAGTTGTGCTAATTCGACGATTGTCGAACTTGGTCAGCAAGGGTATATTGCGGAAATTCGACGATTGTCGAACATGGTCAGCAAAGTGTTAATATTCATTGCTCTAAAATTATATTTATTTAACACAATTTTTCAAGTACATAAAAAATTATGAGGTTTAAATAAAATTGTAATATTTTAATAATAATTTGCTGTCCACTAAGCAGCAAGATAATAACAACAGTTTAAAGTGTACTATACAAACTTTATTTTAGAAGAATAACAAACAACTAAAGACAGATTTCTGAATCCTACCTTAGTGGATGCAACATAACAAGCTTTGACTGTAAGTACGACAGCATTCATCAAGTTCTTTGCTGCATGGATCAGAGATGTAGCACTGTCCAGCTAGAAAAATGGAAAAAAGAACTGGTCATAAAATCTTCATAAAGTTGCTTGGTTGTGTGGATCAGGGATGAGATATTAACCTACTGAAAAGCTGGAAAAGTATTCAATCTACACGCTTTATTAAGTTCATGTTTGTATGATTCAGAAATGTAGAACTACAAAAAATAAAAACAAAAATGTGCAAGGCCACTTAATTTTATTGTTTTAGCATGTGGATCAAATCAATCAATACCCTTTAGCTCCCCAAGGAGCATAGATCTTCAACAAACACAAGCCAAGTCTTCCTGTCACGTGCCATCAGCTCAAGTTCTTTCCATGTTTTCCTAATCATTTTCACTTCTGTATCTAGTTCTCTTCTCTGTGTGTTTTTTTGTCTACCTCTGCCTCTCTTTCCCTGGGGCTTCCAGAACAAGGACTGCCTTGTAATGCTATCAATAGGTTTCCTCAATATGTGTCATATCCATTGCCAGCAATGTGGATCAAAGATGTCACATTCAACTGAAGAATAATTCATCATCAAATGTTTGGTTGCATGGATTTTAAAAACAGAATAGAAACAATAATCACTGAGGGTTGATAATACAAGCTTCATAAATCTTGGCTGTGAGGTCAAGACTAGAGCCCTATCAAAATGAAACAAATGGAAGCAGAAGAACTGGCTATTCAGATTTAATTTTGTTCTTAACTGTGCAAACTAAGAAAGATGTCAGACCAGCTGTTTGAAGTATTTGATCTGGTAACATAAGCCTATCAGTAGGCCTATCGGGCCGCTGCCATGGCAAACTTCAAAAATTAGAAACCTACCCACCATAAAAAATATTTATAGAATGTGTGATTCCTATATACACACACTGGGATTCTCGCTGGTGCTACGGAGTTCATGCACTGTGCTGAGATCCTCCATGTGTGATCTAAGGGAGGAGATCGGAGCACTGATGGAGATGTCCGTGTGCAATGAAGATAGTCCTTAAAAACCAAACCAAACCAAGCCTAAGAATTCGTCCTGGCAATAGGCCTGCAGATTTAGCATGACTACAAACTGAACGCAGAAAAAGAAGATAAACCTAAGAACTGGGGCATTTCTTTGAAACGGTAATTTGTTAACAGCAAATGACTGAATTCATTACATATGAAAGAAAAAATGAATGCTATTTTGCCTCCTTAAATTGCTGCTCATTTCAAAATTATGACAGCCATGCAAATTTCAAAAAACAAAACATTGCAATAACAACAAGTGTTCATTCAAATAATTAACAACTGATGCAGAAAGAAAGCAATGAATGAATGAAAAGAATGCAGACAACATATGAATGATTTAAATATAAAACCAACATAATGAACCAATCACAAACACCTGCTGATGTGAAATAAACTTCAAATGAAACAATTTAAAACCTTTTTTCGAGCTAACGCTTTTTCACTTATGGTCTGCAAGAGAGAAAATTTTAAACAATTTTACAAACATTTACAGTTGTCCAGTATTTCCTCACTGAAGTATCTATGTTTTAATAATAATAAATACATATACACAAAACGCGTACTTTACCCCAAAAAAAGTTATGTGACATTAGCACAGGAAATATGCTGCACAGTAAAGGCACAAGTATGAATACCTTGCACCTCAAGGAAGAACATATACTTTATTGGCTACAAACATTCCTGATGGGTATTATGATAAAGGCAGAAAATGCAGACTAACCAAATAACCGGCAATCATTTATAATACATGATATTCAGCCACCAGAGTCTGCTGGGAGGACAACATTAGACAATCTGAAGTACCGAGAACTAGAATGGAACCAGGCCAGGAGGAAGACAGCCGATATAATAGTACGGCGCTCTCTCTTCCAAACCTCTGCACGTCGTGATAGAAGAAGAACAACTAAGTAAGATATTCAGCCATAGCTTGCTGAATTACATCACAAAGAAGAGGTTTTATAGCTAGCAATACCAGATGACAAAGAATTTTGGGTATCTATGGCCACAACATTGGCAGTTTTCTTTGTTCGTTATCCTAGTATGACATATTAACCTTTTTTCTTTTCTTTTTAACCCACCAAATTTATGCTGCCATGCTTGGCTGTGTGGTACTTACCCAAAGGCTCATGGTTGCTTTTGTTATAATAAACTATAAAACAACAAACATTTCAGTATATTTTTTATATTTTTCTGGTGGGGGATCAAAATCTCATGGTTATTTGTGTTTACTGTGCATAACATTCACAAGATATAAAGTAAATTACTATCCTCTGACCAGTGAATTATATTTTTTTAAAAGAGGGAAAGTAATCCCTTACCAGATACTGCTGTATGGGGAATAAATAAACAAACAACACACAAAGGTATGTTATCAGACACTCAGTGAGAAATAAAGAAGTAGAAAACTAGACAACAGAAAAACAACAGAAGTGATAGGCTTACTGGGAATCGAACCAGGACTTTCCAAACAGCACCCACTGCCTAGCCACGTGAGCGAATTGCCACTATCCACTCTGCCAGCTACGCACTACGAAAAATAGTGCTTCACCGACAGAGGTTTAGCACAACCCCCCACGTAACATGGATATGTACCTAAGGACGACCCAGACTAATTATAGACGAAATCACGTCTGCAGTTTTACTACTAAACAGTATAGGCCAGATTACAGTAAATAAATAAACAAACAACACAAATCCCCCCCCAGAAGTTCCTGGTTTGATTCCCGGTAAGCCCATCACTTCTGTTGTTTTTCTGTTGTGTAGTCTTCTACTTCTTTATTTCACACTGAGTGGCCTGATGACACACCTTTGTGTGTTGTTTGTTTATTTATTTACTGTTTAGAGACCTCGGGTTTCCCCTCCTTATATGTTTATACATATGGGGAATGAAGTTTTAAAAGGCTTCACCATACTAGGTCCAGCTTTTTTTTGTTTTAATGAGGTGGGGGACCAGTTCCTTTTCGTGCTGCCTTTGCCTTTCCTGACTCAAGAGCAGAGTCAGGTACCCACTTACAACTGGGCAGAGTGGAGCATAACACTACCCTGTTTAATCCCAGAATGCAGTAACTGTGCAGTGCGAGGAAAGTGCTCTAACCACTTAGGCAATAGGATGCTCTCAGTGAATTATATACATATGGTTTAAAAAAAATAACAATCTGAAGAATTATCAGCACTTACTCCAGACACAATGAGTTCTCCACTGACACTCTGGACATCAGCCTTCACCTTACTTGTAATGTTTAGCTGGTGACAGTACAGTGCTATGCGTTGCAGATATGCCTCCAGATCTTTCTTTGAGTGAGTTTCAGGACACTGAACAAAAAAAAAAGATCAATTAAGATTCAGCAAACTGGAACTGAACATAAAATGCCAGTGCTGTCTCTGTCATATGACACAATGAAACATGGCTACATGGTAAGTGTACTCACTCTATTCTCTTTTCCAGATTTCTCCACCCTAATGACTCTTAGCCACAGATGCCTCTTGTATGCTGCTACTCTTCTTAATGGCTATAGAGAGAAGATTATCAAAGGAGAATAATCAGACACCCCCCCCCCCCCATGTAGTTCCTGGGGGTCTCTGAAGAGACAAAGAAAGAATGGGTCTACAGCACCTTCAGGCATATCTGGCGACTAATCTGAGGCTGTGAATTGGGCTGGCAACCTCATCAAGTAAAACAAATTGTCACAGAAACCACTGCTGCATGAACATATGACTGCTTGGTGCAGGCTTCCAGCAGGACCAGCTGCAGTAGTGACTCCATGCTCCATAAGGAGTGCAAAGGAAAATTTTGATGATAAACACCAGAAACAGAACTCAATGAACTTTGACAAAACAACCTGGTGATCTGGACTTTGATGATGATGCTGCCCTTCTATCCCATAACAGAAACAAGACGCAGGACAAAATGAGAAAACTTAATCAGAAGTCACCCAAAAGAAAGAAAATTTCTGAAAATGTATGCAAATAAATGCAGCAAATCTTAGAAAGACTGTGATTTCTATAATAGTAGGAAGAGTTGAAGGCTGTAAGTGGGAAGATAACATCAAGAGATGGACAGGAAAGAGTCTATCACAGTACACCATCAAGAGAAGAGAGAGAAGACATTGGAGATCCATTGCAGCCGCCTTCGATGTGAAGATGGCAGCTGATAATGACTTGGAGAAACACCCCTACAAAACTTGGACTAATATATTCATAATAGTTATCTTAGCAACAATATAGAGATGGAAGAATGGACAATATTATGAAAATGAAAATACAGAAGGCAGGAGGGGAATTCAATGTACCGGGACATATATGGAAAGTGAAGGAGATAAGTCCAAAACAAGAATTACAACTAAATGTCAAGACAGTAAGAACTACAAACTACAACCAAGAATGAAAATGCTATCACTGTAGAACAGATGTGGAAATGATGGAAAGAAACAGACAAGTACTGGTGGAACAAAAGGAGAGGAAATGATGTTGGTGCTCTCTCATCAGTCTTCTTAGCTGTCCATGGTATTCTTAACATCACTCCATAAAACCACATCTCTGTGGCTTCCACATTTCTTCTTACTGATTGTTCGTAATTCAAATCCATATGACAGGATCAGCTCTGTGTGTCCACACTAAAACTCTCTTTCTTATTTCCAAAGACAAAGCTTTGTTGCATAGGATACTTTTCATTTTGTGGCATTTCTGACATATCCTATAAGGATCTCATTATATTTTCCAGTTTCGGACAGGACACACCTGGTGAAAGCACACATCCTTGTTTGATACCTTGTTTTATTTGTTGAAATCTTTTTTCTTTTTTTTTGGTTGCTGATGCTGCTGTACTTTGTTGCTAATGTTTGTTTTTCAATATTCTCAAGTCTTTGTCATAAAAATTGTACGGTGATAAATGTTATGAGTGACAGTTCTGTGAGGGATTGGTGCAGGAAATTCAAGGATGGGCGTACAGATGTGCATGACGAGGGGGGACAAGGACAACACTCAATTGTGACTGATGAACTCGTTCAAAAAGTCAACCAAGTCATGGGTGAAATGCGTCGTTTCACAATTTCAGATCTTTCTGCTGAATTTCCTCAAATTTCGAGGACTAGTCTGTTTTGAATTGTCACAGAGAGATTGGGTTACCACAAGTTCTGTGCATGGTGGGTACCAAAATAGCTGACTGACATTCACAAAGCTCAAAGAATGGGCTCAGCTTTGATGTTCCTTCTGCACTACCGGGAAGAGGGGGACGAATTTCTCGACAGAATCGTGACTGGGGACGAGACATGGGTTCAATTTGTGAATGCAGAGATGAAGGAACAGTCCAAACAGTGAATGCACACTCATTCTCCAAACAAGCCCAAGAAATTCAAACAAACATTTTCGCACTGAAAAATGACGGCTGCAGTGTTCTGGGACAGCAAGGGAATTTTGTTGACAGAATTCATGGCACCAGGGACCACAATAACGCCAAAAGTTTATTGTGAAACGCTAAAGAAGCTTCGGAGGTCAATCCAAAACATAAGGCACGGAATGCTCACCAAGGGCGTCGTTCTCCTGCACGACAACACGCGGCCCCACACCGCGGCTCGCACAAAGGCTTTACTCGAGCAGTTCAACAGGGAGATTTTCAACCACCCCCCTTACAGCCCGGGCTTGGCGCCAAGCGATTACCATCTCTTCGGCAAGATGAAGGTCTGGCTGGCTACCAAGCGCTTCGAAACCAACGAGGAGCTCATGGATGGAGTCAACAACTGGCTGGGTACCTTGGCGGCGCAGTTCCTTGATGAGGGATTGCAAAAGCTGGTGCCATGGTACGACAAGTGCCTGAATTTGGGTGATGACTACATTACTTTTCCACATAGTTATGTATGTTATGTATGTAAGTTTTGTATGTAATAAGATTTTTTTCTCTATTTTTACCAGCCAATCGGAGGTTGATTTTGGAATAGCCCTCGTAGGAGGAAGAAGTGCCTGGCATACAGTGCATTCCCAGCCATCCAAGCGGGGCTCTCCAACTATGCAGAGCTAAAATACTGTGCTCTGGTTCTGAGCTCTCCAGAGGGATTGTCATGTCATGCATAGAGCCACTTCAGCTCCCCTGCCTATCACTGGGTCCATCGTGAGATCCTCCTGCATGCAGTCAACCAGGTCAAAGCCAAAGAGTTATGTCTGGGGCTAAAGTGACTTCTCCAAGCTTAGTTCACAATGCTGGGTTCTCAACATGTTTTACCACAGGGGGAATCCCTGGAAATGTGTGGATGATTTCAAAAGTCAAAGAGGGTGTACTTAGCCGTACAGACAGAGGTTCACATCCAAATCTACATACTGTAGCATTGTGCATAGCTGGTGGTCACATAAGGATGACTCCAGATATGCCTCCATGCATGGCAGTCCTTGTTCTGGAATCCCCAGGTTAAGAGAGAAAGAGGAAGACCAAAGAACACATGGAGAACAGAACTGGAGACAGATATGAAGAGGATGAAAAAGACAGAAAGACCATGAGCTGACGACATGGGACAGGAAGTCTTGGCGTAAGTTTACTCAAGGCCTATGCTCCTAGTGGAGTTGAACGTGAAGAAGAAATCTAGCTTAACATTTGTTGTAGCCCTCTTTATTTTTTTTAAAGTTTAGTTCTAATGTTTCTGTCACTGGCACATGGTTGCTGTTGTGTTCTGATCCTCACTTATTTATCTTACTTACTTAGTCATTCCTCTTCAACCCTGGGGTGAAGAGGTTTGCCAGAGAGAGCACCATCTAAAAAGATGAAGACATTGAAAATGAAGACACTGAAAATGAATAACTAAAATAATGAAAAGTAGTGAATCTAAATAAACGAAATGATTAAGAGGCTAAAATAAAATGAAATAAAGACAGTAAAATCAACTTACTTTATTAGTTTTGTAACATTCTTACGCTACGCACCTGATCAGCAATCACTCTGGCAAGTTTGTCAAGATTTGTTCCATGCTCTGAGATTTTTTTGGCAGCATTGATAACATCCATGGTGCTCTTTAGTGGGCCTCGACCTCTAGAAATCATCAAGAAAACAGACAATGAAATAACAACTAGCAACAACTTTTCACTTGTTCATATTGCTGATGATTTTTTGATTTTTTTTGGCTGCACGATCTACATACTGGGGTAGCCAGCCCTATGCTAAACCCTCTTTAATGGGTCTCGGCCTCCAGAAACCATCAAGAAAACAGACAATGAAATAACAACTAGCAACAACTTTTTACTTGTTCATGTTGCTGATGATTTTTTGATTTTTTTGGCTGCACGATCTACATACTGGGGTAGCCAGCCCTATGCTAAACCCTCTTTAATGGGTCTCGGCCTCCAGAAACCATCAAGAAAACAGACAATGAAATAACAACTAGCAACAACTTTTAACTTGTTCATGTTGCTGATGATTTTTTGATTTTTTTGGGCTGCACGATCTACATACTGGGGTAGCCAGCCCTATGCTAAACCCTCTTTAATGGGTCTCGGCCTCCAGAAACCATCAAGAAAACAGACAATGAAATAACAACTAGCAACAACTTTTCACTTGTTCATGTTGCTGATGATTTTTTGATTTTTTTTGGCTGCACGATCTACATACTGGGGTAGCCAGCCCTATGCTAAACCCTCTTTAATGGGTCTCGGCCTCCAGAAACCATCAAGAAAACAGACAATGAAATAACTACTAGCAACAAATTTCACTTGTTCATGTTGCTGATGATTTTTTTTATTTTTTGGCTGCAAGATCTACAAATTGGGGTAGCCAGCCCTATGCTCAACCCTCTTTCTTCTTCTTTGATCCATAACCGCCAACCGCCAAAGCAGTCAGTGGCCATCACGCCTGGTGGCGTCTTGTAGGGCAGCAACAAATTGATTCCACTTTGCTCGGTTGGCGGCCATCCTTCGTACAGTGCCCCAACTCTGGTTCATTCTTTGCATCTCGGCTTCCACAGTTCTCCGCCAAGTTGTTTTTGGTCGGCCTCTCTTTTGCTTTCCCTCGGGGGTCCATAGCATAGCTGTTCTTGTGATGGTATCAGGGTCCCTTCTGAGGACATGGCCAACCCAACTCCAGCGTCTGCCAGCTATGATGGTGTGCATGTCCTCCTGGTTACTCCGAATAAGTAGTTCTTGGTTGCTGATGGTGCTTGGCCAAAAGATTTGGAGAATTTTCCTTAGGCAGATTGGGTGGAAGGAGGACAGTTTTAACATTTCCTTCTCTGTTACTCTCCAGCATTCCGCACCATAGAGCAGCACAGAAAGTACACAGCTCTCATACAGTCTTGATTTGGTGTTTGTGCTATACTGGGAAGACTTCCAAATGTTGTTGAGACTAGCAAAGGCTGTTCTCGCTTTATTCATTCTGTTGTTAATGTCCTTGCTTATTCCTCCATCAGGTGTTACTATGCATCCTAGGTAAGTAAATGTGTCTGTCTGTTCTAACTTCTGGTTCCTTATTGTTATTGGCTCAGGATTGCCCACATTTAGTGTCATGACTTCTGTCTTCTTCAGATTGATGTTCAAACCAACCTGCTGGCCATACTTTTTCAGTCTATCGGTTTTTTCTTGGATGTGTTGATGTGAATGCGCAAGCAGTGCAATGTCATCTGCATATTCCAGGTATTCCAGGTCTTCCAGTGTAGAAAACGTTGTCCATCTAATTCCTCTTGGACTGTCCTCTGTTGTCTGGCGCATCACTCAATCTATGGCTGTCAAAAATAATGTTGTTGATAAGGGGCATCCCTGTCGTACTCCTGTTCTCACTTCGAAAGTTAGATTAATCAATCCAACACTGCATGTAAAGTTAGAATAGAGGCTTTTTATGATGGAAACAATGCAGCTGGGAATTCCATAAGCCCTCAGTATTTTCCATAGGTTGTCCCTGTATATGCTGTCGAAAGCCTTTTCAAAATCAACAAAGTTAATGTTTAACTGTCTCTGCCATTCTAAGCATTGCTCTATAATGTTCCTGAGGGTGAATATATGATCTGCACATCTTCTGTTCTTTCTAAAACCCACTTGTTCTTTCCTCAGTTTATGGTCAACTGCGTTTGAAATTCTCTGGATGATTATCCTGCCTAGTATTTTACTGGGAACTGAGAGGAGAGTAATTCCTCTCCAGTTGTTGCATTCTGCAAGGTCGCCCTTCTTGGGCAATTTGACAATTATTCCTTTACTCCACTCTGTTGGTGTTGTCTCAGTTTCCCAGACTTGTGCAAATAGTGGTTCTAATAGTTCTGCTGCTAGTTCAGGGTCTGCCTTGAATAACTCAGCATTTAGATTGTCGTGACAGGCGCATTTCCATTTTTTAACCCTTTGATAGCTGTGATGATTTCTTCTTTTCGTGGAATGTCTGTATTTACGTCTAAGAAACTTTCAGCCTCAGGAACATTCACCTGAGTCTCTGGTGGTTCCTTATTCAGTGCTCTGCCCATCTTGTTTCCTGCCCCTGTGCTGTGGTGATGAGATTTCCTTGCCTGTCTCTTACTAACATTATGTCGTTTGCACCTCGTTTTCCACTGATAGTTTTAGTTATTTTATAAACTGTGCTTTATTCATTTCTCAGTGCTGCCTCTTCTGCCTGTCTTGCTAGGTCATCCAGAAATGTCCTTTTTTAGCATGGGTTTGACGTTTTACTTCCTTGTCCAGCTGACTGTACTGTTCATTACATATTGCCTTTAGCCTGGGAGACTAAGCTTCTGTTTTCTTTCTTTTCATTTCCTTTCTCTTCGCTATGGTGTTTAGCGTTTCTCGTGTTAACCAGTCTTGGCTCTTTCTTTCCTGGAATCCCAAGCATGACTTGCTGCTTTCCTTGTATATTGTTGAGATGGTGTTGAATTTCTGGTCGAAATCGTCAGTCTCTGTTCTTTCCTGGCTTTTGGCAATCTGATATCGTCTCTTTATGTTGACCACGAAAGCTTTTCTGGTGCAACCCTCTTTAGTCTCCTTCAATGACAACAGCAGGCACACAATAGTGACTCACAAACTGAGTATGCCATGATGAATAGTTTTTTTTTGTAATTAATGTCCTCAGTGTGGCTGGAATGAGGCTCAGTAGGCATGACGCCAGAAGAAATGGCATGTCTTACAACACTGGCTGGGACCCAAAGATGCAGCAATAGAGAATGCAGTCAGCGACCCATAGCTTGACTGCTTGCATCAGGGTCAGCGAACCAGAGCTGACCAAGACTCTACTCCACCTCCACGTGGTGGTCCTGGAAACAGGCTGCATCACAACAGTCTGGCTGAGAGAGTAGGGATCGAAGAGGGAATGCAAACCCGGTCCCAAAAAATGCCGTGCTGAAGTCGGATGTGTCGGCCGAAAGGCGCAAATATTGCAGCTCCGGTATAAACAGACACAACGCAACCAACGTCCTTTTCAGGACGAACGAGGAAGAAGAAGAAGACAACACTGGCTGTTCAGCCAAAGGGCTAATGCTAATGAGCACTGTTTAACAGGCTAAACAAAACAATAACCATTCAAATATATATCGTTTCAATAAACTATTCATATTTACAAATACAAACGTAACACTTCATGTGAATAACAAACACATAAATGAGACAGACAGCTATTAATGTGATTTTTCAAAAGTTGTTGTCGCTTTTTTTTCTTCTTTGGTCCTTGATCACTGACTGACAAAGCAATCAGTGACCATCACGCCCAGTGGCGACTTGCAGATCCACTTTGCTCGGTCGACAGTCATCCTTCGTGTGGTGCCCCAGCTCTGCTTCATGCTGTTATTGTTGATTAATTAGGGTTGCTGAGCATGTCGCTATTTTGCAGCTAATGTCAAGTCCTTAGCATGATCTACATTGTAAATCTAAGCTCTTCCTGTGGCTTTTCAGCAATTCCAAAACTTGTTGAGTGGAAATCACGAGTTCAGTTTCATTGCTGGGTATTTTATTATGGCTTGGCAAGCACTTAAAGGATCCTCACATCTGGTTTCAAGCTAGAAAAGGATGGCATAACTGAGCACTGCCCACCACCCATAATAATAATAAATTCTTTAAGCACCAAACACGGCGCATAAGGCAGAAACCAGTGCTCTCCAGGTTGTTCGTTGTGACGCCACTCCTCTTAGCTCTTGCACATTATTTAGGCCCAACGTTCTTCCTTCTCTTATTATTGTTCTTCTGAGTGTTTCTTTTGGTCTTCCTTTTTTTCCTCTTACCCCCAGGAACCCAAGTGAGCGCCTGTAGTGGTATTCTGTTGTTTTGCATTCGTAGGACATGACCGATATAAGACCATCGTCTTTTCCTTATATAGTCGGAGACATATTTCTGCCTAGAGTCTTCTCTTATTTGTCGATTAGTCTTGAATTCTTTCCAACTGATGTTCATGAGTTTTCTAAGACATTTGTTCTCGAATGTATTCAGCTTGTTCTCCAATGATGTAGTTTTTCCCCGTTCAAGATGATATCCACCCATGGAGACAATCAAAGTAAGTAGGGCTAAAAAAACTGTGATCTGGTTCTGAGTTTTCTCACAAGGAATCATCACATGTGCCACCTCCTAGTTCCCCTCACCTGTAATCTATATACTGTGAGTTTTTCCTTCACTTAGTACACCAGGTAAAAACCAGAGTCAAGTGATTTCGTCCAGTTTAGTATGCAATTCTCAGCATGTTTCACCATAAAAAAGGTAAAGGATCCCGTTACACGCCCATTGAGGCATATTGGGAATATGGTGTTAGGCCCATATTTTCTTGACCATCAGCACACCAGGTGTGATGTGGTCAGCATCAAGCCGGCCGCCTCAACCTTCCCAAAAGTTTCACCATAAAGTAAATCATAATGCTTGACCACCCTGGTAAGGCTTCACACTCCTTGAGCACTGGTCAGGCAACTCATAGGTTGTCTGTTTTCAGGATGCATCACATACAGCTGATTAAGGGTCTTGGTTAGTGGTCTAACCCTAGAATTTATGCAAGAGCAACATGAATTCCTATGCATTCCCACTTATTTTTTTTTTTTTTCGTACGCCCGCTAATACTCGAGGCGAAATCTCAGGTTATTTTTAATGTCTAACCTGACATTGATTTTTACGTGAGTATCCTATTTTCTTGTACAGAGACAAGTGTCCCTCGCCATTCAGGCAGATACTTGCCGTTTTAAGAAGTACCCATTAGAGCTGGGTCGGCTCAGGAGCCGCCAGTCCCTGGTCGACGACACTTCTTCAAATGTCCTCGCCAGGTCTCGAGTTAATCCAGTCCAAATCCCGGTCGACGAAAAATCCTCAAATGCCGTAGACCGGATTTGATCCAGAATCACCCGGTCGCCAGAGCGGTGTTGTAACCACTACGCTAGCGCGGCTCCCTTCCCACTTATGAAGTAATTTATTATATAAAATTTTCTGGTAAGTTGAAAATAAGTTTCTTCATTGTCCTATGTTACAGCTGACACAGTAGGATCCAGGCAAATACTACCACCTTACCTCGTAAAGTCTGTCATTTCCATCATGATCATGCACATCTGTTTAGCCAATACGATGATGTCATTACCACTGTCATCCCATTTAGCAACTTCTCTGTCCAGTGCGGCCTTTTCCATCCTAAACTGTTCTACCTGCTTCTGGATTACCTCTCTCTCCTCTTCTGGCAGGCGACGCATCATGGCACGATCACTTCTGCCATAATAATCATCATGATCTGCAACACTTGCTGAAAAAAAGGAATAAATGACTGCATGAAATATGGTACAGGTATACATTATTTCTTCATTTACCAATTAAAATATTACGGGCCAAAACATTTGCAGGCTTGTTTGTGTGTGCACATCTTACGTTGGAAACCTGTAATCGTATACTTCTCTCTATTCCACATGACCAAAACATTTATCACTCATTTTCGTTCCATGTGAAACAGAGGGGGCTGTAAATGTTGCTTACTGCCAATTTCTATTTTGGGCTATCTTCTTCAGCTCTGCCAAAGAGATCCCAGATGCCTTGGGTTCCTCTTCCACCATTCTTCTCCAAGAACTCTTTGACCTCCCAGCTATTCTCTTCCCATTTTGGGGTCCGCGTCAAGAGTTTGTCTGGTTCTACATGTTCACAACAATGCCTTTCATCTATTACCTTTTCCACTATCCATCTCATGATCAAATCACCCTGGTCTATTTCCTTTTAATAATAAAGATACTAATACTGTTTTCTATTGTTTTTCTTTTCCATTCTCATTCTATGTTATCCTGACAGTTTCATATGCTCTTCATGGTATTACGTCCCAAAAAAAAAACACTGCATCTGAGCTTTGTTCATTTTTTGTTTTATTTTACTTGTGTCTGAGAATAATACTTGACTGACTTGTATACTTTTATTCTGAAGACTTTTACGTCACTCACTATATTTTATAAAGCAAAGCAGGATATGACCAATTGAATTATGGCAAGGATTTCTATTGGATAACCAGATTTTGTTACTAAATATGGCACCCAAATATTTACATTTACATCACTGTAAGATCAAAATGCTGCAGCTAAAATATTTTGGCCACATAAAAAGGCATAACACCTTGCAGAAGACCATAATAGAAGGGAGAGTTGAAGGCAAACGTGCAAGGGGAAGACAGCGCTAGAAGTGGGAAGATAACATCAAGAGATGGACAGGTAAAGTTACTAAATAACATGTTAAAAATGACACTGGAAAGTCTTAAATTTATTCACCAGAATGAAGATTGGGGGATTCAGGTAAACATTATCACAAACACCCCAGTCCTCCAGCAGATCTGACAAGCAGTAAAAAGGTTCATTCATCATCCTGCAGCTCACCAAGAAGCACAGACCTTTAACAACTTATGCCAAGTCTTCCTGTCATATGTCATCAGCTCAAGGTCTTTTCATGTCTCCTACTCCTCTTCATGTCTGTATCCAGTTCTCTTCACCGTGTGTTCCTTGACCTCCCTCTACCTCTCTTACCCTGGGGATTCCAGAACGAACTGCCTGATAATGCTATCAACAGGTTTCCTCAGTGTGTGTCCTACTCATCTCCAGCATCTTCCTCTCATCTCTTGTTCCACTGGCACTTGTCTGGTTCTTGCCATGAATTCCACATTACTGATCTTGTCATACCTTGTCAATCCTTCCATTCTACAAAACAACCCATTTATGAAAGCTGAAAGTAACAACTGTGATTTAAATAAAATTAACCCACGAACTGAAGAACAAAGAGATACTTACATGGAGCATATGTATATTCTTCTTCTTCAACCTCACTATATGATTCATCAAAGTCAGCCTGGAATGAACATGAACATTGTTACGTGATGCTTTTGCACACAGGCATATGCCAATTATTTTGAGATACAGCTGTATGCATTAGCTATTTTTGTACGATAAAACACTATTATTGAACGACGCAACATTTACTAATGATATGACGTATTGGTAACCGAGTGACGTAAGCATCGTCTGTTTGTGTAGGTTTAACATTAATTTTCTGGGCCTTTCTCGTTTGTCCGTCAAAGTCAGGGAATGTTTGTTATATATGCTCCCAAGCAGTGGAGACTTTCAAGATATTATTCCATGGCTATTTTATTGGAGATCGGCCGCCACCATATTATTTGTCAAGCCACTATGGTTCGCAGTTTCTGAGATAAGTCTTGCAACCGATTATTATGAAATGTTGTGAAAATGCCTTCAATTTTAATATGCCGTAGGACTTCGGTCAAGTCGCACGTGTACTGATCTCTAGTTGAAACGGTCAAAGTCATTTGCATGCAGTTTATGCTTTTGAGACTGGACTACATATTATGCATTTTTATTATGATGTCCACTTGTGAGATGGAGCACCCAATTAAATGTTTGAACTGTACAGCGGTCCTCAGCTTCATCTTGATTTTCATTCATTCAAGCTTCTAGATGTTATGGTGTGGTGTTTTTAGACTTTTAATGATCTTGGACTTTTGAACCTTTATCTTCACGTTATCAGCACAGATTGCTATCACAATCTCACAAATGTCTTCAAACAACAGAAACACCGTAACAAACATTAATATTATTTATTATAATTCAAATAGCAAACGAAAATGGGGATAAGCTAATAAGTTTCTGTAGCATTAACAACCTGGTCATTGGAGGAACACTTTTCCCACACAAGGAAATTCACAAGTTAACATGGGAATCACCAAATGGTCGGGACAGAAACCAGATAGACCACATCATGGTTAACGGTAGATGGAGACATACATTACAAGATGTGAAGGTAAGAAGAGGTGCAGATGTGGGAAGCGATCACCATTTAGTAGTAGCAAAACTGAAAGTGAAACTAAGAAGGGCTGGACCAACTGTAACTACACAGAAAAGGTTTGACATCAGCAAATTGAAGGACCCCCTTACCAGACAAGCTTTTGCGGCCGACATTAAGAAACGATATCAATTTGCCAAAAGCCAGGAAAAGACATTGACTGATGATATAGACCAGAATTTCAACACCATTTCAACAATATATAAGGAAAGCAGCAAATCATGCTTAGGATTCCAGGAAAGGAAGAAGCAAGACTGGATAACACCAGAAACACTAAACACCATAAAGATGAGAAAGGAAATGAAAAGAAAGAAAACAGAAGCGAAGTCCCCCAGGTTAAAGCAACTATATAGCGAACAGTACAGTCAACTGGACAGGGAAGTTAAACACCAAACCCGAGCCAACAAAAGGAATTTCCTAGACGATCTTGCAAAACAGGCAGAAGAGGCAGCACTGAGAAATGAACAAAGCACAGTATACAAAATAACTAAATTCATCAGCGGAAAACAAGGTGCAAACAATATTACATTAGTAAGAGATAAGTAAGGAAATCTCATCAAGACAGCAGAGGGACAGGAAACAAGATGGGCAGAGCACTTCAGAGAAACTCTGAACAAGGAAATACCAGAGACACAATTGAATATTCCTGAGGCTGAAAACGATCTAGATGTAAATACAGACATTCCACGAAAAGAAGAAATCATCACAGCAATCAAAGGGTTAAAGAACGGTAAAGCTCCGGGCCATGATAACTTAAATGCAGAGCTATTTAAGACAGACCCTGAGCTAGCAGCAGAACTATTGGAACCACTATTTGCACAAGTGTGGAAAACGGGGACAACACCATCAGAGTGGAACAAAGGAATAATTGTCAAATTGCCCAAGAAGGGAGATCTTTCAGACTGCAATAATTGGAGAGGAATCACTCTTCTCTCAGTTCCCAGCAAAATACTAGGCAGGATAATTATACAGAGAATTTCAAAGGCAGTAGACTACAAACTGAGGAAAGAACAAGCAGGATTTAGAAAGAACAGAAGATGTGTAGACCATATATTCACTCTCAGGAACATTATAGAGCAGTGCTCAGAATGGCAAAGACAGCTTTACATAAATTTTGTTGATTTTGAAAAGGCTTTTGACAGCATACATAGGGACAGTTTATGGAAAATACTGAGGGCTTATGGAATTCCAAGCTGCATAGTGTCAATCATAAAAAAGCCTCTATGCCAACTTTACGTGTAGTGTTGGGCAGAGCAACCTAACCTTCGAGGTGAAGACAGGAGTACGACAGGGATGCCCCTTATCAACCACTCTATTTTTAACAGTCATAGACTGGGTGATGCGCCAGACAACAGAGGGCAGTCCAAGAGGAATAAGATGGACTACATTTTCAACATTGGAAGATCTGGAATATGCAGATGACATTGCACTGCTGGCACATTCACATCAACACATCCAGGAAAAACGGATAGACTTAATAAATTTAGCCAGCAGGTGGGCTTAAACATCAATTTAAAGAAGTCTGAGGTCATGACGCTCAATGTGAGCAACCCTGAGCCCATATCAGTAAGGAATCAGCAACTGGTACAGACAGATACCTTCACATACCTAGGAAGCATAGTAACACCAGATGGTGGGGCAGGCAAAGACATCAACATCAGAATGAATAAGGCAAGAACAGCCTTCTTTAGCCTAAATAACATCTGGAAGTCCTCCCAATACAGCACAAGCACAAAATTAAGATTATACCAGAGTTGCGTGCTTTCTGTGCTTCTCTATGGAGCGGAATGCTGGAGAGTCACAGAGAAGGAAATGTCAAAATTGTCCTCTTTTCACACAACATGCCTAAGAAAAATTCACCGAATCTTTTGGACGAATACCATCACCAACCAAGATCTGCTTACTCGTAGCAAGCAAGAGGACATGCATACCATCATAGCTGGCAGACGCTGGAGCTGGGTTGGTCATGTCCTCAGAAGAGACCCCGATGCCATCACAAGAACAGCTATGCTTTGGACCCCTGAAGGAAAGCGAAAGAGAGGCCGACCAAAAACAACTTGGCGGAGGACTGTGGAGGCTGAGATGCAAAGAATGAACCAGAGTTGGGGCACTGTATGAAGGATGGCCACCGACCGTGCAAAGTGGAATCAATTTGTTGTTGCCCTACAAGACGCCACTAGGCGTGATGGCCACTGACTGCTTTGACGGTCGGCGGTTAAGGATCGAAGAAGAAGAATTATAATTCAAAATGTCAGCAGGAAATTTTAATGTCAATTCTCTTTCCTGCGGTAGACAAAGTTTAGGACAGTGGTCCTGGAACTAAACGTGTGACTACAACGATAGTTGTTAAACTTACAATGATAACAACTATGCACACTAGCTATTTTCACTGGCTACAATAATTTAAACTTAATATTAACTCATTTGTTACCTTTCAACCCCCCCCCCCCCCCCCCCCCCCCCCCCCCCCCCCCCCCCCCCCCCCCCATGGAGCTCAGGCATTTAAAAAAATACATTCCAATCCTTGTCCTGTGCTATAAATTCTAGACATTTTCAAGTCTTCTTTACCCCTTCATGACTGTGTCCAATTCCCTTTTCCATGTGTTTGTTTGGTCTCCCTTAATTTCTTTGACCCTTGGGATTCCCGAGTAAGTACTGCACAGTAATGCTGCCAGCTGGTTTTTTTTCTATATGTCCTAACCAACGCAAGCTTCTTCTCCTCACATCTTATTCCACTGGTATTTGTCTGGGGTTTTCCCACCAGTTCCACATTGGTGACTTTGTCATACCATTTCAATCCTCATATTCTGAGTTAGCACCCATTTATGAAAGTCTGTGTTAGTATGGTTGTCATTATTGTTATTGTCCATGTTTCACAGCCATATAACAGGGCAACCTTGACATCTCAGTTGAAGATTCATATTTTTGTGAACACTAGACGTGATATGCTATAACAAATCAAATGGCTGTATAGGGATCATATAAAACAAACTGCAACAGAAACCACTACAGTAAAAGCACACAAATGCTTTGACGTGGGCTTCCTGCAAGTGGACCAGTTGTAAGTGGTTCCTTGCTCTATAAAGAGCAAAGAGAAAAACAATCAAAATAAATTGCTAAAGCAACAATGTAGTTTAGTACAGACAAGACAGAGATTTTTTTGTGTTAAACACCCCCTGATGCAGCAATGACTGAAAAAGATGTGAAGTGGTATAAAGTATGAGCTTACCCCACTCATGAGCACAGCCTGTCTAATGTCCCTCACACCATCATACACAAGGCGAGAAGCTTCAATGAACTCATTCTCATCAACTTCTCTTGGTGGGTTTGAATTCAGAGCATCTACTGCCACCTCCACTTTCTCAGCAAAGTTAGGCATGACTGAAAGCACATAGTGGAGAATATTATAAGCAAAGTCATGAAAATACACATGTGGGTGCCAACTCATTTCATGGGCATTAAGGTTTTCTTCTGAGGGCCTCGGCCTCTATAAATCACAAAGATAAAAGACAATAAAATAGTGACCAGCAAAATATGTCCATAAATATAAATTAATAAGTGAATAAGTCGGTGCGAGTGAGAAGTGCTTGCACATACCCATGCGTGCACAACAAATACTCAAAAAAGAACAAATTTACACATACATAAAAGAGATATAAATCAGCTTACTTTGCTCTCTCAACATAACAACTGCCTCCATAACTCTGTCTGTGTACTGTCCTCGCTCATAGTTGTCCATCTCAGCATTTACAACATCACAAACTCTTGCTGATCTGCCCCGGATGGCACCGGCTGTGCGGTCAAGCGTGTCAGCATCACTTTCCTGAAGAGCGATAACACACTTGTTGACGTCCTCCAGGATGTGATTTTCTGTATGAGATAAATATATGATGGTCACAAACATGTGATAAGACTGGTTGTAAAATACTGCAGCAAAATCATAACGGAAGGGGTTGAAGTACAATTAAAGTCAGTCTGGAAGTCAATGTCAATGTGATGATACGGTTGTGCGATCTCAAGTCCACTCCGGCAGGATTGCATTGCATTCCCGTGCAAGTGATATTTTCTTATTTTTCTCTCCTCTGTCATTATTATGTGGCATATTTTAGACACCATTATTTACTCACTATGCTGGATCAGTAGGGTGAAGTCTCTAACACTCCACTCCCCTACGGAAGTATTTACTATGGGACTGTCTTTATCTTGTTTACCACTCCTCAGACTTATTTACGTTCCGCCAGGTGAACTGGGGTATTATCGTAACAATACCCAGGCATTATCACAGGTCAGCGAGCGAGATTCTTATCATGAAAAGATAGTCTCGCCCAATCAACATCTATAGAAGCCAATATTGTCTGTCTGAGACAGCCTTCTGAGGTGGGCAGATTACACAGGTGGTAGATGCGTTTATCGTTTCACGGGACCATCCCTGTGTGTGATTATCATGATAATCTGTCTGGAGAGACAATATTGGCGATAGGTAGCATCTGGACATCAAATGAGTTCACAGATGGTGTTTATGAGTTGTGCACAAGATGCCGGCGGAAGTCTAACGCAACGATATGAAGAGGTCATGCGTGGATATTAAATTTAATATTTTTAAACACGTGACGGTATTTTTTAAATTTGAAACACCCCTACCCACGTAGCGCTGAACGAGATTGGATTGGATTGATTGATTTGAGACACCGGAATATACAATGTATCTCATTGGAAAATGAGGCGGAAACACAGCTGGAAATTGAACTGAGGATTGTGAGATATAATGTAGTGAAATCAAAGCCAGTACACACACTGCAGCTCAAACGTCAGACTAGCGACTCCTAAAAGCCAGAAAGAAAAAGGAGACATTGGACTTAGAAATTCCACAATTATAAGTAACAGATCGAGTATTGGGCAACATAGGAATTTATAAGTAAACCCGCATTTTAATACAAGACTGGAAACTTAGGAATTTGATCACATCATAGAGAACTTAAACAAAAGTTTTCTCAGGCCAGTGATTTTGCAGAACACCCGCCGTCAGAGGAATTAACTCTAATTTCCAGATCTAAGTGATTTCGAAGCATCCAATACAGAGCTGTGTCCAGTCTAAATCTGTGCAAGGAGATTGTGTACTCCCAAAATTGTGGGTTTGTGGCTAAAAGCCAACAGACGATTTGTGGTACTAACGTCGCTAGTGTGAGGAAAGAGCATCACTGCTAACCGCCTACATTGGAAGAGTGTGTGGAGAAGTGCCCTCAGCATCACAGCATTGATGAACCATAGCTGAAGGACTCATCGCGAGTTGTCTTTTTTGTAACAGGCAACAGCAAAAAAGGACATTTATAGTGCCCGACCAAACCTCTATGAGGAAACTTTAATTTAAATTTCACTAATCTTTCCATATTTATTTTAACTGTTAAAGACTAATTCATTATTAAAATTGTTACATGTTGTTTTAAAACTAAACAATCATAGTTGCTTCAGTTTTATATGTATGAAAGCAAACGTATGAGCCAGAACATTTTATATATATATATATATATATGGGACCCAAAGATGCAGCAATAGAGAATGCAGTCAGCGACCCATAGCTTGACTGCTTGCATCAGGGTCAGCGAACCAGAGCTGACCAAGACCCTACTCCACCTCCACGTGGTGGTCCTGGAAACAGGCTGCATCACTGCAGTCTGGCTGAGAGAGAGGGATCGAAGAGGGAAGGCAAACCTGGTCCCAAAAAATGCTGTGCTGAAGTCGGATGTGTCGGCCGAAAGGCGCAGATATCACAGCTCCGGCGTAAACAGACACAACGCAACCAACGTCCTTTTCAGGATGAACGAGGAAGAAGAAGAAGATATATATATATATATATATATATATATATATATATATATATATATATATATATATATATATATATATTTACATTTACCTATAAACAGGGCTATTACTTATGAGGAATTTCGTTGGATTACACCAACTGGGGGCTTGAATGGGCTAAACCTTTGCTTAAATCCTTCACAAAAGGCAACGAACCAGATATAATGCGTTAACAATTGTTCAGCCCAATACAACATTGTTCGTGACTTCTGGAAATATCTTGTGAAAGCTCCCTTAAGGTAGAAGTGTCATTAATCTTCTATCTACATCTCTGCCAAGAGTAATCTTGCGTGCAGGTAGATACCTTGGAAGCCAATATTAGATACTCTTGAGTTTTGGTCACTGTTGGACCACTACTGCAAAGCAGGGGAGGCAATCCGTGACAGTCAAGTCAAGTGCCTTGCCTAAAGGTGTGTGCAATCATGTCCTTCCACAGATCTTGATTTTTACACACCATCAGTTCTGACAATAATCTCTTCTCACTGTTCTGTATGGCATTTTAACTCTTAGTATACGAGCTCAAAAACCACGTTTTTACGAGCTAATTTCAGAGAGTACATTTTTAGACATGACTACATTTACAGATTTTGCATTAAAAAATTTATTTATAAAGATAACATAAAGTGTTATATATCAAAATGTGAAGAAATGAAACTCCTATATCATGCACTTAACTAAATTGTTCAGTTGTTTTAAACATGCATTCACCATGTACAGTAATGAGTGCAGAAAATTTTTAAAATTTAAAATCAAATTGTACTTATTAACATGTGTAATTAATTCTGGTAAACTTCAACTCCTAAAACTACTTTTATTTTAAACTACATCCATTTGCACATAATGTGGTAAAGTTGCAGTTGTTTCTGAGCAAAAATAAAGTTTTTATAACAATTTGAAATTGTTTGGTAATTTAGACAAAGCGCACAAATATTTTAATCCTATATTTACAGACATGACTACCAGTACTGATTTTGCATTAAATACTTTATTTATAATGATAACATCAAGTGTTATATATCAAAATGTAAAGAAATGAAACTCCTTTGACATGCACCTAACTGATCGGTTCAGTAGTTTTAAACATGCATGCAACATATAGATTAATGAATGAAAAAAAACTTTTTTATGTAAAAAAATGAAAAACAATTTGTACTTATCACTATGTGTAATTAATTCTGGTAAACTTCAACCCATAAAACTACTTTTATTTTAAACTACAGCCATTTTCACATAATGTAGGAAAGTTGCAGTTGTTTTTGAGCACAAATAAAGTTTTTATAACAATCTGAACTTTTTTGGTACATTCAGACACAGCGCAAAAATATTTTAGCCTGTATTTAGACACGACTACCGTTACTGAATTTGCATTAAATAATTTATTTATAATCTTCTTCTTCTTTGATCCTTAACCACCGACTGTCAAAGCAGTCAGTGGCCATCACGCCTAGTGGCGTCTTGTAGGGCAACAACAAATTGATTCCACTTTGCACGGTCGGTGGCCATCCTTCGTACAGTGCCCCAACTCTGGTTCATTCTTTGCATCTCAGCCTCCACAGTCCTCCGCCAAGTTGTTTTTGGTCGGCCTCTCTTTCGCTTTCCTTCAGGGGTCCAAAGCATAGCTGTTCTTGTGATGGCATCGGGGTCTCTTCTGAGGACATGACCAACCCAGCTCCAGCGTCTGCCAGCTATGATGGTATGCATGTCCTCTTGCTTGCTACGAGTAAGCAGATCTTGGTTGGTGATGGTATTCGGCCAAAAGATTCGGTGAATTTTTCTTAGGCATGTTGTGTGAAAAGAGGACAATTTTGACATTTCCTTCTCTGTGACTCTCCAGCATTCCGCACCATAGAGAAGCACAGAAAGCACGCAACTCTGGTATAATCTTAATTTTGTGCTTGTGCTGTATTGGGAGGACTTCCAGATGTTATTTAGGCTAAAGAAGGCTGTTCATGCCTTATTCATTCTGATGTTGATGTCTTTGCCTGCCCCACCGTCTGGTGTTACTATGCTTCCTAGGTATGTGAAGGTATCTGTCTGTACCAGTTGCTGATTCCTTACTGATATGGGCTCAGGGTTGCTCACATTGAGCGTCATGACCTCAGACTTCTTTAAATTGATGTTCAAGCCCACCTGCTGGCTAAATTTATTAAGTCTATCCGTTTTTTCCTGGATGTGTTGATGTGAATGTGCCAGAAGTGCAATGTCATCTGCATATTCCAGATCTTCCAATGTTGAAAATGTAGTCCATCTTATTCCTCTTGGACTGCCCTCTGTTGTCTGGCGCATCACCCAGTCTATGACTGTTAAAAATAGAGTGGTTGATAAGGGGCATCCCTGTCGTACTCCTGTCTTCACCTCGAAGGTTAGGTTGCTCTGCCCAACACTACACGTAAAGTTGGCATAGAGGCTTTTTATGATTGACACTATGCAGCTTGGAATTCCATAAGCCCTCAGTATTTTCCATAAACTGTCCCTATGTATGCTGTCAAAAGCCTTTTCAAAATCAACAAAATTTATGTAAAGCTGTCTTTGCCATTCTGAGCACTGCTCTATAATGTTCCTGAGAGTGAATATATGGTCTACACATCTTCTGTTCTTTCTAAATCCTGCTTGTTCTTTCCTCAGTTTGTAGTCTACTGCCTTTGAAATTCTCTGTATAATTATCCTGCCTAGTATTTTGCTGGGAACTGAGATTTATAATGATAACATAAAATGTTCAGGAAAGTTTAAATATTTAAAAATTTGAAAAAGAGTTGTACTTACCCACAAAAATAATCCAATTTGAAGCCAGAAACTCCTAAAACTACTTCCATTTGAAAGTACACTCACACAATGTAGAAAAGTTTCAGCTGCTCCTCCTTTTTATAAATACTATTTTTATTACAATTGAAAATTTGTTGGCACATTTTGAAGATGCACTCCAAATCTGAAAGTTTACTATATACAATGTAAATTTTCCCTTCATTCTTAAAATTAAACTACTTTGCCTCATGGTATTTGGCAAAGCAGTCATTTGGGCGAAGGTGTGGATGATCTGTGCACCCATCACAATAAAAATATGTTCTCACTCTAACTTGAGGGGTGCTACAAATGACGCACCTGCGCAGAAATGTCGATTTTTTTTACAATGTGTCTGGTTCCACACAGACGGTTCAACGGACTGTTGTGTTGATTTGCATGAGGTACTCTGTGTGGGATATTCTGGATAATATCAGAAGCAATACGACTAAGTTCTGTAATTAACTCATTCTTGAACTGCAGTAGGGTCTGCTTCTTTGAATTATCTGATCTGCTGAGTGCAAACAACACAAAAGCATTCAACTGGGAAACTTCAAAAATCCAAAAGAATATTTTCTTCCACCACTTTCTGGTTCTTCTGTTGAATGTTCCATAGGTTGTTACACACTGGTCAACCTTGTCACATCCATTCATTCGTTGGTTGTAGTCATCAATCATAGCGGGTTTGTGCTTTCTTTCACCGAAACGATTTGTGATTTCTTTGGTTTCCACAGTTGCAGAACTTGACACTAGAATGCATGACTTTTTTGCCTTTTTATCTCTAAACATTACTGTGACAACTTGCCCAATCTTCTCTTCATTTTTTTTATTATTTACGTGACATCGTTTTTTTCTCATCCTCAATGCATGATCGCAAAGTCCCGGGAATTGTCACTGGCGGAAATTCTCCTAGCATTCAGTATTTTCTCCTCGCTATTTTTAGATACGACGTCATTGTTGACCAATGACCTCGGTAGCGAGAAATCCGTTTTAATTTAGAACTGCTTGAACTTGGGAGAACCAGTTTAGGCCACATAGGAAAACATCACGTGACTTTTAACATTATTGATTGGAGCGTCGGAATGAGGCTAAGGTCACATGATGCCCGCTATGGATCACGTGTCCAAGCGGAAATGTCTCGCTAAAAGTGCGCCAACACGGCCATTTTTTCACTTACGCCCCAGGGAACCAAGAAAGCTAGGTCTAACCCAATTATCGGCGAATTCTCGCATTAAAAGCACTGAAGCCACGTGTCTAAATTGCGGGTTAGCGTCCATCTTTGAGTAGGTAAGTGAAATCTCGCTAGAATATAATGTGATGAAATGTGTAGTACATTGCAAAATCGACGCAAGATTGGTATGTTTACTTTATTCATATTTTTGTTTTACGATCACATCCAGCCACATGTGATCGGGTATATTTTATGATCCCACGGGAGATGTACATGTTCATAATAATGTATAACGGGAATATATATATATATAGCTATTAATTTCCATATTATTTGATTAATTTCGACCCGACGTTTAGACTAACGGAAATTAATATTAACGATAATGTTGACAGACCGTGACATATATTCATTATAAATTATATGACGATGCGACCAGACATGAAGTGTGTGATAATGTTGTCAGACAATTCTAAAACACGGATGTCCAATTATTTGTTAAATTCATCATAATGACATGACGATTAGGCTAGAGGCACAGAACTAGAATACTGTTGCCGACATTTCTATGATAAATTTGGTGGGTTTAACTGACATTTATAATAATTCATCGGGTTAAGTTGACGATAACTCAGTCTAAAGAATTATAATACTGCCACTGGGGCAGAGTAATATAATAAAGGACAGACAGGAGAAACTTGAATTCAAGATTAGACTCTAGACATATGATGTTAGAGACTAAAATCTGAGGTGACGGGCAGAGGGACGGCTTAGGGAAAGACTGCTTTCTAAAGCTAGAAAATTAATGAAGCCGTCGTATTTGTCTTCAGTCTATGGTGGAGCCTTGCACGACAGTCCAATCTCAGCGCAGAATACGGAGTCGAGCACAGAGAAGGCAAATCCGAACCATTCAAGACCTACCGGGGCAACGTCAGGAGACCGGAGAACTAACCACACTTCACTATCAGCCAGGGGCTGAAAAGCTAAGTCCACGAAAAAGGAACCTCACTACATCAATGCCTAGTTTAGTCATCCATGATGAAAAACACTTGAATTGTGAGACACATAATACATACAGCAGACACTAATTCCATCGACAATACTATCATTCACCATCTATTCACTTTATTGCAATAAACCAATTGGGTGTATATACTGTACCCCACGCTTTGTTCCTTCCATTAGATGTTGAATATTGTCTATGTTTATCTTCCTTTATAAGGGAGGGGGGGCTCGTAAAATATAATATAATTTAAAGAATAATAATAATAGATAACTGAGAAGGGGACGACGGTAGCGAGAGACCAAATATCTCCTTACAATCTTTTCCAGACCTGTCGAGTTAGGAGAATTTACCCTCTTCGTCACCCTTCGGAAGTGGGAAAACCCAGCAGGGATTCCTTGAGCCAAATCTTCCACATCAGATCTATTATTTCCTCTAAATAATTCTCTTATCCTTTAAACGCTACGTGACACTGGTGTCTCGGTCCGGGATTTGAACTTATGTATTTTATCATACCTCTGGGATAGTATCATCCATTCAGTCATTACAGTATACCATTTTAACACATGTATTTTCACACAGTGAGCTCTAGAAAGACAGAAAACATTTTTTCTAGAAATTCAGGCATTGATTGGTGAATCCCTTTATATATGTTGTGTTTAATTAAGTTAGTTCTTGATTTTGTATTTCATTGAATTACAGACCTTAAGTCTCCATAACTGTAGTAATTTCATTCTACAGCAGTCGGATAAATAATTAGTATTTACTTGTTGCTAGAAATACTATTGGAAGGTAGCACTAGCTTACTCAGTGTGGACTTTAACTGCAAAAGATGGCTGAAATAGTTAAGCTTAAGGCAGCACTAGGGGAGGCCGGTCGAGATCTAGGTTATAGTGGGGTGGACCTTGCAAATTATGTCAGTGTCGAGACTGATAAGTATTACGCTCGAGAAACAGCGAAAGCTGAAAGAGAAGAGCGAATAAAGTTAGCAGAAATAGATGAGAGGATAAAAGCTGTAGACGCTAGAGAAAGAAGCGAGAGAGATGAACGCGAGCATGCATTGAAGATGAAGCAGTTAGAGATGCAGGGACAAGCTCAAAGAGTTGAACCAGTAGCCGGTGCGACCGCATCTACCTCCTCAGGCAACCTATCGCCACGGTCAGATGATATGCCTTCCTTGCACGCAGGGGGCACCGGACCTTTGCCATCCTCACTCATGTCAACTTTGGGACCTTTGACGTTTCCATTTGAAGCTTTCTCGGAACAAGCCGACTCGATCGATAGGTATCTCGACAAATTTGAGAAGTTTGCCACCACGTTTGGTTTGGAGAAGAGCAAATGGAACCTGAAACTGTCGCAAGGGCTTAGAGGAACTGCTTATGACGTGTATAGCAAGCTTCCTCCAGGTTTACAGGATGACTACGACTCTTTGAAAAAGGCACTATTGGTTCGTTATGAGCTACATGCTGACGCCTATAGGAAGAGGTTCCGTAACTCTAGGAGGGAAGTCGGAGAGAACTTTGCTCAGTTTGCTGCGAGACTGGATTCCTACGTGGAGAAGTGGGGTGCCCTAGGGAATTTTACTCATGATTGGGAAGGCCTGAAGGAAATGGTCATGATCGAACAACTGAAGGACACCATGACTTCAGACATGAGAAGATTCCTGACAGAGAATGGGGCCAGCACTTTAGAATCCATAGTCCAGTTAGCGGAACGATATCAGGCAGCACTATCAGAGAATCCACCACCCAGACGGAAACAACCAGATTACGTACCTAGACAGACAGCTCAGTCACACATGGACCCCCAAGTGAAACCACCGTATACTAACTTCAAAAAGCATGACAAGCCAGACTACAAGACTACTCAGAGATCTAATTTCCAGCAGCAGAGGCAAGGGGAAAAATGGTGTAAGCACTGTAGAACCATCACCCACAATACGCAGGAGTGCAACCGGAAAAACCCACCTCATCATGCTGCCTGCTTACGTAAAAGTGCCGCAAGGGGAAATGGACCGGAAGAACCTCTGGACAAACCCCGACATCCCCCGGTCGTTGAGACAGTCCTCGTAAATGACCAAGAGGTGACCTGCCTTTATGATACAGGCCTTGCATTCGACGCAGTTGTCTGTGCATCCCTAGTCAAGCCTGACCAGATGACAGAAGACACTATAGAAATACAAGGACCTACTAAAAGTGCAGCACCTATGCGTTTGGCCATAGCCAAGATTAAGGTCAAATCAAAATATGTGACTGGGGAAATCCGTGCAGCGATCTTGGACGACCCTATTTATCCCTTGATCTTAGGGTGTAGGTATGTGTTCTTGGGAGAACCCATTCACCCTCTGGTTGTGGCGGCTGTCACCACTAGAGGACAGGCCAAACGGAATACGGAGTTGGAATCCCCACCCAACATCCTTCCTGAGGAATTAAAAAAGGCACAAACGGAGGATCAATCTCTAGCACCCTGCTACAAAAAACTACCGAGAGCGCACACTCCTCTCCAAAAGGGAGACTTCTACAAGAAAAATGGGCTGTTGCATCGGAAAGCAGGAAATGGAGGACAGGAACATGGGCAACTTGTGGTTCCATCAGCATACCGAGCCCAGGTCCTAGAAATGGGCCATGCCCTTCCGTTTAGTGGCCACATGGGCATAAGTGCCACGATTCAGCGTATTTCATGTCATTATTATTGGCCAGGTATCAACGCCGATATCCAGAGATATGTGAAATCATGCCCGCAGTGCCAGAGGACAGCGCCGAAACACTGGACGGCCCCAGCCACTCTGGGAGAAATGCCAATCTTGGGCACACCCTTCGAACGAGTAGCGGTGGATATTGTGGGTCCACTTACTCGTAGCAAAAAGAGAAACAGTTATATACTCACGTTAGTGGATTGTTGCTCCATGTGGGCAGAGGCAATTGCTATGCCCGCCTGTGATTCTAAGCATGTTGCTGAGGCTCTGCTCACCATATTTACTCGGCTAGGGTTTCCGTCACAGATCCTGACAGATAATGGTTCCCAATTCCGAGGAAAACTCACCGAGGAAGTGTTTAGGATATTTCAGGCCCGACATATCCACACCTCTCCCTACCACCCCCAGGCAAATGGCCAGGTGGAGCGGTTTAACGGGACCCTTATTTCCATCCTTCGGAAACTTGCGCAGGAAAAACCAGAGAGCTGGGATCAATACTTACCCGCAGCACTATTTGCTTACCGCGAAGTACCCCACAATTCTACTGGGATGCCTCCTGCCACATTGCTGTTTGGTAGACCTATAAAAGGACCTTTAGAGGCACTGTTACGTACTTGGACAGATGATAAAGCTGATGAGACGGTCACCTCTGCATCCCAATACGTGAAGGAGTTGACCCAACGCCTTAAAACAGGATGGGAACTGGCAAAGGAAAATGTACGCCGTGCCCGTCGTAAACATGCGCGTTACTACAACCGCACTGCGAAGGATAGGGAGCTAGAAGTAGGAGAACAGGTATTATTACTCCTGCCCAGTAGCAATAATAAATTGCAAATCGGGTGGAGAGGTCCATATAAAATTGTTGAGAAAATGTCGCGCACCAATTACAAGATTGCCATAAAGGGGAAGCAGAAAATTTACCACATAAACCTGCTGAAGCGATATTATGAAAGACCAGGTGCAGAACCAGCACATTTCCTGACACTGGCTATTGCGACGGAAACTGAGGCAGAACCCCTGACCTCCTGTGAATACCCTCTTCGTCAGTGCGAAACTCATCAAGATGTTCAGATTAGTTCAACTTTAACGGAGGATCAGCAGGCACGGGTTCAACAGTTGTTGAGAAAACACACTAGTACACTCACGGATAAACCTGGCATGACCAACCTGATAGAATTTGATATGAAGCTAACAGACCTCGCCCCGGTACGAGTTAAGAACTATCCTGTTCCTTATGCTAAAGCAAAGGCATTGGGTGAGGAAATCGAGTACCTGCTTAAGGAAAATATTATCTCAAAATCAGAGTCGCCTTATAGTGCGAGTGTGGTGTTGCTTAGAAAATCCACAGGAGAACATCGCCTCTGCATAGACTACCGAAGGCTCAACGCTGTAACGGAATTTCAAGCGGAGCCCTTACCGGATCAGAATCAGCTTTTCACCAAGCTGAGTAGAGCACGATACTTTTCGAAGATAGACCTTAGCAAAGGGTACTACCAGATCCCGGTAAAAGAGGAAATTCGACATACTTATTGCCACGAACACCTTTGAGGAGCACCTGGACGCAGTTTCCCTACTCTTCGAAAGACTTAGAGAAACAGGACTCACCGCTCGCCCTACAAAATGTCAAATTGCCTGCGAGCAACTAGAATTCCTGGGACACACTATCTCGCATGGATGCATGTTCCCAGATGCGCGTAATATTGAGAAGTTACAGCGGGCCCCACGACCCCAGACTAAAAAGGATGTAAGGTCATTTGTGTCTCTATGTGGCTTCTACCAGAGATATATTAAAGATTTTAATACCCTGAGTGCGCCATTGACCGCATTAACCAAGAATGGGAACCCGGACAAAGTAACCTGGACAGCGGAGTGCGAAAATGCCTACACGCTGCTGAAGGAGAAACTCACAGCTAGGCCAATTCTGCGACTGCCTGACTTAACTCTGAACTTTACGCTGCGAACAGATGCTAGCAATATAGGGATAGGAGCCACTCTCCTGCAGCCTAGTGATAGACCTTCTGCAACTCTATTCCCCATCGCATATGCTAGTAGGAAATTGAACCCTGCTGAACAGAACTACTCTACCATCGAACGAGAATGTCTGTCGCTAATATGGGCTGTGCAGAAGTTTCAACCATATTTATACGGGAAAAAGTTCACGGTGCAGTGTGATCACCAACCGTTGATATTTCTTGCAGCGTCGAAGAACCTTAATGCCCGGCTTATGAGATGGTCACTCCTGTTGCAGCCATATTCCTTTCACATAGAATACATACCTGGGAAGAACAACGTAGGGGCAGATTTTTTGAGCAGACATCCGGACGCAACCGAGGAGATATGAGAAACTGGAAAAGAAGAGGAAGACAGGACAAGAGGAGTTGGACGGAACGTCAAACTTGAGGAGGGGCTTGTGTGACAACTTGCCCAATCTTCTCTTCATTTTTTTTTATTATTTACGTGACATCGTTTTTTTCTCATCCTCAATGCATGATCGCAAAGTCCCGGGAATTGTCACTGGCGGAAATTCTCCTAGCATTCAGTATTTTCTCCTCGCTATTTTTAGATACGACGTCATTGTTGACCAATGACCTCGGTAGCGAGAAATCCGTTTTAATTTAGAACTGCTTGAACTTGGGAGAACCAGTTTAGGCCACATAGGAAAACATCACGTGACTTTTAACATTATTGATTGGAGCGTCGGAATGAGGCTAAGGTCACATGATGCCCGCTATGGATCACGTGTCCAAGCGGAAATGTCCCGCTAAAAGTGCGCCAACACGGCCATTTTTTCACTTACGCCCCAGGGAACCAAGAAAGCTAGGTCTAACCCAATTATCGGCGAATTCTCGCATTAAAAGCACTGAAGCCACGTGTCTAAATTGCGGGTTAGCGTCCATCTTTGAGTAGGTAAGTGAAATCTCGCTAGAATATAATGTGATGAAATGTGTAGTACATTGCAAAATCGACGCAAGATTGGTATGTTTACTTTATTCATATTTTTGTTTTACGATCACATCCAGCCACATGTGATCGGGTATATTTTATGATCCCACGGGAGATGTACATGTTCATAATAATGTATAACGGGAATATATATATATATAGCTATTAATTTCCATATTATTTGATTAATTTCGACCCGACGTTTAGACTAACGGAAATTAATATTAACGATAATGTTGACAGACCGTGACATATATTCATTATAAATTATATGACGATGCGACCAGACATGAAGTGTGTGATAATGTTGTCAGACAATTCTAAAACACGGATGTCCAATTATTTGTTAAATTCATCATAATGACATGACGATTAGGCTAGAGGCACAGAACTAGAATACTGTTGCCGACATTTCTATGATAAATTTGGTGTGTTTAACTGACATTTATAATAATTCATCGGGTTAAGTTGACGATAACTCAGTCTAAAGAATTATAATACTGCCACTGGGGCAGAGTAATATAATAAAGGACAGACAGGAGAAACTTGAATTCAAGATTAGACTCTAGACATATGATGTTAGAGACTAAAATCTGAGGTGACGGGCAGAGGGACGGCTTAGGGAAAGACTGCTTTCTAAAGCTAGAAAATTAATGAAGCCGTCGTATTTGTCTTCAGTCTATGGTGGAGCCTTGCACGACAGTCCAATCTCAGCGCAGAATACGGAGTCGAGCACAGAGAAGGCAAATCCGAACCATTCAAGACCTACCGGGGCAACGTCAGGAGACCGGAGAACTAACCACACTTCACTATCAGCCAGGGGCTGAAAAGCTAAGTCCACGAAAAAGGAACCTCACTACATCAATGCCTAGTTTAGTCATCCATGATGAAAAACACTTGAATTGTGAGACACATAATACATACAGCAGACACTAATTCCATCGACAATACTATCATTCACCATCTATTCACTTTATTGCAATAAACCAATTGGGTGTATATACTGTACCCCACGCTTTGTTCCTTCCATTAGATGTTGAATATTGTCTATGTTTATCTTCCTTTATAAGGGAGGGGGGGCTCGTAAAATATAATATAATTTAAAGAATAATAATAATAGATAACTGAGAAGGGGACGACGGTAGCGAGAGACCAAATATCTCCTTACAATCTTTTCCAGACCTGTCGAGTTAGGAGAATTTACCCTCTTCGTCACCCTTCGGAAGTGGGAAAACCCAGCAGGGATTCCTTGAGCCAAATCTTCCACATCAGATCTATTATTTCCTCTAAATAATTCTCTTATCCTTTAAACGCTACGTGACAATTACCCAAAGAAATTTACTTTCTAGATCGAGAAACCATTTCATCTGGAGATGCATCAGTTGTGTAGTCTTCAACACCTTTGGAACATTTTTACGATTTATATTTACAGTTCCAGTAAAATACTGATTGTTGTCGGTAAGATATTGCAGCAATGCAAAACTTGTATAGTAATGATCTGCATAAATATGATGGCCTTTTCCACAAGGTTTTAGCAGTGTATCAAAGACTTTGATGGCTTGTTGGCTCTTTACGTCTAGCTCAGGACTGTATGATGTATTGGCACCGAAGTAAATCAATAAATTGACAACGTAACCAGTACTACTGTCACAAAGGCCGAAGGTCTTGACATGATATTTCTTAGGCTTTGAGGCATTGAACATTTTATGTGCCCACCTGCCTTTCCACCCTATCACCATTTCATCTAAAGACAGGTCTTTGTAGGGATAAAATGCCTCCTGAAATCGTGTTAGGAGTTTCTGCAGAAACGGCTCGATTTTTGCTTTTCCCTGCACGTCAACATCACTTACATGGAACATTGTGTGATACAATGCTTGAAACCTGTCCCTTGTAAATATCTGCCTGAACCAAGGAGTCTGTATATAAGGCTCCTGAGACCAGTAATCACTCATTTTTGGTTTTTTGACAATGCCCATGGCTATGATAACAGAAAAAAACCTGTAAAGTTCATGAAGTGTTATTGGATGCCAGTTGCGATAAACAGACCTAGTGCTGGCTGTTGCTGCTTTTGACTGACAGAGGTGATCAGCATAATCATTGACAGACACAACAAGTTGTTCCAATATTTCCTCTGTAAAAAGGGCTTTGAGGCAAAAAAGTGCTGGTGAGTCTTCGGGGACAATATCTGGATTCACACCAGGAGTCCTACCCTGAGGTGGAGCAAAGCGAAATGCATTATGAGTTGAACCCTTATCAACTTCATTCCATTCAATCTCCTGTTCAATAATATTGTTGTTCTGAAGCTCTGCATTACCAGATTCAGTAATTACCGATCTCAGCTGCGATCTAGATCTATCTTCTCTTTCGTTTTTAGGGCATTTACCTTTCCTTTTTAGCAATCCCCTACCAGTTCTATAACTAGGTCCACCTAAGGGACACGCCCCCTTGTCCTCAGAATCTGCTAATGTTTCGCTAAATTCAGCGTCATCTGAACTATCAGTAGGCTGGCTACTCGAAGATTCATTGCTGTCATTATCAATCCATGATTTAATAAGCTGTGATGCATGTTCAGCTGATAATCTTTTCGAACACGAAGCCATTCTCAGAAAGACAAACAAAATTTTTTTTTGGAGTAATGAACCGTACTAAATGTAATCAAACTTGATCAATATTTAACACAATTTTCAGTTTTCAAACACGATGTGTACCGGAAATGGTACTAGAACTCTTTTTGGGAAGAAAAGTATGTAAATAATGTTAAATCTTTGGCTCTTGACACAGAAACTGTCTAAACTGACTACGGTCGCTCTAGAAGGCCAGCCGTAAAATGGGGAAAGTCCATCGGCCTCCTGAGAAGGCCAGCCTGATACTAAGAGTTAAGGCACCAAAATTGTCTCTGAACAACAAAAACAACAACCAAAAAGCTACAGACTTTCATAAATGGATGCTTGCATAGAATAGAAAGATTGAAGTGGTATGCTAAGATCACTAATGTGAAACTGATGACAAGAGCTAGACAAGCACCAAAATGAAAAACGACACAGGAGATGTATAGGAGGCACATTGAGGAAACCTGCTGATAGCATTACCAGGCAATCCTTGCTCTGCAATCTCCAGGGTAACAGAGGCAGACCAAAGAACACACGGAGCAGACAGACATGAAGGGGATGAAGAAGACATGGAAAGACCTGAGTTGATGGCACAGGACAGGAAGACTTGGCATGAGTTTGTTGAAGGCCTATGTTCCTTGGGGAGTTGAAAGGTCATGAATGAAAACTTTCTGTTTTTGAAGTTTTTGTGTGCTGGTTCAACAGAGTTAACTGAGTGTATTAAACAACAGCAGAAAATAAGACACTAACTACTGACCTGAGACAGCCAGGAAGTCATGGATAGTTGTGATATCATCTACAGCTTCAGTCAGCAAGCGGACCTGTTTTTCCCAAGCATCCCTGAATACATCCATATTTTCCTGTGCAGCCTTAGAGCGTGGTCGAGCTGCCAGTACTCTAGCTGCATTGATAACCTGGTGACACAATAAGATATCATTTCCCAATATCTTACTGTGATGTAGCTGTATGGTGCTTTTAAGTACGTACAACACCAATCTTTAAATGCTTCAAGAGTTTCTTAGGTAAATACAATGCGATCATGATTTACATAGATAAATACAATGTGATCGCGATTTACATAGGTAAGTGCAAGGCAATCATGATTTACATGAGGGTTATGTTATGGAGGTGCACATGTAATTTTAGATTCATGTAAATTTAGATCATTTTCTTCACAGAAATTCAGTGTTACTTCTGCAAAGTAGATTAAAATAAAAATTAATGAAAGTTTCCATAAATGGCATAGGAAAACAAAAATAAAACATTAGAAACATAAAATAAAAACATGAAATTATAATAGTGGCACAATCTATAAGAGAGTTATCTCAGTAATAGCAATCTGTTTAGCAATTTTTCCCAGTTCACGTTATTTCAAATTCACGTAAATTGAGATCGTATAAATCATGACAGCATTCTAGTTCCAAGATACAAAAAACTGCAACCCTAACAAGTAATTTTTTTTTTTTTTTTTTTTTTTTACATACAACACAACTGACAATGTGTCCAGTGTATCTGAAGTGTTATTCAAGAACTAATATTTATGTATATTGTTTAATGCTCCGGATCACTGGTCAGCAAAGTGTTAAATCATTTTTCTTGATTATTATCTATTACAAACTGCTGCTGGAATTTCTCTGAAGGTTTTTCCGGTCCATTTGGCAAAGTTAACTAACTACTTTTCTTCTGTTTTCCCATCTTTCATTTTCCATGTACTGGATCATATAGAATGATAGTAACTAAAGTAAATAAAAAATAGGTAGTTAGTCAGTTTTACACTTGAATGCGATGACAATAACAAACATGACAGGTGTTAAAGATAAATATATATATGTTCAAAGAAAAAGGACACTGCAAACACGTGGACAAATAGACCTAAAAAATTAAAAATATTTAAAGGGGTAATTTGCAAATGATGATAAGGAATTTTTGGGAAGAAATAAAAACATACTATTTAAACGAACAAACATGAAGATATTACCTGTGGGCACAGACTGTCAATCTCTGCAGCAGCCATTCTTACAAGTTTCACACCTTCTTCATTGTTGGACATTGAGCATGCAAGATTTGCAACCTGAAGTCAAACATATATATGACTTATGTGAACATAGCAATAAAAAAATTCATACAAAAAGTAAATACAATTTCCAAATTTCTTACATTCATATAACAGGACAAAGGTATGCAAAGGAAATCAAGTTGCTCGTAAGTGAATTCCAGGGTTACACAACTAACCAACACCCTGAAGCACCTTCACATGGTGTATCATAGGCAACAGGCTACCTGTGAGTTCTCAAGTTACCAGGCCAAAGCTCAAAGATCGATCAGCTGTACTAGAGCAACCCGACACCATGATTCCTGCTGTGGTGCAACATGTTGAGAATCCAGCATCGGACATTAAGCTTGAGGGAAATCACAGTCCAAGAGATTAACTCCTGACATTTACCTAGTTGACTGCATGCAGGATCCGACTATGGATGGGTGACAAGTGAGGGAAGCTGGGAAGTGGCTCTGTGCAGGACATGAGAGAGCCCAGAACCAGTGCACAGTATTTAAGCCCTTCGCATTTGGAGAGCCTCCCCCCTTCTTGATGGCAGGGAATGCACAGTATGCTGTGCCAAGCTCTTTCCCCTAGCTACTTCAAAACCTTTAAATGCAAGCCAAGCCAAGAAAGGAAGCTAGAATTTGTGACTCCAACTCTAAGTTGTGGAATGGCAGATAAGCCACAGGAAAACACTAGATCTACACCACAGATAAGGATATATACTTTGCATTGTATGCAAAAGAGCAGCAAACTCAGCAACCCTACAACAATAATAAAATAACAGATCAAAATTCAAAACTTAATTTGTTTAAAGTTTTTTTTTAAATGTGTGCATTTGTGAGAAGTAAAACAGAGCTTACCTCCACCAATTTGTTAGCATGCTCCATAAACACCTGAGCATACTCCTCTACCCCCCTTTCATCTCCAGCCTTAGCAGCCTCAATCAGTACCAATAAGGGCACACTTGTCTCCAAGAAAGTATCCGACACATGATCCACTACAGCTTTGCGCAACTAAAAATATGCAAAATTAAAAAATAAAATTAAAGTAGACATGGGTATAATGTAACCTGTTGATAGCATTAACAGACAATTCTTGTTCTGGAATCCTCTGGGTAAGAGAGAGAGAAAGGAAGACCAAAGAGCACATGGAAAAGAGAACTGGAGACAGACATGAAGGGGATGAAGAAGACATGTAAAGACCTTGAGCAGACGGCATGGGACAGGAAGACTTGGCATACGTTTGTTGAAGGTCTATGGCACGGGACAGGAAGACTGGGCATAAGTTTGTTGAAGGCTATGCTACTTTATTATGAGTTGAAAGAAGAATGGGTATAATGTACCTCTTTTCAGTATTTTTAAAAATGTTCACTTCAGCTCACTGTGGAGCATAAAAGAACAGGCCTTCAATTAGTTCATGCCAAGTCTTCTGTCACGAAATGGATTTAGGACTAGAGACTGTCTACATATAGTGACAAGACAATAGTAAGAAGAAAGACTGAAATGATAGATTCAGATAGAAATATAGTGCAAAAATGTGAAAGTTGAGACCATTGGCTCCGAGGTTGAGAACCGAGGTTGATTCTTTCCTCGCCACTTCGGACGTTTAAATTGCTATGGCCTCGAACCACCTCTAACTACCCTATGGGGATAAGGTTCAATTAAGATTCACAAACACCAAGGTACAGACAACATATAGCTACTGTACTAAAGGAAATGACTGATGCCAGCTACAATTTATACAAGTTTATTATACACCTATACACAAACTCATATACATGTCAAAATACATGAAGTGCGAGGATGCACACCTGAAACAAAATCAAGCACAGTTAAAAATGCATCAACCCCAACCCTTCTCCCACAATTGCAACCTGTATGGAGAAAGAAGGTAAGGTTAACTGAAATGAACTACACTGCACTTGATGTCGCCTACACTCCAAACTAGCTGTTCTAAATTCTAACTCTAACTCTAAGTCCACTGATAGCTGGAACGACTGCGAAGTGACTACACAATCTCTGCACAGACTTCGGTTCTACACAGCCTATCCTGGAATCTCCTGAACACAACTAACTGCACCTCTAAACTTCAGCAGCTGTCCTCTGCTATGATTCACCAAAACTAACAGTTCTGCCTATCTGTGCTGACTTCAGTAGAGAGAATGTTTACCCTCTCTCTCTCCACTAACTCTGGAATTGATGACTGAGGTTTAACAGAACCCCACTGGATTCTGGACTGGAACTGTAGCTGACTTCTACCACTCTGAAATTACCTGCCCGAGTACCTATAACTGGGCCGTCGGCTTTATTATGGCCGTGAAGAAACGAACACAAAATTACCACAACGCTGGCAGCCTGCCAAATCTGCGTGAGTAACCGAATGAGCGTCAGAGCTCAGGATTTATCCACAAAAATCCTATTCGCTGGAAAATGTCTTCCCCTGGCTGGGAAAACGTATTTTCTTCCTCTCCTTCCACTACTGGCAACTAACGTAAAACCCTTGCGGTTCTGCGAATGCCCCAACTTTGCCGTGGGAGAAATTTTGTGGTCTCAAAATTCCGCTCTCATTCCCACAAAGCCGGTACCTGCTGTTTTAGACAAAACAAAACAACAGCTAAACAAACCATAATAATACATTTCAAATAACAATTAACTTCCTTACTCTTCACCACGTAACTCCCCTCTCTACCTGAGCCTACAAAGTAAACATTGGCTAACCCAGATCGCTTGTTCTGCCTGACTAACTCCGAGCAACAACAATATTTTCACTGGCCCGTCTGGGCAGATGTACTGTGGCCTACTTCTTACGCTGACACTAATGCCGTAATGTTTAACACAACTAAAACTAGCCCTCTCTAGGAATTCCTAAAATTCCCGTCAGTATGATTAATCACCTCAAAATTGAAATAAAATATTATTCCCTTAACATAAATAAATTTCATCTCCATCTTCTGAATACACAGAATAACAATGCACAATCAATACCATATAACCCTGTTTACGCTAGCATCTGAATGCCGTCAAAAGTTATACATAACCCCCGATTATCAAATTGAAAACCCCGTAGTTCAACCACGTGTTTATAATTTTAAGACCACGTGCTTATCTCCCCCTCGTCCCTCTGAACATCGTATCAATAAAGATACCGTAACCACGCGCTCACGTGCTTCAATTAATACCTCTATCACTTCCGTCCACAGATATATGCGTAACTATATAAATAGCGAGCATCAATACTCTCACTAAAATCACAAATAAAAATACACATTACACACGCTCCCGACTATTCTGTAAATACATATGATTCGCAGATGCGAGTTTCTCTCCCGACCGACTTTGCAATAATACAAAGCGGTGATATCTCAACTTTTAAACCATGCCGCTATTCTTTCAACAAGGAATTAAATGGACCTAGTTTCTCATGTCTATCACTCAGATCGAATTGATGGCTCTGGAGTTAAGAATTAAATTAAACTAAACTGCCCAAAGAAACTTAAATGATCGGCTAGGACTAGAAAAATTAAATAAAGTCCTCACGCAAAAATTCATGCTTACCAAATCTCGAATGTCCAACTGAAGGCAATCGACAATATGCTTCTGGCACCCGGCTTTGGCAATTTTTTCATTAAAAGAGAAAGAAGCTATGAAATATAGGCCTTTTTATAATCAAGACCCCCACGCGCCGACTTCATGACGTCATATGCGCGGCGTGGTTCTAAAGCCAATCGGAGCTCTGCATTTCAACTGCAGTTATCTCTCAGCCAATCAGAACCTTAGATCTTTCTGATGCAACCAGTTTCTGCTAGACAAAGAACCGGGAATTGGTCCTAGCCCTATACTGCGGAAATGAAGCAAAAATGGCCGCAAATAATTTAACTCCCGAAAAATGCGTATATGGCCACGCAATATCTTTAAAAAAAAGACAATCTGGTGCCAATCCTGATCTAGCATCTATAATCTTTCTTCTAGAAAAATACTGTCTAATTCCCTACACCCCCATTCTAAACACATAAAGAAGAACCATAAAGCAGATGAGATCAAACTCCCTCGTGATCTCATCTTGAAAAAACGTAAATAATAGAAGGAGAAGAAACATGGAGAAGGATTTCCTGTAATCCCTCCTAAAAATAGTGAACTAAATGCAAGGAGAAAAAGACATGGGCCATTTGAAAGACAGAATCTCAGTACTTTCGTCACATCTTCCTGTTCTGAGCCATCTCTTAAATTTGTTTCCCGTGTCCTCTTTATCCGTCTTAGGTCTATCTCTAGTTCTCTTCTCCACATACTTTTTTGATATCTCTTTACTTATTATCCCAGGGATTCCAATATAAGGACTAACTTGTTATGCTATTAAGTGGGTTCCTTTATGTGTGTCCCATCCACTTTTTCAATACAGTAATATGCAATAATTTCTAATGAATGATACTAAGACAAAAAGTGAGAAGTTGTCAACATATTAGGTTCATCAATGGTCATTACTTATCTGTTTCATCACAGTCCATAATGTAATCACAACAATTAACACCACAAGCAAACAAATTAAAATTGTGGATTCAGTATGAGAGAACAGAGAATACATTGTAACAGGCAAACTTATCAACTATATTTGTAAGACTTGAACATTTCTCCCAATCAGCATCTCTTATCTTGTCAGGGAAGAAGGAATAGAACAAGGCTAAGTAAGCAGAATTTGAGGATGGAGATTAATATAAGTATCTTCTTTTTAAAATGAAATCTTAAATAAAGAAATTCAGGAGGAGTGAACAGTTAACAAGCCAGAACATTATAAAAATTCAAAAATTATCTAAAAGAAATATCAAAATGACCTGTCTTCTCAGATTATATTTTATTGCAAAGATACTAACTGTGCTTTCTGGAGTATCTCTTTATTTTCAGATTTACGAGTAGTTTAGTTAGATTTGACACCCTCTGGTCCAGTATCAAATTCCAAACATAATCTAAAATAAATATCAAACTGACCTGTCTTCTCAGATACTTTGTTTTCTTTGTCATGTTGTCAATGGCTTGATCAAGTTCCTCACTTGGTTCCTTCTTACCTGCCTGTAACATTAAACAACAAGTAACTGCTACCTTCATTCATCAGATTAAACAATGGCACTCTATGAAATGTCTAATTATACATAGAACCAACATCTTTGAGTGACATACAATAGAATGACAGACAAAAAATAATTTCCTGTGGATAGTGGGAAAGCATGTTGCTTTTTCATTAGATTTAGATGATACTAAGCCTTCAGCATAACTGACTGACAGCCTACCTGAAAACATTTGTATAGTGAATGTTAAATTAATTTCTTTACTTTGTTGTTCACTCACAAATAATCATATCTGTTACACTTATAAAGCTGGCAGTCCATCTCAGACTTCTCTCACCATCATGCAGTTTCTCCCTCATTCATCTAATCTCTGTGTTGATATATTATCAAATGAGAATAAAGCGGTTTACAGAATGAAACTGGCTTCAATACAACATCTATGACAACCAGAAAGAGATGACTACATCATACTCTTAAAGTTCTAGTGAGAGATGGAATATGTATACACGAGAGATGCCTGAGACAAACTGCCAATTTTATTAGAGAAATAGATTTATTTATATGTGAACGAATGAAGACAAAGAATAAATGCAGTACCTAGAGTGTGCTAACACAGCATTATGTGGCAAATGTGAGTATTTAGCTGCACACACTACTGCTGCTGATCAGAAATCAATAAAGTACAACAGCTATAATTCTGAGTCCATTTCTAACAAGCAAAGCAGTATCTTTACTTAGTTCTTTATTATGGAAAGGTCATACTGTATATAAGGTAAGAATAGTGATACGGTAGAAACATGAGCCTAAAATGCTATCAATATAAAAGGAGATCCAACAAAAAACTATATGTGTATCTAGCTCGGGAAAATATGCATTTTATGGTAAGACAAAACAGACAACTTAATACAAAGTAAACTAATCGATGATTAGCTCAAACTTTTACCATTACATTTTATATAAACTGTAAACACTGAAAAGAAAAAAAGTTCTAAGAGCAAAAAAGCGTAATACAGATTTGCCCCTTGTAGTTTCCGGGGGTCTCTAAGTAGAACAAAAACTGAATCGGACTACTGCGCCATCAGGCATGTCGTAAACGACGACTAACATGAGGTTGTGCATGGGTGATGTGCATCCTCATCATATAAAACAGATGGCTACAGAAACCACTGCTAGAAGAATTTGTGCTTTGGTGTAGGCTTCCTCAAGGAAACATCTGCACTGTGTGATAGAGTTACTGTGACTTTTATTTTCAACAGGTCCCAGCCTTCTTTTCTCTGTAACTATATGAGTTTGATTCAGTCTCTCTGAAAACTATATGTGTTTCCCAGGCTTTTCTCTTTGTAATATATCGAGTTTGGTCTTTTTCTGTAGGGTTAATAATTGCGGTTTTAATAGAGACTACAGGGGAGAATATTAGATTTTCACCAGTTCGTTTTTTCACCAGTTCTTTTCGCTAGATAATCGCGAGCAGGGAATCTCAGTTTCTTTGTTAAAAAGAATCGCGGTCGTCACGTAATGTGACGCAATTTTTTTTGGACACGCGGTCCGTATATTATGACTCACGCGTTGCTTTCAAATCTATTGGCGGAGGCTCGGTTATTTAATGTTGTAGGGTTTTCATTGGTCGGAGAGGAACGCCAGCGATGATGTATCTGGCCTCATTGTCTGTAATAAATACTAGAGGAAATTAATTGCGGGTCCCTTTTGTCCGAAGAATATTCAGTCGTGAGAATCTACGTCATAGCACTTGCTCTTCAGTGAGAAATCTGATCTATTGGGTAAGCCATAACTATTTAGCGTGGTACTTGTATTCGCTTCTAATAGAGACTAGCCGATTAAAGTATAAGCTTTCCTCAGGAGGTTTTAATTTAGTTCTTAAACCGGGAGCCGCGCTAGCGTAGTGGTTACAACACCGCTCTGGCGACCGGGTGATACAGGATCAAACCCGGGCGACGGCATTTGAGGATTTTTCGTCGACCGGGATTTGGACTGGATTAACTCGAGACCTGGCGAGAACATTTGAAGAAGTGTCGTCGACCAGGGACTGGCGGCTCCTGAGCCGACCCAGCTGCAATGGGTACCTCCGAAATCGGCGAGTATTTGCCTGAATGGCGAGGGACACCTGTCTCTGTACAAGAAATAAAGGGATACTCACGTAAAATCAATGTCAGGTTAGACATAAAAATAATAACCTGAGATTTCGCCTCGAGTATTAGCGGGCGAACGCAAAAAAAAAAAAAAAAAAAAAAAAAAAAAAAGTTCTTAAACCGAAGGGCCATCAATTACGATCTCAGAGAAAGTATTTAATGTAAGAGGTGCAGAGAAGTCTTTATATGATAATAGCAGTAGCTAGGAGTGTGTAAAGATTTTGAGACATTTAATGTGAGCTCCGTAATATTTAAAAGAAGGTCTAAATTTTTTACAGAAGGTTGGTAGGAAAAACCCGCATCTTTGATTTATGATAAACTTCTGTATATAAACGGGAGCGGGATTTTGTAAATTTTAAGCACGTGGGCACGGTTATTGTATTGAGTTTTAATTCAGGAATGTTACCCAGAGCAGGGTGAAGTTAACATTATGTTGAACACAGGAACACGTGTATTTAACTACAGGGGGATACATTGATAACCTCGATTGTTTATAGTTTAATTGCAGTTTAAATACACTAGCATAATTTTGGCGTACGTTATTTATTGTTGTATAGTCAGAAGACACGAGATGTAATCTATATTTCTGTTATGGGATTTTCCTTTTATTTTCAAGAGATGTAGATTTTATTTTGATAAGGGAAGTGTTTTCTGAGATGGGTTTCAGCCTGCCTAGATTAAATTATGTATTGATAAGTATATCTCAAGGGTCAGTGAGAAATGTAGCCCAAGTATTTTCGGACAGGTATGTCCTCTGTGAAAAATTGTTGTGACACGTGGCTAGTCATGAAGAACAAAAAGATCTGGGTCAGCCGATGTTTACTTTGGAAACAGGAGAGAGAGGGGATTGCCTGGGAGGTTGAACTTTTGGGGCATAAATATTTTGTATCACTGTGCATTGCGGAAATAGAGAAGGGGAGCTGTAATTGATTTAAAGGGGGAAGGGAGTTTAGTGTTTGAGATGTGTAACTTTTGACGTGTTATATAGCTGTTGTGTTGTTTGTTCCACAGCGAGTTTTCACGGTCTGTAGGAGGGGCAACCAGCCTCTGTCCTTTACAACAGCAAGTTGTCATCTCAGGAGCATATAGCTCGAGAGATCGGAAAAAGTGCAAGAAATACCATATGTTCCCCAGGTAGCGAAGACAATCTTCAGCTGGGAACAGGATTTGTCTTTTAATCCAGAGCTCTTAGCTCATTATACCACTCCGACAACAGCACGTGGCTGGGAGATTGGTCTACAGTTTTTATACAGCCATAATCAAGCTGTTTGTCCCTAAACCTTGAGCGGGTTAATGGGGCAAGTAAGAAGTCGGTCAGCAGCCGTGAAGCTTCTACAAGTGATTCAAGTACCTCGAGCTTGAAACCCAAGTCATCAGTGCAGAAATCAGAAGCAGGAGACAGGGATATCATTCCTGGTTCTGAACGTTATCAAGAGAAGAGGCGTAACGGAGACGCCACATCAGCAGACATTGAGTGTTAGAGAGACACTGAGACCAGGCGGAGAGAGAGAAAAGGAGGGAGAAAATAGTCAGGACCAGTAGGGTCTTTGTATTATCCATTAGATGGATAGACTCTGAGCCATAGTTGTAATCCAAGTCTACTAGGGTAGCAGTCCAGTGGTGTTAAATTAGCGGCGTGTCCATCACCTAAAGAGGCTGGAAGCTGTGTGTGTAGACAATAGTTTAGGCAGTGTCAGCAGAACAGTGACAGTAGGAAATAGATTGTAGTAGGGAGTGGTGGCTAAAGTTGATGGCCCCACCCATTAATTGTGGTTAACTCAGTAATCATTCTATTTTTCCCCAGCAGAGTGAAAGAAGGAGTGAAAGTGGTTGTTTTCTAGTATCTTACTTACTTAGTTGTTCCCCTTCTACCGTGAGGTGTAGAGGTTTGGAAGAGAGAGCGCCAGACTATCCTATCGGCTGTCTTCCTCCTGGCCTGGTTCCATTCTAGTCCTCGGTCCTTCAAAGATTGTCTAATGTTGTCCTCCCAGCGGACTCTGGGTCGTCCTCGGGGTGTGGATCCTTGGCTCTTTGTTTCCCATGCTTGTCGTGGTAGCCGATCTTCTCCCATTCTGCAGACATGTTTTTCTAGTATCTACCAATTTAATTGTTTTTCTTGTTTTCAGGTCTGTGCAACCTTGCATATTACTGATTTTGTTTCTATATGATTTGATTATGTTGATTATATTTTTTTGTAATAAAACTATATAAATGTCCACTGGATCAGGTTCTTTAATTTATAGCTAACTATACGGTACCTATATGTTGTCTGTATAGTGGTGTCTGTGGTCCTGATTTATACCTTATCTCCTTTATTGGCAGTAAGAGGTGGTGAGTCTATAGCTATTATAGTAGTCACAAGTGGCGAGGGTGAGTCAATCTCTGTTCTCATCTCTCGGGCCAATAGGCTTATCTGGACACTCTCTAACTTAAATCCACTTCGTGAACACACTGGCGGCTTCCAAGCTCCTTAAGCAATAAAAAATGAGATGATGATGATGTAATACAGATTTCTTTGGACCCATACATGAAAATGGTAAAAATTACTCACGTTGTTCATGTACTCTGTGAGCAAATCTTGCAAAGCTTGTCGGACTGCATTACATTCCTGCACAATACGCTCTCGTCTGTCATCTCTTGTACAGGAGGAATCTGCCATGAGTGCTGCACCACTAATGATACTCTCCACTCTCTCCTCCAATGATGGGCGGCTGCGGACTTCGTTATATGTCAGAGGATCCATGATTATTTTACGCTGGATAAAAATTTTAATTCATAAAGGATTGTCATTAGCTGGACAGGTTTTAATTTAAAAATAATGAAATCTAAATGATCAACTTTCACTCATCCCTCAGCCCCCAAAGCCTTCAACAAACATAAGCCAGGTCCTCTGATCGTGTACTATCAGCTCAAGGTCAATCCACATCCTCTTCATCATTTTCATTTGTCTCCAGTTCTCTTCTCTATGTGTATTTTGGTCTACCTCTGTTTCTCTTACCTTGGGGATTCCAGAATAACAATTGTCCGGTAATACTATCAACAGCTTTCCCCAGTAAGTGCCATATTCATCTCCGGCGTCTTTTCATTTCTAATTCCCTGGCACTAGTCTGGTTCTTGTCATCAGTTTACACTGGTGAACTTGTCACGCCATTTTAATCTTTCTAAATTGTGAAATCTGAGTGATCAACTTATGCTAAGTATAATTTTTAAGTTACTCAGAGTATCTACAAACATCAGCTACTTTGTTATGTTTGATACATCAGGCAATACACGATTATCAGTTCGTGAGATATAAATTTAAATTCAATCAAGGGATATATTATTATCAGTTTTATAGATATAAATTAAAATTTAATCAAAGGCAACATCAATATTGATTCTTCTTCTTTGATCCTTAGCCGCCAACTATCAAAGCAGTCAGTGGCCATCACGCCTGATGGCATCTTGTAGGGCAGCAACAAACTGCTTCCACTTTGCTTGGTCGGCGACCATCCTTCGTGCAGTGCCCCAGCTCTGGTTCATTCTTTGCATCTCGGCCTACACAGTTCTCCTCCAAGTTGTTTTTGGTCGGCCTCTCTTTCGCTTTCCTTCAGGGGTCCATAGCATAGCTATTCTTGATCAATATTGATTAACTGGATATAATTGTTACCTTAAAACAAAACATAATTATATAAAATTCAAATCTGTCTTAAAACAAAGAAGAAGAAAATGGTCTGTGATATTCTGTTAACTGAAAATTAAATTGGCTTGTCTGGTAACACTTGGTCATTGGGACACCAAAGATAATAAGCTGTTGACTAGTTGTCGCAAATTTTGACTTTTGATTGTTTAGTTATGTGTCTACAATATGTCTGTGTTGTCAATCCATGTCTTTTCCTGTTTTCTTATGCCTGGTACTGTGCCTTGATAAAGATCTTTGGTAGCCAATCTGATTTTGATATGTGGCCATACCCTGTCAAGTTTAGTATCTTTATTGCTGTGAGAAGGTCTTCATTATGTTGCTATAGCACTTCTAACCATGTATTTTATCTATAAACATGTTAAATAATAAAGGTACGATACACTGAGGAACAAATTTATAATATTTTGAAATCAAATTACATGAAAACACAGTTTGCAAGGGTTGTGCAGTCAAGTGGAACGTCTGTTCTGAAGGAGGATATAACTGAAGCAAGCCTTTTTCTTGGAACAAATTCAATTCTGAAGTTAATTTTTCCAGGAGATGAAGATAAGATCTTAATGTTTAATATTTTTTTTAAATTTGTAGTTTTATGGCTAATAAGAACATTATAGTGTCATTTAACAAATGATGTTTATGTTAAAGGCTAATTTTAATTAGCTTTATCTATAATATATTTGAGCGTGCCAATGACAAAGTGGTTAGATCGCTGGTCTCTCGCCGCAAAGGTGCCGGTTTCAAATCACGGTATCAAAACGCTCCAGTCTACCCAGCTGTAAATGGGTACCTGACTCTGCTCTTTGAGTTAGGGAAGGAAAAGGCAGTGAGGAAGGGAACTGGTCATCCCACCTCTCAATGTTGGACCTGGTATGGTGAAGTCTTTAACACTTCACTCCCCTACAGCAGTATCTGCTATAGGACTACCTTTACCTTTTCTTAATAAAATACTTATTAATACGATCATATATTACCAACATTCATGTAAAGGAAATATGTCAAAGCCAATGGACATCTGGGTTTGCACCATCGGCACGATGTTTTTTTAGTTTTAGAATATTATCTCATGCAATGCAAATAATAATTATATTGGAGTCGGAGTCGTACTTATTGAATTTACTGTAGCTGGAGTCAAAAAAATTTTTTCAGACTCCACAACCTTAGTAGAAATGCTAAAAAATGTGTCTCTAAATGTTGAGCAAGTTAATGGGTTTGTTGAAAAAAAAACAAAAACAAATATGAGTAAAATACTATGCCTGTTATTACATCAAGTTCATTCAGAGCTGCTGCTAACTCCCCCTGTCCTTCATAGGGATGAACATCAGACTGACCAGATGCTTGAGCCACTTCAGAGATGGCATTGACAGCATCACATAGTTGCTTGTAGGCATAGTCTCGATTTGACCGAGCTGCAGCTAACTCAGGATGCCTCACATAAACCTGACATTGAATTGGAGATAAACAACACTTAAATATTTTTGTTTTAAAGTTTCAGGGGTAAACAAAGTGCTCAATACAATCAACTTTTGTAATCAATGCCGAGGTGAACAAAAAAAATTTACAATGTACTTAGGGATATTATAAAAACCCACTGAAACTACATAAAGTAAATGCATAGCTAATTCTGGCCACTTTGGTACCTGGCACAAGTAGTACAAAACTTACCTTCAAACTGTTTAATACTTATGATACCAAAATGTTATCAGAAGTAACTATACTTAGTTCACATTTGTATTACTATGTATTAAATACACATAACATATGACTTGTACTATTACTACAAACCAATTATAAGGACTCATCAAATTTTAACGCAGCAATGACTGACAGGAAAAAACCAGAAATCTGATGGGTAATGAACGAATCACAATGGCAAAGAAAACCTATCTGCTGTTGCCCTAAGACGCCACTAGGCGTAATGGCCACTGACTGCTTTGACGGTCGGTGGCTAAGGACGGAAGAAGAAGAAGAATGAACGAATAGAATGAAATTCGATCTTTCTCAAAATTTTACTTTTCTACTTTTGCTCGTAGCAAAATTACTTATTCGGCTATTGCTCAAAGTTAATTGTAGTTAGATTTCTGACAAGAAATCACACACAAAGATTTTCTTGAACAACATATCTTCACATGCATACATTCCCACAGGAACTACATAGGGCCAACTATTATGTGCAGTGTGGCTATTTGTATTGTCAATCACCTGTTTGTTCTTCCCTCACTTGTCTGTCTATGGCCCTGAAAATATGTTACCTGCTACTGAGAGTAACATTATTCCTCTGTAATTTTGTACTCTTGCAAATTTCCCATCCTCTTCATTTCCTGTGAAACATAAGGCTGCTATTGTTGCTTGCCAGGGAATTCCACTATGGAATGTCTTTTTTTCATCTCTGCAAATGAGGTCTTGACTGCTCTGGCTTCCTTTTCTAGCACTCCTCTCAGTGTTCTCTTTTGTCTCTGCACTCTTATATTTCCCTGTAGCTTCCAGAAGAGGATGTCTTAACCATCTACATTTTTTTCTCTTTAGTCACCATCTACATTAATAGTGATGCCTTTTGACACAATTCCTCTTTTTATAATGTGGATTATGGAGACGTCAACCATAACAAAAATGCTACTCATTGGAATGTGTCAAAGCAGTTTGACAATCTGGACTTTGCTGATGACCTAGTCTTTCTATTCCATAATCAAAATTAGAGTAGGACAAAATAAGAATACTGAATGAGAAGCCACATCTTGGTATGAAAATCTTTAGAAACTTCCAGAAGTCTCACAAGAAAGACCACAGATAGACTGCAGCAAATCACAGATAGACTGCTATCAGAGGAACACTCGTTACAATGTATACTCACGCAACAAAAGAGAGTTGGAGGAATGGTCAACAATATCAAAATAAGGATAAAGAAGATAAGAGGGGTCTTCAGGATACTGGAAAAGTATATGGAAATCAAAAGAAATTAAATGTGACACCAAAATATAACAACAATAATAATTTTTCAACCCAAATGTCATGGTAGCCTTATTGTATTCCTAGAAAAAAAAATGAAGGGGGAGGGGGAGAGTGAGAGAAATAGAGGAGAACAACAACTTTAGAGTTTCATACGTGCGTGCTTGTGCTGATTACAGGAATTAACATAACGACTTCTTTCACAAGTCTTACTTTTACAACTTTAGAGTTTCATAAGTGCGTGATTGTGCTGATTACAAGAATTAACATAATGACTTCTGTCACAAGTCTTACTTTTACAACTTTAGAGTTTCATAAGTGCGTGCTTGTGCTGATTACAAGAATTAACATAATGACTTCTGTCACAAGTCTTACTTTTACAACTTTAGAGTTTCATAAGTGAGTGCTTGTGCTGATTAAAATAATTAACATAACGACTTCTGTCACAAGTCTTACTTTTGAGGCTGTAAGAAGCATCATGCTGTTCTTTTTCAAAGTAGCTCTGGCTGCAGCCAACTCCTCCTTCCTGCGTGGATCCTTCAGATCCTGAAATGGACATAAATTCAATAAAGCAACATGCCAGTGTTTTTTGCTCCTTTTTAATCTCTTGATGTTAATTCTAACCTTTAGCACGCTGCATAAAAATTCAGAAAACTTGCCCAACCACTGCATTCTTTTTCACAACGCCCCATTTTTATAGTGGGTGACTTGTAAATTTTATAGTTTTTTTGTTTTTTGGTCAATTGCTCTAATTTTTAGACTGTATAGAAATGAATGAATGATGAATCTGATGATATAAAATTTGTTTGTGTACATGTTAGATGTGATAGAAAGAAAGGAAAGGAAAGATGAAAAAAACGAAAAAAAAAATTTAAAAAATAAAAAACATTTTTTTTTAAATTTTAAAATTTAAAAATTTTTTTTAAAAAATGACCAACAAACGAAGAGTCCATATCCCTTGCATCTCAATGAAAGTCATTTGACCAATAGACTAATACAAATCAAATGACGATCTTTTCGTTACACCCATCATCAGTAGCAAAGCAACAAACTCCCTAGCCAGCAGTGACATTCGGCCGTAATCCGATATTCCTAATCCTAACCCCGAAAATTATACATACTAGAAATGCCATTTTACTTTCGTTTCCATCTCAGACATCAAACATATTCTGAGAACCGATATCAGATCTTCACCCGTGTGTTACCGGGGCCCGAAAGGGGAGCAAAGAATAGTAACACTGTCCCCTACCAAGCATGTCGTAAAAAGCGACTAAGGAGGGTTGGGCATGGGGCCAGTTACACCATCCTGTAAAAAAAATTTAAACCACAAAAAACTTCAACAAATATGGACAAGTCAAATAAAGAAAATAAAACACAGCCATCCAAGACAGGGGAAGGTCCTCTCGCGGGGAGGCGTATGATGCAACACAGAGAAAGCCGAAAGGAGTCTGTGTTGCTGACTAACCTTCTTTCTTCTAGGAGAACTTCCAGATTTGGCACCTGGAATGTTCGGACATTAAACGAACAAGGGAAAGTGGCGCAAGTAGCAGCAGAAATGAGGGAATACAAAATCGAGGTTCTGGGAATGTGTGAAACAAAGTGGAAGGGGGTAGACAGGAAGAAACTCATCACAGGTGAATTGGTGCTGTCCTCAGGACATGAAGACGAAAGTTCACACCACAGTGAAGGGGTAGCTCTTATGTTATCTAAAGAAGCACAGAAAGCACTAATTGAATGGGAAGCTGTTGGACCCAGAATAATAACAGCTTCTTTCAAAACAGCTAAAAAGAAAATTCATGTAAATGTCATCCAATGTTATGCACCAACTAATGACAAAGAAGAGTCTGTGAAAGAAGCATTTTTACTACTAAACTACAAGAAATTATGGATAAAGTAAAAAGAAGAGAGACATCAAAATTGTGATGGGTGACATGAATGCAAAGATAGGTACAGTCAACACTGGATTTGAAGAAGTCATGGGAAAACATGGGCTAGGAGTAATGAATGAAAATGGAGAGCTATTCGCAAACTTCTGTGCTTCATATCAACTGGCTATAGGAGGAAGCATGTTTCCACATAAGAGAATACACAAGGCAACATGGATATCACCAGACCATAGAACAGAAAATCAGATTGATCATATATGCATAAACAAGAAGTTTAGATCATCATTGCAGGATGTAAAGGTATATAGAGGAGCAGATGTGGCATCAGATCACCATCTTCTGATAGCCAAAGTAAAAATGAAACTCAAGAGATATGCACCAATGCAAAATTATAGACAACAGTTTAATGTAGGACAGCTAAGAAATCAAGAAACAAGAGACAAATTTGCGGTCACAGTATCCAACAAATTCCAAGTGCTCCAACAGCTGGAAGATGTAGAGAATACAGAAGACTATTGGCAGCAGGTCAAAACAGTATGGAAGGAGACATGTGAAGAAATACTGGGGAAAAGGGAAAGACAACAAAAAGCATGGATAACAACAGAAACCATCAATAAGATAAAAGACAGAAAAAACAAGAAAGCAGAGTTAAACACAAGCAAAACTAGAAGCTCCAAAGCCAAGGCTCAAGAAGTGTACACAGAAGCAAACAAAGAAGTAAAAAGAAGTATCAAAAGAGACAAGAGGAAGTATATTGAGGAGTTGGCAAGAGAGGCAGAAGATGCTGCAGCCAAAGGAAATATGAGAGAACTGTATAGCAGCACAAAGAAGCTAACAGGGAAATACAAGCAAACAAGTTGCCTCATAAAAGAAAAGAATGGGAAACTGCTCAGCAATATACAAGAGCAAATGAAGAGGTGGACAGAATATTTTGGGGGACCTTCTCAATAGACCAGCTCCACAAAACCCGCCGGACATCCAGCCAGCAGAAGAAGAGCTACAAATTAACGGTGAAAGACCAACGAAGGAAGAAATAAAGAAAGCCTAAAGCTTCTAAGAGAGGGAAAAGCGTCGGGACCTGATGGCATTCCAGCAGAGGCCATCAAAGCAGATATCGACACGGCTACAGAGATGTTATATAAATTACTTGGTAAAGTCTGGGAAAAGGAAGAGATACCAGCAGAATGGAAGGAAGGATATCTGGTTAAGTTGCCTAAGAAGGGAAATTTACAAGAGTGCACAAATTATAGAGGAATAATGTTACTATCAGTGCCAGGAAAAGTATTAAACAGGATTATCCTTGAGAGATTAAAAGAGTCCATAGACAAGAAACTGAGAGATGAACAAGCAGGTTTTCGACAAAACAGATCATGTACAGACCAGATAGCCACTTTGAGAATAATAGTTGAACAAAGTCTGGAATGGAATTCACCACTATACATCGGATTTGTGGACTACGAAAAGGCATTTGACAGTGTAGACAGAGAATCACTTTGGAAATTGATGAGGCATTATGGAGTTCCCCTGAAGATCATTAATTTAATAAAGAAAACATATGAAGACATGACATGCAGAGTTCTTCACGAAGGACAGCTAACAGAACCGTTTGGGATAAGAACAGGAGTGCGACAGGGATGCCTCTTGTCTCCATTTCTTTTCTTGCTGGCAATAGATTGGGTTATGAGATCATCGACAACACACAACAGAAATGGAATCCAGTGGACTCTGACTAAGCAGTTGGATGATCTGGATTTTGCTGATGACTTGGCTCTTCTGTCCCATAACCGTAATCAGATGCAGGACAAATTGAAAACACTCGATGAGAGGTCACAGCAATTGGGTCTGAAAATACACAGGGAAAAGACAAAAATAATGAGAATAAATGCAGGTAATGATAACAGGGTTGAACTTGAAGAAACACCAATTCAAGATGTAGAATCATACACATATCTTGGCAGTAATATAGACAAAGTTGGAGGGACAGACAGCGATATCAAAATAAGAATACAAAAGGCAAGAGGAGCTTTCATTGCATTGGGAAATATATGGAGATCAAGAGAAATCGGATCCAACACGAAAATAAGAATCTTCAACTCAAATGTGAAGTCAGTCCTATTGTATGGCTCTGAGACATGGAGAACAACAAAGACAACAACCAAAAAGCTACAGACTTTCATAAATGGGTGCTTGCGTAGAATAGAGGGATTAAAATGGTATGACAAGGTTACCAACGTGGAACTGATGACAAGAACTAGACAAGTGCCAGTGGAACAAGAGATGAGAAGAAGACGATGGCGATGGATAGGACACACACTGAGGAAACCTGTTGATAGCATTACAAGGCAGTCCTTGTTCTGGAACCCCCAGGGCAAGAGAGGCAGAGGAAGACCAAGAAGTACATGGAGAAGAGAGTTGGAAACAGAGGTGAAAATGATGAGGAGAACATGGAAAGAACTTGAGATGATGGCACGGGACAGGAGGACTTGGCATGTGTTTGTTGAAGGCCTATGCTCCTTTGGGAGTAGAGGGTTATGAATGAATGATATCAGATCTTATAAAGACAAAAATCTCATCCCCACCGCATGGCGTCAGAATCCAATAAAATTAGAGCGAAAATGGCCGCGTGTTGATACCGATTCATTTCGATTTAAAAAATTTACAAAAAATAAATGCGGATACAGCCATCACTTTTTTAAGATCGGAAACGGAAGCTAGCTCTCTTGCAAATAACATTAGAACTTAACATCCGGGGCTGAAAATCACGTGTACACAAGTCTTATGCTAGAAACGATGATATCCGCATGGCGCCACATTGCGCCTCCAGCATGGAGAACATAGGTTACGTTCGGCGCAATGTGGCGCCCGCAGCGTGCTAAAGGCTAATGACATTCTTTAAAGATCAACAAAGACAAGTCACCAAGTCTAGAAATTGTGTTTTGAATATTCTACATCTTCTTCAAATGCCAATGGCGATCATGTCTCTCCACAACTTCAGTCTAAGAAGCACAGTTAATAAACTCAATTAATTTTTTATTACAATATCTAAACTAAATATTAAAAAAAAATTTTTTATATGACTTCTGAACAATTGCAGAGATTCCATGACACAGCATAATATTTTGTACCAATTTAAAAAAACATTTAACAGATAATTGGCTGTGGTGCATCTTCTGACTGAGAAACTCTCCCACAGAGCAAAAAATGAGAATATAACACAGTGAATGCAATAAAGAAACAATTCATCATCTACTGATCGCCATGAAAAAAACAATTTAATTAAAAAAACACTGAAACAACAAAATCTTTCAAATGCACCCAACACTAACAAAAATGTCCACCCTGCCCTCCAAATCTATCTATGAAGTCAAATGTTACAAGAAAGCATTACATTTAAAAAAAAAAATCAAAATGAAGGGAATAGGATGAAAGTGTGTGGCTGTGTTTCTTTTTTTAACTTCCTACATTTAATGAACAAACATGTACAAGCCAAAAAACTACTTTATGTATTGTACATGTAAAGTACTATATGCATATTAAAATATAATGAAATAAAAAAGAAAGAAATTTGCTTCAAAGATACTCCAGACTACAGAAAAATACTTAACAGCATTTTGTGTACAAAACCACAGGAAAATTTGTTGGGGACTGTTATTTATGACTTCAGAATCATGTCGTAGAATTTATCTGACTCAAGAGAATTTCAGTCTTTCACTTAGCAATGCATATAATTTTATTTCCTTATTGTGAAACTGTAAGCCCATCATCATCATCATTAGTTACACCAAGCACACAGCAGAGAAACAACCCACCAAGTCCTGGACATAACTGAGGCCAGTTAATTTTTAAATGGCTTTAAACCACTGGTCTTACACTCAACCAGCCTTAGTTGTGTAACAATCACATGTCTCTGGAAACTGGTACTGTTCTCTGAATCCCTGCTTTAATGACTATCTTCCTGGGAATCACATGTACTGATAAGCTTGCAAAAGTTACCAACAAAATTAACTCACCGAATGCAACTGCTTCAATAAGAGATGTACATCAACCATGTCTGCCAAAATAAGTAGGCGGGTGACAGCAGACAGCAGGGCTCGTGCAGCCCGCACCATGGCTCCCCTCTTTGCAGATGAGCAGGGGTCAGCAGCAAACTCTTGTGAGGCATCATTCATGGTCTCTCCTAATCCCAATAGGGATTAAAAAACAACAGATTCATATTGACAAGTAGCAAAGATCACTATAAGGATTAAATAAAACCCTAATCACCCTGACATTTAGAAAAAAATGACAGCAGGGATTAAACAAAATCAGTTCATCTTGAGAACTTGGGGAAGAAAAAAAAACAGAATATGAAAATTACAAGTATGTGACTGTTAATTATAGTTAGGGTGAACTATGTCAAAAGCCTTCTTGTAATGTATTAACAAGAATAAATTGGTTTTGGAGCAATGTTTATATTTATGCTAGTATCTTTACATAGTTTTTTCTTCATTTTTTTTGTTCCAATGTTCCTTTGAACACCAAAATGTTTAATTATTTATTGTGTCACTTTAACCTCTTTATTGTTCTCCTGAATGTTCATTCATCAATTGTTCTCCTGAATGTTCATTCATCAAGAACTTGTCATGCACATAACAATTTCCCTGAGTTAACTCATCAATTATACATCCATCCAATCATAAACTATGAGTACCAAATAAAGGTGTCTTAGTGTAAGTGTTAGTAAGTCAGCTGTTAACATGACTATAGTTGCAGTAGGCAAAACAAAAGCATGTAACTGGGAAAAACCAGGAAGCAAATATGGCAAAATGGAAATCATGTTTTGAATCATGTCATGTTTGAAATTAGTAGTGACAGCTCATCAAACATTAACAGCTATAAAATGGTGAGTATTCTAGTGATGAATCATCTCAAAGTGATGGCAGTGATGAAAATGCGGATCATGGTGTTACTAGCTCTACTTTTAATTTTGTTTTGTTTGACATGCTTTGAAACCCCCTATCATCATCATCTCAGCCCGTAACCGGTCATGGGTCGTAGGGGTGCCATGGTGGAAGCATCAGCAGACAGGGTCCTCCACTGCTCTCTATCCTCAAAACCCCCTATATAGAATAGTTAATAAATAGATACCATGTTATTAAGTTTGCATAATTTGCCAATTGTTTGTCAACTGGTAGGATACCAGACTACAAAGTTGTGATACATCTAACATGCATTTAACTCAAGCAAATTATGCAATACACATTTGCACTGAAATAAGATGCTAATTCATATAAATGGCTACTTTGTTATTGATTCTTTATGCATATCACTTCCATCTATGGTGTCTATGCCACACCCTCAGCATTTCGTGGAAAGAAAAAGGGACATATGTCGAGGTGTTGTCACGTGCTGGCCTTCAAAGCATGTATACACTGCTTAGACAGCGCAGACTATGCTGGCTTGGCCATGTCCACCGCATGGAAGATGGTCGCATCCCAAAAGATATCTTCTACGGACAACTGGCAGATGGCAAAAGAACAGTTGGGCGAAGAGATTCAAAGATGTGTGTAAGAGAGACATGAGAGCACTGGACATAAATCCAGAAACTTGGGAGGATGAAGCTGCTGATCACACCAAGTGGCAATGCTATCTGCAGCGCCACCTCAGACTGGCAAAAAGCTCACACAACAATCAGAAGAGAGGAGAAAACATCGAAAGGAACACCAGGAAAATAAGCAGCTGAGGGCTGTCACCTCAGGGGCGCATTCCCATAGTCAGTTATGACTGAAGGGGCTATTATAATCACTTATACTCCTGTCAGTCAGTGTCAGTTATTCCTTTGTATTTTTTCTTCAACCAGTTCTCCTCGGATTGTCTGTACATCATGTGTGTATGTCTTTGTATTATTTCACATAAATCAGAATATTCTTTTCTTTAATTCTTTCTTTCAATTTCTTTATTGATTACGCCCACCATCCATATCTGACTTCCATCTTCAGATTTTCATTTCTGCCTGTATACTTATTCTTAGAAAATCCTGTGTAACAAAATGTAATCAACATAAAAGAATGAAGCAAGAACTACTGCTGAGAAATATGGAAAGATACACAAAGCTAATATACACAGCACACTTGACAACAGCCAAACTGAAGAAAGTACCTAAAGAACTGAGAACTCATCTTCATTATATAAAGTCATGGTAATACAAAGCCCCATGCAGTTCCCAGGAATCTATGATGAGACAAAGAACAGGACTACTGCACCCTCAGGCATGTTGTACATGGAAGATGTATGTAAGGCTAAGCATGGGGATGGCAATTTCATCATGTAAAACAAACAGCTATGAAACCGCTGCTGCAACAGCATGTGAATGCTTAGTGCAGGCTTCCTGCAGGGGGACCAGCGGCATATGGTGCGCAAAGGAAAATAATGATAAACAATGGTAATACAAAACAGGCCATGACTTTTTAACACAGAGGGTACATCCAAACAAAACGCTATCAACTCACCTGTTTTCCTAACTTCGTCAATGGCTGCTAGCATATCATTTTCTACCTCTGGATATTCATGTGCTATCTGTTCCCCCTGAATAATAAAATTTTCCGTTGCCTTCTGCACTGCAGCACTGAGAACATGAGCCTTTTTTGACCGCCCTTTCTTCCTGTTGGAAGGTCCATTCTGGTTCACAAGTGTGGTTACCTGTTAGATACACTCAATAATTGTATTCTCTCTTCACTGGGAACAATTGGCCCTGTGTAATTCCTGAGGACACAGTGAAAGACAAAAGACTACTGCTCATTCAGGCATGTCGTAGGAGGTGACTATATGAGGTACCTCATCATGTAAAACAAACTGCTGCATGAACCACAGCTGCAAGGGTTTCTGCTTTGTCATAGGCTTACTCAGGGGGGGGGGGGGGGGGGGGCAATCTTGCAGTGGTGGTTCCATGTTTCATAAAGAGTGATAAGGGATATGATGATGATGAGAACAATTTAATATTAAATTACTGTATTTAAAGGTAAAGAAAGATTGCATATACAAAAAAGTACTAAAATATATTTTTCTTAATTACTGACAGAGTGTTGAGAATTTAATTATTTGTCAAGTTTCACATGATTTCAACTAAAATAAGAATATCCCAGATCCTGCCAAAACAGAATATCTAATATGCAAAACTGTTGCTTTCAAAGAAGTTTAGGAACATTTATAAGGAAAAAATTTACAAATCTGCTAGTTCACAGTGAAAATCCTCTCAAACTTGCAGAAATCAGACTTACCTGAGTCACCAATGGCTCTAATGTCTTTTCCACAGACTTAGTTCTGATCTCCAGATTTTTAGGATTCCATCTGATTTGAAGAGAGCCATGGCCAGTCACTGGGCTCATAGACATCTTTCAATATGCTTGACTTGATTATGTCTTCAGACTCAACAGCCAATCTGTTATCAATCATATGTATTACATCACACAAGCAATAATACATCACAAATGCCATAAATAAATAAGCTAAATAATGCCCTTTGGTACCCTTGAATGGTTTTAAAAGCTTGGTTGCAAAATTCACAGATGAGATCTTTCCATGCTTGTCTCTCGATTTGCTTTTAGTACACACATTTCCATCAGGGATGTATGAACAGCTGAATAAAAAATAAAATGTTGCTGAATGATTTGAACAAATCTAACATGTTGGTTGCCTAACACTTTGTGAAAGGTGCATATAACACTGCATCATAAACTGAGGAACTTTAGGATTCAAAATTTGCATTCAAAAGATAGACTTTTCTTAGCTCTGTCATATCTGTACCTTTCATATGTGTCCTGCATTTCTCAAATAATCCCTTGGTTTTTTTTTAACAGATCATTTCATTGTCTCAGATAATCAGAAATAGACTCTTGTCTATATTTTATAACTTCTGTGAACAAGAAACACCCACCTCCAATCCATTGCACCATTCATGGCAGATTATGAAAATCCTCCAGATGTGGTGAATCACTGCAAAATTAACCCAAATAAGCAACCATGGACCAAATGGCAGAAGTCATGAAAAGTGAGGTAGGATAGCAAGTGGCAGTGCTGTCTCTATAAGATGCCTTATATGCTTAATAACATGGCTGGTAAACTAGTGGGAAGTGCCGTAAAGATTCCTACGCCCTAGTTACCTTGCGGGTAGGAGCTGTTCCAAAGGCTAGTAATCCTCGCCGTAAAAAAAAAATCCCTAGTACGCAATGGAATAGCACTGGAAACTCCCAAAAGCAGTTATGTTCCAAGGGTATTCCCCATGCACATAACATATTTTAAACCTGAAGGAACATGTAGAACTAGAAAATGTCAACTGAGAAATAGATAGAGTGAAGATAAATAATCTTGGAACAAGTGAAATAAGATGGACAGGTGCAGGCATTAAAGCAGCTGGATAAATATAGAATAATATATTAAGTAACTGACCAGCCTATGAGAAAAGTAAGACTGATCACTGAGGAAGAATGTTCAAGAGCAGTCAAAGGATTTTGGTGAATATAGTCAAACTGTGTGGGTAAACCAATAGATGAAAATATCATCAGTGGACACATGAAAATTTGATAGCCCAGAACAAGTTTATAATTATTTTTGTTTAAACTAATGAATGGCATTTATGACATAGGATACATGTTGTTGTTGGTGATTAATTTAACTAGGGCTGCTGAGCATGTTGCTCTTTAGCAGCCAATGCCAAGCTGAAGAATTTGCATGTGTTCTGCAGCTGTTGAGTGGTGCTGGATAGTGTTTGTGATTGTTGGGGAGCCTGGCAACTGGTGTCATATTTTGTTAGTAAGTTGTCAATTAGCTGTCTAATTACTTTATTTTCAGTTTGGAGGTATTTTTCTAAAGCCTGAAGTGTTGATTTTGAATCAGTGAAGATTATGATATCTGAGGGTATATAGATTTCTTGTTTGAATTGGCTGTCTATTGCTGTGAGGGTGGTGTTTATTGCTGTAATCTCTGTTTGGTAATTAGTACAGAATTCTCCACATGGTTCATATATTTCTAGTATGCTGCCATTTGGGTATTTCACAAACGCTCCGTCCAGCATTTTTGGTGGCCTTCAATGATGAGCCATCTGTGTATGCATGTATTGCAGTGCTAGGTGAGCTGTCTATAGTCTCTAAAGTAGCTGTTTGTGATTGTTAAGTCCTTTTTGCGCGTGTAATTTAAATGTTGAGCACATCTAAGAAAATATATATATATAATTATTTACGCGCTGTCATACACAATGTTGAACACAAAAGTGCAATGCGGTGCGCTCGGTTTTGTTGCCAAAGAACAATTATGTTATGAGAAGAAATGCCTAATGTCTATGACCTGAGACGGTCGTCTTTGGATGGAGCTGATTGTAAGTCTTGCCCAAATTGTGGGAAGCATCCATGAAGATATTATAAACCTCCTTGTATGGAGTATCTACGTTAGCCAGTACAGGGCTCGTTTGCATATTATATATTATGCTATTTTCGTCATTTCCAAAACCTGGCTGAACTTCGACACATATGCCATGTTGTGTCGCTAGTGGGTTCCAGATCCTTACCGAAGATTATCAGGATTATTATTCAATATATCTAGAGGGTTATTCAATAAAACCCCTGTCATTTTATACAAGCTCCGTAATGAAAGCCATGGTAGAACTACTTGTCGTAAAGTTCTTCGCCGTCCTTGAAGGGTCGGCCGTTATAGAATGTCGATCATGTCCATGATCAAAGTTATATGAGAATGCAATGAACTATGATGTCTTGATGTTATAACCTAAACTATTGATATGATGCCTACTACTACAATGATTGATCTACTGTATTGCGTCCACCAAATAAACGTGTGTCTGATGTCAAGCCATGACTCCACTCAACATTGATTACCAGTTGGTGAAATTATGTATTAACCTTGGCCCATCTTTCGGTCCACGATGTTTAATGATTCGCGTTCTATATTAGTCGGCAATCCTTGTAAGCCCGACCAAGACTGACAACATTTTAAAGTCAGTAGACATATTGACAGTCTCGTATAAAGACACGCTGTGTTAACCAAAACATACACATATAAACCAACGGGCGTATCAGCTGGCGGCCCAGTCTACAGGGGAAAAGTTCTATATACACCTCAAGAGTCAACAGTCAAATATCCAACATGTACTATAATCAACTGTGTGGCATCAATTTCCTTCAAGACAACCCCGATACGTAATTTTCGTTAGAAAGTCTACCTAACGGTCACCTAAGCTGGCCTTCAAGGATCCTGACTCAAGTACGTTGTCAGCCATCAACTTTGGATTTCTACAAGACTGTAAGGTCCATCCATGCAACACCCGAGTCCTATCATTGAAGTGTATCGCTAACTTCGCAAGGGCCGGGATATTTTTTCTTAAAAAGATAAGTGATCGTGGTCTTATATGTACACTGTACCACCATTGTATGTGATGGTCGAACTTTCTTTTTTAAATATGTCCACTTCCATGCTTTATGTTATATGTTCAATGTTTACAGTGGGCAGTTGGGTTTGGCAACTCGTGAAGGGAACATCCCAGATTCACTCCCGGACCTTTGTGAGTGTTCTGTAGGGACCATTTTTTGCAGACCTACCTCAGTGGAAGTTCCAACATATGATTGTTGAAGGATTTTTGAGTCCACTGCGTTTGGTTGTCTGTGACAACTAAGTGTTTAGTTGTGACGTTGCGTTATCTATATTGTTATCGTTATATTTTTTGTCTCCGTACCTTAGTTTTATAATTAACAATGTTTGTAATTGTTGATCTTCCCTGGCTATCGCTTATTTGTATACACACTTTATGTTTATACCCTGTGTTGTTGATTGTCTTGTGATATTTTTCGCAGTGTCATAGCATTCTTTGCTAACATTTTTTCTTTATTTCTGCTTTCTCACTTAGTTGATTCTGCGAACGTCTTCATTTGTTCCTTGTTATCTTGTCTTTGTCGCTAATGTTTTCGTTATCTTCATCATGTATATATGCTATTTTGACTTAAGTATAACTACATAATTAAAGATTAATTAATAATAATAATTATAATATAGCATCTATTTCAGTGATTATATATATATATATATATATATATATATATATATATATATATATATATATATATATATATATATATATATATATATATATATATATATATATATATATTGTATTACAAGTTCCCTGGACACAGAACTTGTCACTCAGTAATTAAGTAAACAATTTGTTTAAATACCTCAATACATATTTCGACTGAGTAAGTCACAATATTGATAAAAATGTCGACGATGGATTATTTCGTCGAGCAAGGAGAAGCTTTTGGCTACAAAGGTGAAGTTTTAAAAGAATTTGCTATGTCAGAGTTGGCAAAAGCAAAACAAGAATTAGCTGAGAAGGAAGCTAAAGAGGAGAAAAGGTGTCTTGAAGAGGAGCAAAAAGCTGAGAAAAGGCGTCTTGAAGATTTAGAGGAGAAAAGGAAAATGATAGAATTGGAAGAGAAAAAAAATGCAATTTGATAAAGAAATGGAAGAGAAAAAAATGCAACAATTAGCACATGAAGAAAGAATGATGCTCCTTCATTTGGAGGAATTAAAATTAAGAGGTCAAAATGGGAATAACAGTAACCCCAATACTACTGGATCTTCAGGAAAAAATAATGGTAGTGATAAATTTAAATTGCCTATATTCAATCCAAATTGTGATGACGTGGCATGCTACATGTCATGCTACGAAAGTGTATGTGAGTCACGTAAGTTGGATAAAGCTCAATGGAGTGTTAAGCTAATGGAATTTTTGGCGGGAGAACCTTTAACTATTATAGAGACAATGGAGGAAACTCTTAGAAAAAAACTACAATAATGTCAGGGCTCAACGGGCGATCACCCGTTTGCCAGTCACTTCGATTACGGAAACAACAGCAAATGGATTGATTTGCCGTTGCCCTAAAGACGCCAATAGGCGTGATGGGAAACAATGGCAAAGAAAACCTATCTGCTGTTGCCCTAAGACGCCACTAGGCGTAATGGCCACTGACTGCTTTGACGGTCGGTGGCTAAGGACGGAAGAAGAATGTCAGGGCTGTTCTACTAAAAAAATATCAGCTTAACGAGGAAGGGTATCGTCTTCGTTTTAGATCCTTACTGCCTGAAACTGGAAAGGATTTTGCTGATTTTATATCCAAAATACGTCTCACACTTGATAGATGGATTGAACTGTCTAAGATAGAGCGTTCCTATGAAGCTATTGTCGATTTGATATTACGTGATAAAGTAATGTCATCAGTTAATGCAACATTCCTTTCATTCTTACATGAACGAATGCCTATGAATTTGAAGGAAATGGATCAAATCTGTATACAATTCTGTACCGCACATCCTAATATGGTATATAGCCATTCGCAGTTAGAGAAGAATTGCCCGTTGCTTCGGCCATGCAACACAATAATCACTTTCGAAGTCGATCTCTCAGTCACGACAGAAACTTTAGAAAGGGAGATTATAAGAATTTTGATTCTTACCAAGGGAAACCATTTCGTGGTGGTTCTCCATCACAACAAAACTGGAGACAATCTAATATGCAACATAATTTCAATAAAAATAATTATAGAAATTATCAAGGAAATAATTATAACAATTATGATCAATCACGATCTTACTCATTTTATATAAAACCAACATAACTCACCAAACTGAAACTATGGTCAAAGGGAAAATAGTTACCACAGTAATTGGCGTTCAAAGCAAAATGGTGATCGCAACAGGTCAAATAATTATAACAATTTTAGAAATAAGTCAAAATAGATCCAGACGTAGAGACAGAAATTTAAATGATATGCAACATCGCCATGTTAATTCTGCTCAACATGATCCACAAGCTAATTTAGATCAGGATACAAATGTTAATGTACATAATGCATCCGCTTGTTCTCTAGATTTCGAGCAGGCTAAACTTTGTCATGAATGCACAACATTGTTCCAGCCCAAGGCGATCACTACTTTGAGTTGCGGCCATGTCTTACCAAGCCTTCCTGCGATGTCTACCGCCATGTCAGCATCTACACACGACGGAAGAGGGTCTCTGACCTTACATAAAGGATTTGTAAATAAAATCCCTGTGTCTATTTTATTTGACACAGGCTGCTCTACAGTAGGGATTAGACAATCCTTAGTACACCCGTCATTAGCAACAGGGAAAAGCGTTAAATGTGTTACCTTCGGAGGTACAGTTGAGACATTCCCAACTGCGATCATACATGTAGATACACCATTTTTACAGGTAAAATCCATACGTGTATGCTGCCATCACCAATTTGATAATCGGGCGTATACATGGAGTTAAGTATTGTACGCCCCAACAGGTTGCTATTTGGGAAAAGCAACATATGCACTCTGCTTATGCAGTTACCACTAGAGCACAGGCTCAGGATATATTACATGTTACACCTACCATAACTTCTGACAATAATGATGATGGTAACTCTCCTATATCATGAGTCTTTTATTGAGTTACAACAGAATGATGCATCACTAAAAAGATTTTTTCTGTTGGTTCAGAATAATAGCACAATCAACGAAACAAACCTTAAACATTGTTTTATACTTAAAAATGGAGTACTAGTTAGAATAGTACGTGATGCTACTTCATCCGTACTTTCTCAAATTTTGGTACCCACAAACATGAGAGCGCGTATTTTATGACATGCTCACGACTCCCAATGTGCGGGTCATATGGGTTTTTCCCGTACTAAATCCAGAGTGCTGTCTTCATTTTATTGGCCAGGCGTTCATAGGGATGTAACCATCTATTGTCGTTCTTGCACCACATGTCAAGAGGTTAAGGTACGTGGTCTACGTCACGCAGCCCCTATTCAAGCTGCCGACATTCCTATTCGACCTTTTGAAAAAATGGCTATTGATATTGTTGGACCTTTACAACCTTCTGCTAGAGGACAAAAATTCATTCTTACATGTATTGACATGTGTACTCGCTGGCCTGAGGCTATACCCCTTAAGAGTGTTTCATCTGCTGATGTTGCAGATGCGCTATGGTTGATTTTTTCTTGTTTAGGTTTACCGAAGAAAATTTTATCTGACCATGGGGCACAATTTGTATCTGAATCTATGTCTCAAGTAATGGCCATGCTACACATCGACAGGTCTCTTAGTAGCATATATCACGCTATGTCAAATGGGTTAAATGAGCATCAGAACAGGACACTTAAACAGTTACTGGGTAAAATCACTGATGATCATCCTCAGGATTGGGACAGAGTTTTGCCCGCTGCTCTCTTCGCTTATCGTGAGGTGAAAAATGAAAATACAGGTTTTTCACCTTTTGAACTTGTCTTCAGTGCACAACCTCGTGGTCCCATGTCGTTACTTCACGACTTACTCACTGCCGATGATATTTCTGATGACACCCAATCTTCGTATGAATATGTTGTCACTTTAAGACAGAAAATCATTGATGCATGTAGGTTGGCTACTTCTTCTTCAGAGTCCGCCAAAGAGAAGGCAAGACTCTTTATGAATAGATATCGACGTCTGTGTCAACTCTCTCCTGGTGATGAGGCTTATGTTTTACTTCCTCGCAAAGACAATCGTCTACTTATTGCCTGGAATATTGTGTCTAGAATATCAGTTGTTGACTACATCGTTAACATCGATGGTAAACACAAGACTTTTCAAAAAATATGTTGAAAGAATTTCATGCCCGTTTAGACTATCTTCAGTCTGTTTTTCAGGCAACTGACAACCCCCCGCTTTGTCATCATCTTTATACCTCTTTGTCGGTTATTCAGGAGGAGGAGACATCTTTCTCTGATGTACCCTTACCTCTTCCAGTAATACCTTTACATTCAACCGAAACTTGGAGAGATGTGTCTATTTCAACTGAACTTTCTACGGAAAGACAACAGCAGATCTCTGCTCTCTTACATTCGTATCAAGATGTACTTACTGACATCCCCGGTCATACTTCTGTCATCTATCATGACATTATACTAACCGATGACACACCTATTCGTGTCCGCCCCTACCCCATTCCTCTTCACTTCCAAACTCAAGTAGAGAAGAAATTAGACGAGATGCTCCGATTGAATATCATCGAACCTTCTACATCACCTTATTCTTCTTCTATGGTTATTGTAAGGAAGAAGGATAATAACATCCATCTTTGTATAGATTATCGTGGGTTAAATAAAGTTTCCAAGTTTGATGCCGAACCACTCCCTCTCTTGGAGGATTTATTTGCAAAACTTGCTAAATCAACCTTTTTCACTAAAGTCGATTTATCAAAGGGCTATTGGCAAGTACCATTAATGGCTCAAGCTAAACCACTCACGGCTTTTTCTACCCCTCGAGGTCTATTCCAATGGAACTTTATGCCTTTTGGACTTATTAACGCTCCTGCTACTTTCGTACGCATGATGCGTCGTATCTTATCTCACCACACTGAAGTAATTGCATATCTAGATGATATTTGCCTTTTCAGTGACTGTTGGACTGATCATGTCCATGGATTATCTTTGTTGTTATCCACACTCCGTTCTCACAATCTGACGGCTAAACCGTCAAAAGCATATATAGGTTTTAGTGAGATATCTTTTTTGGGTCATCGTGTTGGTCATGGTTTCCTATACACTGAGGATAATAATATTTCAAAAATTTTAAACATCACTATTCCTAGGACTAAGAAACAGGTTAGAAGTGTTTTGTGACTAATCCAATTTTATGGGTGATTCATCCCCCACTTGTCTGCTGTCACCACACCTCGCTCTAATTTATTAAAGAAAGGTCTACCTAACATAGTATGGTGGTCAAACGAGAGTCAGACCACTTTAGACTTAATCAAATCACTTTTTTCATCTGCGCCTATTTTATGCTTACAAACACAGATCTACCATTTATACTCCGCAGCGACGCTTCAAATGTTGGGATCGGTGCGGCATTGATGCAGTGCTACTCTGGAACATTACATCCAGTCATATATGTATCAAGGAAGCTCACAGCGACGGAATGAAATTATTCTGTACTGGACAAGGAATTACTCGCAATGGTATGGTCCATCCTCAAACTTCAACGTTTCCTTCTGGGTGCACATTTTTTCATTGAGACGGATCAAAGGGCTTTCACTGCGCTCCAAAACAGGGACCTGAAGTCTTCCAGATCCATTCGGTATGCCATATCTTTGCAGCCTTTTCACTTCACGATCCGATCAATACCTGGATCAGAGAATGTTCTTGCAGATACGTTGTCCTGCTGCCCCCAAGAACAAACTGGGCAGTTACGCCTTACAGAGTGTGACACTTCTGCACAGCCTACTGATCAATTGTAACTTATTTCATGTGAATACATGATCTTTTCATTTTAAATTGACATGACTATCTTACCAAACATCTTTTCATGTACATTGAATATCTAGTTCGCTACTTCAACAGAAACATTTCAATGCGTTTATTTCAATCTAGGAATACAGTGACATATTTGGAACTTATAGAGTGATATAATTATAAATAAACATTAATAACTTTTTAGTATGTGATAATCACATATCACAGTCATTTTTGTGCAACCAAGATAACTCTCTTTGCCGAGTTGGTGAATTATTAACACTGTATTTAACTTTAATTAGCGGATTAATTAGTGACATTTTAATTTTTCACGAACAATATTAGATATTTAGTACCACACTATTTCCTTAATTAGTTTAGTATATTATATAAAAACGTGGTATATTGCCATTATTATTTTACGACCACACATTAGTGACATTTTATGGTTTTGGCACATAAGTACAATTCATGTGTCCTTATTCGCATATCTGCTTAGGCAATGTTGTTGATTCTCCCGACACTTGCTATGGACTGTGTTAATTTTCTTCTATTGTTTTAATTTCCATATTGATTTTGTTTAATTCTTGTTACCAATTATCACTTTGGCTCATACATTCATACTTCCATTGCTCAAAATTTTTAACATTTTTGTCTCATTGTTGTCTTCATTTTTCACCATTTCTTTTCATCCTTCGATACTATTATTTCATTGCTTCATTGGTATTTCGTACTATTTTGATACATTATGTGTCATTCCTTTTGTTTGACTTTTTAATTTGGAATTTGTTTTCTTTTTTCCATACTTCATCCCACGTATTAATATTTACAAATATCTTAACATTTAAATGATATTACATTAATTGTTGAAATGAACTTGATCGATTTCGTCGGTATAATTTAAAAAAAAAAAAAGCTTCACTTTTTTTTTTGTCTCGTGGGGGGAAGGTATTTGTTAAGTCCTTTTTGCCCGTGTAATTTAAATGTTGAGCACATCTAAGAAAATATATATATGATTAATTATTTACATGCTGTCATACACGATGTTGAACACAAAAGCGCAACGCGGTGCGCTCGGTTTTGTTGCCAAAGAACAATTACGTTATGAGAAGAGATGCCTAATGTCTATGACCTGAGACGGTCATCTTTAGACGGAGCTGATTATAAATCTTGCCCAAATTGTGGGAAGCATCCATGAAGATATTATAAACCTCCTTGTATGGAGTATCTACGTTAGCCAGTACAGGGCTCGTTTGCATATTATATATTATGCTATTTTCATCATTTCCAAGATTTGGCTGAACTTTGACACATACACCATGTTGTGTCGGTAGTGGGTTCCAGATCCTTAATGAAGATTATCGGGATTATTATTCAATATATCTAGAGGGTTATTCAATAAAACCCCTGTCGTTTTATACAAGCTCCGTAATGAAAGCCATGGTAGAACTACTTGTCGTACAGTTCATCGCCGTCCTTGAAGGGTCGGTCATTATAGAATGTTGATCAAGTCCATGATCAAAGTTATATGAGAATGCAATGAACTATGATGTCTTGATGTTATAACCTAAACTATTGATATGATGCCTACTACTACAATGATTGATCTACTGTATTGCGTCCACAAAAATAAACTTGTATCTGATGTCAAGCCATGACTCCACTCAACACTGATTACCAGTTGGTGAAATTATATATTAACCTTGGCCCATCTTTCGGCCCACGATGTTTAATGATTCACGTTCTATATTAGTTGGAAATCATTGTAAGCCCGACCAAAACCATATTGACAGTCTCGTATAAAGACACGCCGTGTTAACCAAAACATACACATATAAACCAACGGGCGTATCAGTGATGTGCAATAGATTTTTCTCTCTCTTTTTTCAACCTACCTTTTAATGATATAAAGGTGTGTTCATTAAATCTTCTTTACACACACATTCCAGGTGGTTGTCGCCTGAAAATTGGACGATAGTATCATTTTCACTAACCTGTGCAAATCGTTTGCCCAGAACAGTTTGCCGGTATCTCGCCGTCCTTAATGGGAATAAATGATATGGTGACTTTCTTCGCGGTAGTAGCGAATGTAATGAGTTTTCACACTCCACGGTAAAGTAGTGTATCTCCCGGGGACAGAATACAGATGACAAGAGTGCCCACGGGTAAATTAATTTAAGATTGGAAATGGTCTAGGAACATGGGTGTAGTCTCCCATAAATCTGTTTCTAGTAAAATGGAATTTCACTGCTTCTTAGTATATAAGATTTTAACTAACAATTCACCAGCACTGCAATCCAAAACTTTGGTCACGTAAGAACCTATCTCGCAACAAAAGCAGCCTAGCGCTTAAGACTTCCTTTTGAAAAAAAAAAGCTTTGAGCCGAGTGGATGAGTGAGATACGAGTATATTCTATTACATGTATGTAGTGTCATTTTAGATGGTTATTATTCCCTAGTATAACTGATCTTTCTGACATTGTATATGCATTTTATGACAGCTAGTAAAACTGAGTTTATATGCATGCACTCGCGAGATACATATCTACCTTGATGTCATAGCGGATCATTATCTATTTGGATGAACTTTTATCTATTTGGATGAACTATCTCCCCATGATGTCATTGTTGATTATAATCGAATTGGGTGGATTATCTCCCTGTTTTTGGCCATTGAATGGAAGTTAAAGCTTATTTATAGGTAGAGCATAGTTACTAGATTTTGGGTGTGCTGAGATAATATTTTAATGCTCAAATTTTTTAAAGGAGTAATTCACTTCCAAAGTGTATTGAGATAAAGAATTAAATGCAGCTGATGCATTATAATAATAATAATATTACAGAAGTATGAATAACTTTGTAAGAGAGTACATTTCATTTCTTGATAATGAGTAGAGCCAGAAACATCGAATACTGATTGTATCAAGACATTTGATTTACTGCAATACTTTGGTGAACATGGTTGATATTAAACAGACACCATGTGTTATGAAGGACTAGTGGTGATGGTGGCTAACTGTACATGTAGAAGATATCTTTTATATTATATCTGATTTATTGACTCAAGCAAGACGGTCATTAAACTTATGACGTTCATTAAGCTTACATAGTATTTGTCTCACATGCATAAACTGTAGGGCCAGCAGTACAAGACATATTGGTCTGTACTGTGAATTCTGACGGACGGGCGACACTAAGACTTGTTAATTAATCTCTCCCAAATGGAGGATTACCGAAGTCATATAGTATCTTCCCCAGTTCTTTAGGGTAGTTTACACCAGGAGCTTCCATCTTCATCGAAGATGAGAAACCTGAATCAGGGGAAGAGAACTTCAAACTCCTGAGATAGATCTGCACCTAACTGTCGTGTGAAATTCTAATCCACATATATAAATTAAAAAGTAAACGTAAAGCCTAACAAATAACTTCAATAAAAGGAAAGAAGAATGGTAAAGAACAGTGCTGTCACAATGACTGTACTCGAAATCCCCCTTGTTTTCTAATTCGTCTGCAAATTATAACATTCCACGTTGATAGTAAAAGCCTACTGCATCACTACACGCTTTCTTCAATAAAACGTGTACTGCCTTTCTAAGAAAAACCTTGAGATACGCAAGCTGACCTATATTTAATATTCCATTCATGTCATTTTATACACTAAGTTACCATAAACGAAAGACAGATGGAATTAGGATAGAGAGAAGGGAGGGCTGAAAGCAGGAACGCAGGCCACACTAAACACGCGTCTCGCTATACAATTACTACCATCACGCGTGTAAGGCCACAAGCACTAGCTTTTTTCAAATCGACAGTGATAAAAAACACTACCCATACGAGAGTTAGGTTTAAAAAACTTACAAAACGCTTATTAGGAAACATGACATTCTACTGTTTTATGTCTAAAATCCTGACATTAGTCTGACAGTACAGCAGGACAGGTGGCGGTTCTAAACATAAAAATTAAAAAAAAAAAAAACTACACGACTATATTAGAAAGTACATATTTTGAACGCAGCCCCTTAGCTCCTTTAAATTTGTATATTTGGGTTCCTTAGGACTTGCTGACAAAGAATATGTTAAACGTTACGCAAATAGTCTAGGAATTAACAAATTATAGCCAAAAGAAATAGTGAGGGTGTCAGCAAACCCCAAAATCAGAATCGCTCAGTGGCAGATTTTGACACCACCATTGTACGGGAAATAGGCCAACATGTTACCTCCTATTTGATTGGCGGAAAGTAAATGTAAGGCTAAACACGATTAGTCGGACTATAAATACTACTTCTTTGTTGTTAGGGGAAACAGTAGTAGAGGTACTTTTTTGAAAAGCTGTGTAAACATGGCTCGATTGGTTAGACCCGCCAATATAGGCAATTAGAAGCGTCAGTTTAGCACCACATTTTCAAATAAACTTACTAAAGAACCAGTGCGTTGAGCGCCAGTGCATATTTTTCTAAATAAAAGCCTGGGACATCGGCAGATCGAAATTGTGCTATATTCATTGCCAGTCAACGTAACTGTGTATTATTCCATGAATTGTGGTAAGCTTGATATATTCAATATCTTTTTAATGAAAATTGAATGTAAATTGATAATTTATGTCTGTATATGTGTGTGGTTCAGTAGCGAACATGAGGCAAGGCCTATATATTGCTCCAACCTGAACAGAAGGTGTCGGAGAAAAGTAAAACTGCATGGAATGGTCAAACAGTACACTGACACCTATCTTATTCACTAGAAGAACTAATGCTGGAATTGCAGAGGCGTAGTGACCATTAGGGAGGAGTATACTGGTGTAAATTATTTCAGATGAAGCTGACAGTTGGCCTACCGCTCTGAACTCAGTGTTTGTCATGTATTGTGTTCAGTCTAGAAATAGATTATAAATTAGTTATGAAGTAGGAGGTACAACCTTCTTGTTTCAGGGACTGTGGTCCTAAGGTTATTGAGCAGCACCTGGTCTGAGCTTTGCTGAATCTGGAGGCTGACAGCATGCTCCTGGGTCCAGATAGCGACTAGTGAGGTGTCTCCAGAACACAGGGGAGCAATCGAGCAGAGGAGTCTTTTCCTGCCGCCATCACGAAAGTTAAGCCTCTGTGGCCAGTGGAGCTCAACATTATGTGTCCCCCCAAAAATTGACATTTTAGAAGAAAAAAAAAGAGGGACAATACCTTGTTTAAATTGACAGGAACTGTGAACTTTTTCCCCATACTCTTTCTCAGATAAACAAACACTTGAAGTCATGATGACAAATAACAACATAGCTTGAAAAACAAAACCAGTATTACCTCATAGTACTACTACACACTGACACACATAGGATAATATTAATAAAATATGTCACTACAATGTTCATATTTATAAATTCTGTACATATAAATTGTGATTACATTTGAATGTGATTCCTGGTTCACTTTGTAGCTGAATCAGGACATATATAATAGTGAAAGTAATTAATACATAAATATTTGAAACTTTACCAGTGACTCCTTTAAGATAGTCTTATAGAATGTTAAATGTGTGTGAGTGTCACAGTGTTGTCCAGTGTGGTGGAATAAATTAAATTGTTTATCTGTCTGTTGTTGTTGTGACTTACACTTCATCATTTACATAACCCTAGACATTCAACGTAGTCATCACAATATTCCAGAATAATTCTGACTGAGGTATAATGTGGTAGCAAGTAAGGTTATCTGTAAAACACTACACCTATTAGATACAGATACCTTCACAGCTGATCTCAGTCAGTACACTAAGTCCCTATAAATATTTATAACATCCCATTTTACCACACTAACCCACAACCCTTTTCTTACACCTGGAGAAATCAGGGAGTGACCAGAATTGCAGTCAAAGATCCAGATAAGTCACATCAGCAAGAACCAAACTTAACTAAACACAACGTCACCAATGTCCTTAATGATGAGATATAAATAGTGTTTGTTCACTAAACTCAAGAACTAAAATTCTATAAGACTGACGAATTGTTATTAACTTTATAGAAACGATTGCATTTTTGATTATCTTAAATTCTATACATATTTGATTGATACATATTCTATACATATGACAATTTTTTTTTTTTTCATCAGTAAAGTTTCGTTGTAATTTTCTAAAATGAAGATTAGTTTACTGACTTTTCTTTGGTGTTACAGTGATGTCTCATACTGTAAGATTATTTCATATTTGTATTTAATCAGTTGGGGGTTGTTTCTAATAATTCAGAACCTTAGGCCAGATACCTACTAGCTCTTAGTCTACTCCGGGCATTCTCACCCTGCTAAAAGACAGTTAATTTCCAATATCCCTATAAATAGATCTGCCAGTGATTCTCACTCTATTTTCTCCCTGCAGAACTTATACTTACATTTTTCGCAGATTTTCCTCAAGCCAAATTTCAGTGAGATTATCTTAGACAGTCTTGGTACTTATTCATACTTTCACATTTTCCATCTATCACCACATCAACATAACCAGCCACAAATTGGGGTCCCGTCTGGGATTAAACTCAGCTCCTAGTGAGACGCTCACTTGGATATGGCCTTGCATCTCCCTAGATAATTACTGCAGGAGAGGACTTGATCCATAACTTTAGATCTCAGTTGGGGTTTAAATGAACATAGCCTATAAACAGTTTCCTTATGGTGGGACTAGCACTGTTAAACCTATCTAAATTATTTTCCCTAAACTTTGAATACATTTACTGCGTTATCAGTAATTTGACAATTAAGGACTTACGGTTGGAAGTGGTTGGTTCTAATTACCTTATTAATTACAATTTATATTATTGTTAATTAAGTTAATTAATTGAGAGGCTAAGCAGCCAAAAAAGTATTTGGTGTGTTGTGATACTATAATCTGATACAGATTTATATAGTATTACCTTGTCTGGCTTAACTGAGTGTAGGAGATAAACTTACTCACTTGGTTGAATACTTTTGCAAAATGGAAGAGTCAGCAGATTTAGCTGAGTGGAGAGCCGGGTCAATTGAGATAGGCATTGCCTGTGGATTCGTTGGGGAGACCCTGGAAAAGTTTGTTTCAGAGGAGATGGAAAGATTCCAGAGGATAAAAGAAGAGTTGGAGGAGATAGCTTTCAGAGCTGCAGAGAGAGAATAAGAGAAAGCTCTCAGAGATGCAGAGAGAAATGGAAAAAGCTCTCAGAGATGCGGAGAATATGGAGAAGGAACGGGAACATAGATTAAAGATGGAAGCGATGGACGCGCAAATAATGTACATGAAAACTTTGCAATCCAAAACTAGCTCCACAACCTCAAATCCCCATCCCTCTCCTCCCCCATCTTTTATGGTACCCCCTCAGGCACTAAATGTACCTGCACCACAGGAAGCCATGCCTGTTTCTCAGAATCCAGTTCCAGACAGAACAGAGGAGCGGAAGTCAAGACAGAGACATCCGGACCACTCTGAAAATCAGATCCAGCACACAGCTACTGGCAATCTGATGGGACAATCCTCGCCATCAAGTAAAACTTACAACAGGCCCAACGCTGATCAGAATACGACCGCTCAATGGAAAAGGATTTTTGCAACCCCATGAGAAGGGAAGGAATGTTAGGAAACATCACCAGTCGGCCAACGTACATGAGTTAGACTGTATGCGCCGAGACCCAGCCTTAATGACTGTATGCAAAGCTAAGGCCCCTAACACTGATGGGAACTTGACGAGGGCCCGAAGTGAACACAGGGATTCTCAAAATGTGGAGACTGCCACCGTAAATGGAGACAAAATCACCTGTTTGTATTATCAAGGACGTGGATGTGATGCCCTTGTTTCTGTCACTGTCGTTGACCCTGATCACGTCACTGAAGAGGATGTCGAGGTAATAGCACTTATGATAAACAATAGGATAATTTTGCCTTTAGCTAGCGTGCAGATCAGGATGACTTTTGTAAACGGTAAAGTTTTGGCCGCTATTTTAGATGAAAGGATTTACCCCCACCTCAAGGAGGGAAATATATCATCATCGAAGACTCAGCACAACTCAGAGAAGACATGACTGAACAGGCTAGGGAGACCCCAATGCATAAGTCTTCTTTCAACATTTTCATTGAAAAGTTGGGAAAGTGCAAAAGGGATAATCACCCCAGCGCACTTAATTTTGAACTAGTTTCTACACCCCCACACACTCTCTGGGAGCAGAACGTAAAGCTGGGTCAGAGTTTCTTGGTATCTGGTGGGATGAAACAAGTTTCAGAATCAGAATTATCTTCCCTTAACAAGGGAGAAACTGTTGTAGAGGAGCATAGTAGCCTCCTTATCAGTGAAGAAAAGCATGATACCTCTTACGACTTAACTCGACGTACAGTTGTCGAAGATGGGCTGGCTAGGGAAAACTCTCAGAAGACCCCTGAGCTACAATTTCCAACCCCACTCCTTAAAGAGGAATGGAAGAAGAGCCAAACAGGCGACTGTCTCTTGGCTACTGTTGGAATTAACATATCCAATGCATGCTCGATGCAAATATATAAATTAAAAAATAAAATGGTATGAAATCAGTTTTACAAGTTAATGGTGCACAGGAAACACGGGACGTTTTGGGTTTTACCCTTCATCAGCCACAGTTACAAACATGTGACAAGGACAAGAATTACATACAGGTACTACAAAAACATACGATGATGAGAAACATACACCAAATGAGCGATACAAGCAGATGAAACAAGTAAACAACAACGGTGATGAGCGAAAAAAGAACAATAATAATGCAAGAAAATCGTAAAACCAGAAAGAAATATCGAAACAAGAAAGTAAATAATCAACGAAATGAAAAAAAGAATGAACAAAGCTACTAAAATAAATACAAAGTCACTTAGCTAGATCCTTAGAATAAAACACTGAGGATGGCTTGTCCAAGGAAGTGACGTACAAGAATATCCTTAAAATTCTTATCCCTACAATATGCCACCAGTGGGGATGGAAAGTTAAGACAAGTTTGAGCTGTCAGATGTAGTAGTAGGTTTGGCAGTAAGTGCCATCTGACGAGTAACGTGTCTGATGCGAGTAACATGTCTTAATCGCATCAGACACGTTACTCGTCAGATGCGATTAAGAGCATCAGATAATACTCTTTCAGGATAGTGACATCGGTAAAAAAAACTCGAGCATTTCTTGAGCTCGTTCACGGAAATCATCTTCATCGAGACATATCCGACGTAAGCGTAGAAGTTGAGAAAAGGGAATGGAATTTTTACAGCTGAGAGGGTGAGAAGAAACGTAAAAAAGAAAACCATGAGCGTCAGTAGGTTTATAAAAGACAGAAGTTTTAAGGCCAGTAGGAGTAATTTTGACAGTAAGGTCAAGAAAGTTTAATGAAGTAGTAGAAATTTGGGAAGTGAATTTGATGACAGGATTGAAATTGCCAACATAGTCAATGAATCTACGGAGGTTAACTTCAGACATGTCTGTAACTACAATCCCATCGTCAATATAGCGACGGGAAAACTCAGGTATCGCTTGTGTTATGTCAATGACACAGTATTAACTCTTTGACGCCATAATTATTTTCCACCATGTGCCGTAATTATGTTTTGAAGAATTCTAAATGGCGAAGTGTACTGTCTGTTAGTGTAAATGTTATGTTAATCTTATCTGTGAACATGTACTTATTATATACCAAACTGTATGGAAATAGATAGAGATTTGTAATATATAGTGTCTTTGGTAGTATTAACACAAGTATGTTCAGTATACTTAAAACATTTTGCATGTAAAATTGAAAAACACCAAAAAGTTAACTGTAGAATATGAGCTTACCAAAGACAAATTACTGTTGTAGACAATAAAACTTTCTTTTTAGTCTTTAAACATCAAGGTAATCTATTTACGAAGTAAAAAACATTGTTTATGGCCACAGTTAGTACATTTAGTGTTATTCACACCAGTTTTTACTGTGGTCCCTTGTATGAAAAAAATAAATTATGCAATCTTCCATTACGTAATTTTCAAACAAATAAAGAAGAATAACATCATATAAAAACGTTTTACATTTGTTTAATGTTTTAATAGTATCCCTAGCTTCATCTTCTACCTAGGACTTGTGATCAGATGCTACTATAGGTCTAGTTTTGTTGCTTTTCGATTGGTTAGAATAGGACTACGCCCACTCATCAACTAAACGAATGTGTTTAGCTTTTCTGCACCGATTCCATTATTTGATAACAAACTGTGACTACCAAACAATAATCGTCAATGTCAGCAATGTTTCTAAGTAGTCTGACGCAAATATTCGCTTAAGAGACTTAGAAAATGTAAATATAAAGCGTGACATATTTCTACACCTCACGGTAGAAGGGGAACGACTAAGTAAGACATATTTCTGCAGCAATAACAATGAAAAACGCAAACACCCGAATCGTCACACAAATTAAGAAACTAACATCAAAACACGCACACGTGCTGCTTAACTACACTCAAATTAGTTGTTTAAATAGTAGTGGAAGTCATTCTATGAGTTTTAAAATATTAACTGCATTAAACGGACGATTTTTGGGGTTTATTCGTGATAAACTAAAAACAATGCTCTGACTGTTGCGCCGCCACAGTGCTTTGCTTTTTGCAACGCTGTAAGCATTGGTGAGGAGTTTAAGAGTTAATTTCAGGAAAAAAGACAGCCCTCAGCAAAATGTTAGCAGTAAAACAAAGTAAAGAAAAAGTACTCAGTCTGAACAGAAGGAAAACAGTAGCTATGGTGATGCCCATATATAGGACCACACCTAAATCAAAATGGCTGAAATGAAGAACAGTTGGATGTTTGTCCAATGTTGCCCACATCGTTATTGCTCTAAATAAGAATTCAGATATGCATTAATAAGGGGTAAGGTTTAGAAACCCAAATCCTAACACGAATGATGTAAACGAGTTAATTGGCGCTGGATCAATAGACATTTAAGCAAAATCGGATGCACCTTATTCTTCATTTCAACGTGCAGAATATTTTATAAACCGCAACATTAAATAATGCAATTTCAAAGACTACATCAGATGAAAAATTCAGCACTGAGATTAAGAACAAAATATGCCAAGCAACAACAGCATTACATAAACTGATGAAAATTCTATAACATAAATCCTTGTCATTAACACAAGAACATGGGTTCTGAAGTGTTACATCAAACCAATACTAATGAATAGAAGTAAGTCCTTGACATTTCAAACAACCATTAGAGGCAACAGAAGAATGTTAATAATCCCCCGCGAGGATAGCCTACTGATATCCCAGTACCACAGACAAAACTGCCATTCATAAAAATAAACGCTTGGTGTACTGAATGCAGTAACTGCTTTCATTGCTGGTATGCCTGATGCCAATAATGTTCGGTACCATTAATGTATTATGGGTATGGCAAACCTGAACAACTAATCATAACCGCACAGTTTCATATTATGGCATCAAAATCACCAAGATGGTGGATTAACGACAAGACAAAGATACAATAATAAAGAAATATGAAACCAACCTGAGGCCTTCAAATGAAGAACAGTGGGATAAGTTCTTCGGTGCATTCAAATAAGTTGCCCATGTCGTTAGGGTAAGGAATAAGGTTAAGGATCCCTAAACCAAACCCTAACGACGTGGGTGACTTATTTATATGGCATCGAAGACCACGTCCCAGTGTTGTTCATTTCAACCAAACAAAAGAAAAAAAACTCAAACTCGAAGCGAAATGCCGCGGCCTCTTGTTTGCTGTTATCTACTTCAACCCAACTTTTTTCTAACAACTTAAAACTGACCACTATCAGTGTACATGAACCCCATCAAACTGTGTGTGTCCTTAAGGACGACATGACTCACTGAACCACTCAAATGGTCGTCTGTTGACGTTGTAATGTAGGCCTACTCAAATCTCGCAGTTTCAACAGATTTCTGAATCACACTTCATCAGATGGTTCTAGTTTAATAAGACAATACGAAACACAATTTAAAAAAAAGACAAAACACCAATCCATGTATATATACCTCTATAAAGGCATCAAAGCAGGTTTGAAAGTGTTTCAGACAGTCGAAGGTTTCAGGCTTCGCTTAGAAATACTTCCGGCTTCCGGTTTACAGTAAACTCTGTTTAACTGGTTACCTTATAACAAAAAAAAAATTATATTAAAATGATTTTGGGAGTAGCAACAGTTGCAGTCCTATGTTCAGGGCCGGCTCTAGGGGCTCTGCCGCGCCTCCCCTATTTAAACAACTACTAGTGGGTGTTTATATATATTTCTTTGTATATATATATATATATATATATATATATATATATATATATATATATATATATATATATATATATATATATATGTATATATATATATATCATCTCATAATCTGACCTCTTCTACCCCGTGAAACGAGGTGTAGAGGGTACCCAAGTGCACAAGGCCCATGGGCGGACATGTAATCGAAGTGACTTGGCAAACAGGTGATATATATATATCCCACCAAACGAGAAGTCTATAGAAAATATCCTTCACGCATTCACATGCTTTAACAAAGGTAGCGGAGCAAAAGTAAATATTCAAAAATGAACAATAATTGGCATAGGCAAATGGTAGAACAAAGCAATCTTTCTCTGTGGGCTAACACCAACAAATAACATCAAACTCTATGGCATAACCTTTCCCTCACACCCAAACCGCACACACAAAGACACGTGAAGGAACCTAACATCCAAAATACGAGACATGCTGCACAGATACAAATACAAAACAACAATGATTTTCAGATGAAGTTTAATTTTAAATACATACATATTCCGAAGTTACTTTATATTGCCACAGTATTCTTCGGACACCCCCCCCCCCCCCCCCCTTTCCCCCCAGAAAAAAAAGACTATCACAGATATAAACAAATAGATCAGAAGATTCGTTTTCGGTTGCACAATTTACAACATTAAACACAAGACACTTATACAAGAAAAGAACCCCCGCCCCCCCCCCCCCCCCCCCCCCCCCCCCCCCCCCCCCCCCCCCCAAGACATAGAAACGAAGATCCAGGCACTCAGAATTAAACACATAGGCATCATCATCAAAAACCTAGAACGACACACACTCGCTCATTATTACATGGGACTCAGACTTTCCAAGCTGAGACCACTGAGCAATCCAATCCCTCATCACTTCGGCTCTATGCCATCATTTTATAAGGCATGCATGCAAGTCATTCAGGGACAAGAAAACTTAATTTACCAGAAAACAAATGCAATATATAAACATTTAGTTAAACTATAAGCACCACCACCATTACACCTAAGAATTAAAAGATGACATAAATATGCCATAACAAATTACACCAAGATCTTCGCTAACCTGCACAACCCACAAATTACTACCAAAGCAAGAGAGGTCACTTTTAGACTAATATACAACATGACACTCACAAGAGAACGAGAAGCCCACAGATCCAATGTCCTAATGTCAGCTATGTAGGAAAAGCATCACAGAAGCTGAATATCATTTGTTTTTTTTAAATGCAGTACAACGAAATTACTGCAGAAAATCATCGGTTACAAACAAAACAAAAATCAGATAGCTACAAAGAAATCATGTTAAACACAATACCAAAGATAGCAAATGGCACACAGACAAAGACCTTTATTATTGTGTCAGAATTTTGAAATTCTTTTGGAGTTGTCGAAATATTTTCATGTTTATTTGGAGAAAATGTTATTTACAAAATGTGACTAAGGTTTGGTATCTAATTCACGTTGTCAATGTTGTATTTTTTACAAATACATTTGATTTCTGTGTATTTTGTACAAATACATTTGAGGTCTGTGTATTATATATTGTTTATAATGATTCGCGTTCTAAAATATTCATCATGTCTTGCACCCCCAGAAGGCGAGTCCTGTTGTACATACAATTATGGCCTGTCATTGTTAATTTGTACTGTGAAATATCTATCTTAAAAGAAGTTCTCTAAATATATATAGATTGTACCTGTGATTCCTGTCTTTTTTATTTTAAATAGAGCACATTCTCTCCGGCATTCATCATAGGCCCTAGCTATTTCTAGGAATACTGTCACTGTCTTTTCTTTCTTTTGAAATCCTAATTTCATTTCATATTCAATTTTGATTATCTGATCCATAGTGCATCTATCCCTTTAGTGGTTTTTGATGTTATTGTATGGTTGTTATGTTACCTAGTGTACTGGATGAGGTCAGCTGTGAAGGCTCCTGAGATAAAAGTTTATGTGAGTTACAGAATGCCTTTCTGCTACCACTTACGACCTCAAACAGACCTATTCTACTATTATGTATGTTAGCTACGTTAAATGTCTAGGGTACTGAATTGTGATGTGTAGGTAATAAAATACACAGACACACACACACATGTAAATACTAAGTCTAATAATAATAATAATAAACTCTATGATAAACTGAACTAACACTGGCTTTTAGAATTTAAGTTTGATAATTTTTTGAATTTATTTAGTCCTGAACCAATTGTTTATTTTGGTCAGGACATATGAAACAATATGTATTTATCAATAAAAGTGCATATATATATTGAATAATCAAATGAAATTTTTGTACATAGATATATTGTTACATTGGTTAATATTAATAATAACTACAATGTCTTGGGAAAACTAGCACTGGATGTTTAGTTGGGGTGGCGTCATCATGCCCAATCTATGTTTATAAAGTCCATTGTCCTTGAAATATGGACTGAGTTATAATGTTTATACAACAAGATTTTATTTCTTATTTATGGTGGACACAGTTGATGAATCTACAGCAGGCCAGGTTTTCACTTAACTGGCCTGTGACGATGCAGTACAGAATTCTTGTGGCCCACTCCTCTCAGTAGCTGGAGTAAAATGTTAGGCTGCTTAGGCATCCGCTCTTGTACTTCTACAAAAGCATCTGGCACTAGCGTAGTGCCAGACCAGAAACTCACAATTCAAAATTGAAATCACAGTTACGTTGTACTAGCAAAACTCAGCTGAGCTGCTGGCTAGATTAGGGCGTCCCACTGATTTTTATTTAATATTTCCTGGAAATCACCTCTAGCATTAACGAACTGTGTCAATGGACAGTCTTCTATAAAATGGCACTAGCAAGCGTCTGTCTTTCAGTAATATAAAAGCTTCTGTCCAATCAACGGACTTCCCCTCTAACTTTTCAAATATTCAAAATATAAATGTCCAATTTCAGTCCAGCCTCAGTCTAGTATGTAGTATTTTCTGTCGGTCTGTCCGTCCCAACTTGGCTTTTCCCAAAATTACACTTGTTTTTGGACGAAACTACAAGAAAAAAAACTACACAAAATGTTGTCTCCCCCTACTTCTAAGATCCTATGCAAAGTTATTTTTAGCTACTATCCTCCGACTTTGCCCCTAGTTCATCTGCAGTTTGATTTTATGCGTTAGGCTCAAGGACGCGTCAAAATGTAACTTTAGTGAAAATATGCACAAAAAACTGTTCGCTAGTCTGTATTGAACAATACAGTCTTTCGTCAATATCTTCCGTGTTATCTGTCCGTCTGTGTAATTAAAAGTATATTATTTCTCCGCTCAAGATGGGCTATCAAACTAGCTAGTTTTTATTTTCATAAACTTATTATTAAGAAAAACCTACTTTTTCAAGGTTAGTTTTGAAATTTGTTTTTGAACCTTCGCGTACGGCGTTTGCCGCTATATTCAAATTAAAACGACCAATTACGGTAAAACGTCTAAGATACGTCTGTTTCTAACAAGAGCTAAGGTCTTTTTTTGTCCATTTCCTTACATTGTGTCAACTAGTGGCGTAATTTTTTCCTTTAAACTACAAATTTGCGTCTTTTAGCATTTTAGATTCAAACACGTGTTCAGACCGTCTTAATTTTTTTCTTTTACCTCCGTTTCTACCCCGTCTAAAAGGATGGGTCGTTTAGTCTGCATGTTCTAACTAGTTAGTTTCAATGGCGCTAGAAAGCGCTGGCGTAGGTGAAGAAGCCTCGGCCTATCTTGCCTATATTTTTATCCCTACATGTTATTTTACCTGTTATCTTTATAATTGGAGGAATTTTACGTTGCATTACTGTAATTTTCACCACAATCCCTTCTAAATCCTGATTGAATCTGGCTGTATATTTTATTCTTTTCCAAATAAAGCTTTAATCTGTTATTTACTATGGTTTATAATATTTTGTCTAGATAGGAAGTTAAGGAAATTGGTCTGTATAAACTAGCATCATGATTATCTTTTTCTGGTCTTAGTATTAGAATAACTATTGCCACTTTCCATGTCTTGGGAATTTTCCCCACATTCCAAATCAAATTTTGTTAAATAGAGATGTTACAATTCGTAATGTACTCTGTGGTATTTGTTTCAGTATTTCATAGCTCAAGATATCATCTCCTGGTGCTGTATTTGTTTTTTCCATTTTTACATTTTCCACTTCCTCCATTGTAATATCTGCATATCTTCTTCTTCTTCTTCTTCTTCTTCTTCTTCTTCTTCTTCTTCTTCTTCTTCTTCTTCTTCTTCTTCTTCTTCTTCTTCTTCTTCTTCTTCTTCTTCTTCTTCTTCTTCTTCTTCTTCTTCTTCTTCTTCTTCTTCTTCTTCTTCTTCTTCTACTACTTCTTTTTCTTCTTCGCACTCAGACTTCTACATTAATGACTCTAATAAAGGCAGTAGTCAGCTCAAGGTTCCTGACATTTCCAAATAGTTTTTTCATGGAGAGAAGTGTGTTGTTGCCATATACCACTCCGTTCACTTCTGTAAGTTGGGCAGGACTGGAGCAGATGTTCGGCTGTCACAGGGCTGGTGCCACAGGAGCAGAGATCTGTTGGAGCAATCCTGTACTTGTGTTATAGATGATAATCAGTGGCGCAACTACAATTTAAGGGGCCCATGGGCACAAATTAAGCGAAACTTTCCTTATATAATGGGTATAACAACCAAAGTCAGTATTACGTCTAATCTGTAAATAATATGTATAATACTTATTTATTAACTACTATTAGTAAAAGCGTATTAAAAGTTAATTTATTACCTTAATATAAAGAGTCTAATTATAATTAGTGGCATCTGCTCGCTTTGTTAAATAAACCTACTCATTGGCTAGAACGTGCTCTTCACGGCATGAGCAAAAGCGGCGGCAGGAGAACAGCTGTTAGCAATACAGCATTGCAAACGCCATCGTTATCTCTCAATGTCTGTACACACACACACACACACACACACATCACACACACACGTGTATTTATATATATAAAGTCTTGCTCTTACGTTTGCTTTCATAACTGAATAAATTATGCTTGTTTAGTTTACAATAACATGCAACACATTTAATAATCAAGTAGTTTTAACAAGTTAAAATAATGATGAAATGATGGTGAGTTTTAAAGTTAAATAAACTTTATCGTCATTTGAGACTTGGTTTGAGGATTTTAATTTAAATTAAAATTTAATGTCCGGTTGCTGGTGTCTTTTACAAGCACTTTGCTGGTATGAGTGAGTCCTGCAGCCTTGGTTTCGTCAATTCTTTTGTGATGATGACACGTCACAGTCTGATAGCTTCGTTCCTCGAACGATCTGATAGCTTCGTTCTACGAACAGTCTTCTTCTTCTTCTTCTTCTTCTTCCTCGTTCGCCCTGAAAAGGACGGTGGTTGCGTTGTGTCTGTTTACGCCGTAGCTGTGATATCTGCACCTTTCGGTCGACACATCCGACTTCAGCACGGCATTTTTTAGGGACCGGGTTTGCCTTCCCATTGCGATCCGTACTCGCTCAGCCAGACTGCACTGCTGCAGACTGTTTCCAGGACCACCACGTGGAGGTAGAGTACGGTCTTGACCAGCTCTGGTTCGCTGATCCTGATGCAAGCAGTCAAGCTATGGGTTGCTGACTGCATTCACTATTGCTGCTGCATCTTTGGGTCCCTAACAGTCTGATAGCTTAGTTCCACGAACTTTTAGACAAAATAGAAAGAACAAATGCCTCTGCTAAGTACATTTGTTGGCTGCAAATTAACAGGCGCATTGTCTCGCTGTCCACTCACTGTCACGAGTGGCGATATTGTGTGTCTGCCTGAGTCCAGACAAAAGGTTTGCGTAACGTCTGAGACCAGACAAAGTCTGAGTGAAGAGTAGAAAATAGAGGAAAGTCTGAGAAAGTGAATGTGAATGTGAGTAGTAATGTGACAGTCAGGTGTACAAAGATGATAAACACTCTTTTACCCTGCCACTCGGACGTATTTAAATAACAACCCCACTCCCCCTCTCTTTCTCACCGATCAACAAAGGAATAGATACATGAAGGAAGGGACTGATACACATCAAGTGGTTTTCACATTCAACGATCACAGATGTACAGGTAGAAGAAAATTCTGATCAGCCAGAAATTAAGACCAGATATCAGGGGCTTATTGCTGCAGCGGTGAGCAACACAGAAGAACAACCTGGTAACTTGGAAACCCTCTGGATTAAATTCAAGGATATCATAAAGACAGCTGCTGCAGAAACATGTGGTGAAGTCCGACTTGGGAACCAGATAAAGAGGACACCTTGGTGGACAGAGGAAGTCAAAGAGAAAATAAGAGAGAAGAAAATGGCATGGAAACAATACTTAGGAGCTAAAAACACAGCAGGACAAATGGAAAAATATAGAGAATATGTGACACTCAGAACAGAAGTAAAGAACAAAGTGCTAGCAGCAAAACAGAAGTCCTGGGAAGAATTTGGAGAAAAGCTAGAAAAAGATGCGCAAGAAAACCAGAAATTGTTCTATAAGACCCTAAAGAACATGAGGAAGGAAAAACAATGCCCTCTCAAATTTATAAAGGACAAGCAAGGCAAATTGCTTACTACCCCGAAGGAAGTAATGGAAAGATGGAAAGAATATTTCTCAGAACTCCTTGATGGTGAGCAAGGTCAAACATCAGAAATGATAACCACTAGCACAGAAGAGGAAACCAAAGGTGATGAAGATGACATAAAGATGGAAGAACTGAAGGCAGCACTGGAGAAAATCAAGATGGGCAAAGCAGCAGGGCATGATGGTATAACACCAGAAATGGTTAAGTACATGGGAGCATCAGGCGACCTGTTACTCTTAAGGGTCCTACAGGCAGCATGGTGCAACAAGACCATACCAAAGGATTGGGAGATCGCCATCATAACACCAATTTTCAAAAAGGGTGACAATCGACAGTGTGGAAACCATAGAGGCATATCCCTTCTCAGTGTCCCTGGAAAAATCTACTCTAGAATCCTAGAGCAGAGACTCCGACGCCTAGCTGAGCCACAATTGGATGAGGTCCAGTGCGGATTCCGAGCAAACCGAAGTACTCAAGACCTAATCTTCACACTCAGACAGCTGAGTGAAAAGGCCCTTGAGTATAAGAGTGAGATCCATCTTTGTTTCATAGATCTGGAAAAGGCGTTTTACAGGGTCCCTTGGAGCAAACTTTGGGACTGTTTGGCAAGGAAGAATATTCCAGCACCTCTGATTCATGCTATACAGAGCTTCTACAAGTCTTGCAGAAATTATGTGAGGACAGCAAACCATAAGTCAGAAGAGTTCAGGACCACCACTGGGGTAAGACAAGGTGATATCCTATCACCTTACCTCTTCATACTCCTTATGGACGATGTCATCAAGGCATGTAAGGAGAGAACAAGAAAGTATTCAGTGGGGTACTGAAAGATGAGACATGTCTATATTTCAGAGCTGGCATTTGCTGATGATGTTGCCCTGATTGCTAAATCAGAGGCACATCTCCAATCCAACCTGCAAGTCTGGAAGGAAGAGCTGGAGAAGAGAGGGATGGTCATAAGCAGCTCTAAAACAAAATCCATGGTGATATCACGAGAAGAAAGAAGACATCAGATTAAGCTGGGAGAACAGGTCCTGGAGCAGGTCGACCACTTTAAATACCTCGGAGCTATTATAGACCGAAAGGGAGGCATCAAAGAAGAGTTGGCCACTCGAAAAGCAGCAGATGGGAGACTTTTTCAGGCCATAAATCGAGGATTCCTCAGCAAGAGAGAGGTTGGTAAGAAAACGAAGATGGCTGTATACCGCTCCACCTATGTCCTAGTCTTGACATATGGATGCGAGTCATGGGCAATGACTACAACCCATAAAAGCCAGATCCAAACCTCAGAAATGAGGTATCTGAGGAAGGTGGTTGAAGTAACAAGAAGAGACATGGTACGCAACCAGACGATACGTCAAGGCCTAAAATGCCACCCCCTACAGACCCAAGTAGAACAGTCCCAACTAAGATGGTTTGGCCATGTCTGCAGAATGGGAGAAGATCGGCTACCACGACAAGCATGGGAAACAAAGAGCCAAGGATCCAGACCCCGAGGACGACCCAGAGTCCGCTGGGAGGACAACATTAGACAATCTTTGAAGGACCGAGGACTAGAATGGAACCAGGCCAGGAGGAAGACAGCCGATAGAATAGTCTGGCGCTCTCTCTTCCAAACCTCCACCTCACGGTAGAAGGGGAACGACTAAGTAAGTAAGTAAGTTTATTAAGATATATATATATATATATATATATATATATATATATATATATATATATATATATATATATATATATATATATATATATATATATATATATATATATATATATATATATATATATATATATATACTGAAGCACATTAAAAACGCACCACCTGTATAATCCAGGAACAGAGTATGAAATGTAAATATAAGTGTGTACAAGTTTACATATTTGGAATCTTTATTCATTTTCCTATGAATCCATGCTGGTTATTAATTTGTACATTTGATTGTTATGAAATTCATTGCATTCTGTGCAGGCAAGGGAGAAAACCAAAAATACAAAAAAATGCACGTGCGTTATCCTGCTGGAGAAGCTGCAAGTCTGGATAAATTGTGAACGCAGGAGCAACTAGTGCATCCAGAACCTCATCTCGATATGTCACAGCATTAACATTTCCACGGAAGACGTGAAGAGGCAAGCGATGGTGAAAACTGAATCCTCCCCAAATGTGAATACTGCCACCTCGAAATCGGTTGACACAGCAATCTGCAAAGCGCTCTTCACACCGTCGCTAAATCCGCATACGTCCATCTGCAAAGGATATGTTGAATCTGTTCTCGTCTGTGAATAGGACAGCATTCCACTGCAGTCTAGTCCATCTGATATGTTGCTCTGCCCATTGCAGGCGCTGCTAACGATGTCTATGAGTCAAGTTTGGCCCAACATAAGGTCATCTTGCAGTAAGGCCTGTATCTCTGAGTCGTCGTATGACTGTCATTCGAGAGACTTGCCCATGTCTACCCACTATTGCTCTTGCTGTTTGACTTGCCGGGAGAGTACGATTCCTTAGGTGACTCAGCACAATATGACGATCTTGCGCAGGGGTAGTAACTCGTGGTTGGCCACTCCGAAGTCTATCCCGGGCACTGCCAGTGGTTCCGTAACGTTCATTGAGACGTACAATAGTGCTGTGGTGGCAATTCATCCTTCTGGCAATGGCCCACGAGCTCATTCCGGTCTCCAACATACCAATGGCTCGTTGGCGGTCGTTTTCAGATAGTCGTGGCATTTCAAGCACATGTACTGGGTATTTTGTCTCAACGGCCTTTTTATACCGAGTATACTGCCACAACGCTTACACATTTTCAGGGTCATAGCTGTTGGGAATCGTGTTGCACGTGTAACTTTCATCGTTTTCATGTAGTCTGTACACACACCCGTGGGTTGAATCTTGCACTTTCCATTCCAGCAGCCATTCGCTCTCTACCTCATGGCAAACACGGGGAAAATCCATTCCCACACTTTTTTTTCCAGCTTTTCGGCATCAGTATATATAATAGTGGTGCGTTTTTAATGTGCTTCGGTATATATATATATATATATATATATATATATATATATATATATATATATATATATATATATATATATATATATATATATATATATATATATATATATATATATATTATATATATATATATGTATATATATAAAGGAACCAAAGTGCGATGGCAGGAAAAATAAACATCAGTTCAAACAACCGTGTATCTTCACTAATAATATCCACAGAAAAAAAACGAATGTCAACAACCAATCCAACCTTAGTTTGGTTACTAATCCAAACTGGAAAACCTAGGTTGTACCCAGACAAAAAAAAAAATAAAAGTCTTAACCCAATAAAAACTCGACCCACACTGGGTACTTGAAATAATAAACTTCAAAAATCTGATCTGTGTCCATCGTCTGGCAGTCCCCAGTCTCAAATAGAAACGACTGCGTCTAGGCTACACAACCACACAAAAAATTAAGCACCCAACAGCAAAATTGTGCACCACCACTAAATAAACAACTCGCTCTCCAACAATAAATATAGAGGAGAAAACACTCACTTATCAGCACCTCCAGTACTTAAACAATTAATTACTGTCCGCTACACGTCTTAGATAACGTCCACTGTTTGTCTGTGAAGCTATATCCTTACTTGCACTAAGTCTCTGCCACTCTCGTGCTTATCCGATATGACGGTATTGCCTCCCCTGCTTTGCAGTAGTGGTCCAACAGTGACCAAACTCAAGAGTATATAATAAAGGCTTCAATGGAGTCTATTTGTACACAAGATTACTCTTGGCAGAAATGTAGATAGAAGAATAGTAAAGCTTCTATCACATAGGAGTCTTCACAAGAAATTCAGGTAAGCGGAAACAAAGCTGGCTGTCGCTTAGCACGTTAATTCTGTAACCTGCCGACCACTTTTGTGAAGAATTTAAGCACTTATTTATCAGTTCGTTAAGCCCACACCCCTGATTTACTCAGTGGAATTCTCTTATTCAAGTATATCTCTGTTTAGAACGTGTGGAGTAATTGACTGAGACAAACATGCAGTAACTTTAAAATGATCAAATCGAAGTTAAATTTGTAACATTACAAATAACAAAATTTAATAATCACTTTAAGTTTTAACAGTTTGAAAATAAATTGAATAGTTATGGATAAAGACAAACTATCATCCTCGTATTTGGGGATTGCAAAAAGGGTAAGAAAGTTCAGATGGCAGCATATATTTGAACTTAGCTGCCAATGACTGTTCTGTCCTTTCACACTGATCACTCGTCTCTGGTCAAGGTTGTCGGGTGTAGCTCGTCTCCCAGAAACTTCAAGGAAAGTCTACACAGTATCTTAAAGCGTAGGCCACTGATCCCGTCTTGTTCCAGAAATAGTACGTTCTGCTGGAACCACCAATAACTGTGATAGAAGAATAGAAAAGAACGCTCTTCTGAGTATGGCGTTCTCCGACACAGTTATGTGTCCCCCCTCTTCTATTTCACCATCCCACTTAACTCAGAGTTTACCCTCGATGAGAATTAAATTTAATCCCTCGGGATAAAACTTCCTTTACATTTAAACTGAATAGCTCTAGCTTTACATTACATTTAAATGAAAAAGGTTAAACGTACAGATACAATATGTTTTACATTTACATCTCCACTGCTTGAAAAGTGTTCACAATATAAATTCATTCATGTTTTATTGACATTTACCCGTGTGGAAAAGTTTGAAACTTTTGTTAATTAAAATGAATATTTTTCCATGGAAATCTACACTGGTTTAAAGCGTGAAACATTACATTAATTATAAAGTGAATATGTTTATAGGGACATCTACATGTGACGAACGATGAAACTCAGCTGACCCTGAAGTTAGATGATATGGTAGACACCTCGTAGCATCAGTGCAACCGATTATTGTTTTAACTTTTCGTCAAACGGGAATTCCTCCACCTGGACTCATGAGAAATGCACAACAGAAAACGTCGACTCATTAGCATGCAACCTTTCCACGTAGATTGTCAATACGTTTGCTACTTAATATGTAGACTGCTATCTTCCGTGCATTCAGAGAATCGCATTGATTTAGGGAGAGGTTAAACCACGCCCACGTCTATCCCTAGAGCAATCTAGAGCAGTTATTTTCCTTACCTTGGTCAGTACGCCTGCCTTAAAGGCGTTGCCTAAATCAAACGAAGGAAGCGGCATGCAATCAAAGACACTGAGGGATCTAAGAGCAAACCAAGCTAGTCTCTCGCAGAAATTTTGCATCTCTGTGTCAACCAGAAAACCACTCGAAATACGGAACGAACGGGCAAGACGAAGCGACCACAGAATTGGATAACCGGACGAGGAGCGGGCGGCTAGAGTCTCGATTTTACCTAAAGTTCAAGAAAGGTGTTAGATTCTAACATGTCCCCCCAATCTTTCATTCCATTTCATATATATAGAAACCTTGTAGAATGCCATTTTATCACTCGTTGCCAGACATTTTAAAATTCACTAGCTTATAGTTAAATCCTGCGAGAATTCCCTCTGGATTCTTGGCTATATTGGAGTGTAGTTATTCTGTGCTAAACGGTAAAATATATAGTAGTTTCTAGTGATTGTCGTGGTTGAGTTAGAGTATTTGTCGAGTTGGACAATTGTAGTGAAATCGACAAGGGATAGTGGACTGACAGAGTTATAGATCACACACACAGAAAGGTGTAAATAGGAGATGGACTTGAGACAACCTGGAAGAAGATTTACCAAAATGATCTCTCTCTCTCCAAGCCTCAACTCACTTTTCACTGTCTAAGCATCTCCTGCTCTCTCTCTTTTCTCTTATCATACATAGAGATTATAGTAAAGAGCTAAAAATACAAATATGGATGGAAAGGTCGTGAACAGCGCATTAATAAATGTGTAAAATTTATTAAAGAAGAAAAGCATGAAAATAATGCATATCATCATACACAGCATAAATTACATCAATAATCAAATAATCATCAAATATGAAAAATACACCAACAAACACACACACAGATCACCATTCATAAAACCTGTAGAACACAGAGAGATGAAATAACTGAGTGTCAGCCCGTCCGTTTTCGGGACCATATGAAATAGTCCGGACAGTGTGTTACTTGTAGATCCTTCGTGAGGGACTATGCCTACAAAACTGTCCTTGTTGGTACTATCATTGGTGATTCCTCCCTACTGGCGCGAGGTGGGCTGGAAGACTCTATTTACCTTCTGTTTATCAAAATGAATAAACTGCGTGGCAGTCCGTCCGTTTTCGGGGACCAGATGAAATAGTCCGGACAGTGTGTTACTTGTAGATCCTTCGTGAGGGACTATGCCAACAAAACTGTCCTTGTTGGTACTATCATTGGTGACTCCCCCTACTGGCGCGAGGTGGGCTGGGGGACGCTGTTTATCTCCTGCAGACCAACTGAATGAACTTAGCGACAGCCTGTCCGTTTTCGGGGACCAAAGGAAAAGCTCCAGTAAGTGGTTTTTTCGTATATATCCTCCATCGGTGATGGAATTAACCTGAATAAAATCACTGTATAGGCGCTATCGTTGGTGACTCCCCCTACTGGCGCGAGTGGGGCTGGAACTCTGTCCATAGATGGCTGCTCATACGTGCGAAGTTCTACATAGACCCAGAAATAAACCATGGGACGAAGTCACTTGAGGACAATTGATCCCAAGGCGTGCTTATCCGGCGCTAGAATTGGCTTTAAATCCGGTTTTGGCTGGTTGACTGTGGCTTGGCTGAGTGCCCCGTTTAGGCACAAAAAAGGCGGGTGATATGGAATTCTGCTATAGGCATGCTGAGCGGGTTTGATATTCTGGAAGCCGCAATGCTCTGGCTGGTAATCCAATAGGCGAGTAGAGAACTGCTACTGCGTTTGGCGATTCCAGATTTTGCGTTGGCTCCGTTGCACTGCGTGAGCTTAACTTGGCGTTGACAAAAGGGGTTTTGATTCAGGAACGGGGTGTGACACTCGTGGGGCTAGATATCCTCAGAATCCCTCTAGACGAAGAGACGGTGACATTCTTCGTCTGACTGGAAACTAGACTAGCAATTCGGTATCCCCTGAAACCCGAAAATGACTAGAACATAGGCAAACACATTCTAGTACTGTGTTAAAGTTTGCCTTATCTCATGATGGTCATCTACGGGCCAGGAAAATTTACGAAAGTCTTTGTCTATTAAAACCAGTCTACTCTTATAGATCACAAGGGACGCTCCCCCCGGACCTGGCCTGCATATTTCTACAGAAGTTCGGCGAAAGACGTAATCTAGAGTAAGACAAAATAAATCGTGCGAAAGTTCCCCAGGTAGAGAAATGCATAACATTATGCTCTATCTTGTCTAAGGGCAAAAACCCAAAGACTGACCGCGGGTTTGTCTCCCCCTGTTTCCAGGATGCATAATATTATGATCCGAAGCAGCGTTCTGGAAGCCAAACACAGGGACCCTTTCGCTCGTGATCAAAGGCTTTAAAGCGACCAGAGAAATTCCCCTGTTCGGCCAGGTGCGGCTAGATAACATTACGTTACCTCTACGCTTGCCGTTGAGGAATTTAGTACTAAGGCCAAACGTAAACAAACCTCGGGGAGGGTTTGCGAAGGTGAAAAATGAAAGAAAGAAGAATACAAAATGACGAGGAAAACCAGGACATTTAAAAAGTAATCAAATTATGGACAAGATGGTAAAATAGATTATCGGTCACGTGACAGTGATCAGTGGTCTAGTTCATTCATTTTATTTCACTGAATTTTGTGTTGATTTAAATCTATTAAATTAAACCTATCTCAAAAGTTTCCAGGTGAAAATTTAATGATATATCTATTATAGTATTTCCAAAAATAATAGATGCTTAAAATGCTTAAATTAACTTTTAAAGTCGCGAAGGAATTTGTAACTAACTAATTGAGTTAAGTTCTAGATATATATGTGTGTTTTAATCATTAAACTCGCGAAGTGTTTTCTTAAATACATAATTAAACCCGCGAGTGCATATAATAGTCTTAACGGTAAATTTATTGCGCTTTAGAATGTTATTTGATTTTTCGGTATGAATTACATGTTTTCTATTTTTCATATAGGGTGATCCTAACCTTTGCATCCCAGCAAAGCAAAGCAAAGCATAAACATTGTATCAGAGTCCTGCAGACTCAGTTCTTAAAACCCCTCCAGAATTTGATGAGACTGTGTTTTAAATTTTAACCTTGTGGCGATCCTGTTGTGATTCCGCTATCTAACGTTACCAGAAATAAAGCCCCCCAAGTACAATTTATCACCTCATCAATTAAATTAAGATTTAACTGGAGAAGAACATTGCCAGAGCTTATTTGCATTACTTTACTGCTCTATTACGAAAAGAAAAATAGAAATCTTCCGAACACTGACTGTGCATAGTTTCTTCACTGGATTTTAAAACCCTCGAAGTAAACCATCCCTTACCGGTCAGTTGTTATCATCACGCCTTAAGGATTTTTACCACCAGCGGCGAAATCAATGAGACCATACCATATTCACCACCTGAATCTAAGACTGTGCCATCCAGTAGAACTTTTCCTTTAACATAACAAAAAACCAGAACAATCAGCTTCACCTTCCAGCGATTACGGGACTGTACTAACACATAAACCTGATAATCTGGGGCTGGACACAGAAGACCTTCGACGATTGTTTAATTGATGTTTGTTTGTATTTCTATGGAGTGCCAGGTTCTACGATCGGTAAGTGTGTGTGAACAAATGTGTGATGGCCATCAAGAGCGTGCATGAATGACAGGAGATTTATTGTTGCAAACTATTTGCTAATTTACCTACCTGGAAAATACTGTCACTGTATTCCCTACATTGTTCCTTTAAGTGGGATTTTTTTGTTAACTCTGTTTACCCCCCCCCCCTCCTTTCATTTGCTTAGTAAAGGGAAGAACAATTGAGAAATAGCAGTTTTTTCTTCTACCCATACATAATATTGTAACACCTCTTTTCAGAGTAATTAAGTTTACTGTTGGGTTACATCATCTATTTTTCTGATAATTACCTATCTTTGGAATGGGTTTATCTCTGTCTATTTTCAAGAGGGAAGGGCGTAGTGGATACCACACTTCATAAACCCCTCCCCACCTTGTTATTTGTATTTTCTGTACCTATGATATTTTGCTTGTAAAAAAATGATACATGTCGTGACTGATTTTTTAATGATAAATAAACACGTAAAACTTATTTAGTACTGTGTTGGAATACCCAAGCCCAAATTATCCATATCTGTTTAATATAGTCTGTATTCACGTAACGTCCGTGTGTTTGAAGCACCAAATTGGTGTGAGCGCATGTGTGTTTGGAAACTGGCAAATAATCCTTTAGCCAGGAGAGTTTAAGGAGCAGATTGAGAGAAACAGATTGTCGTAAAAAAGGTCTGTCCTTACTCTCCCCAGCACTCTGTGAAACAACTATTTACTTTCTAACCCTTATTCTCACGGAACCTTCACCATCATTCTCCACTCTAAACGGGATCACTCTTTCCAAGACTCTTTCTCTCAAAATAAATTTACGACACTACACTGCTTTGAAAATGTAAGTCTTATGCTTAGAATGTACATCATTTCTTTCATCTTTCCCTCTCTGCTCCATAGGGAACCTGGAACTACTTTATGCTTTTAGTTCTCCTTACGAAACTATCAATAAAGCAATCACCAGCCCGTGCAGTGGTGGTTCATGAATCATCATTCTATATGCTGAGGTTGCCAGCCTCAAATGCCTTTGACATCCAATAGCGAGTTTCACACAATAAAATTCACGTGGTAATATTTACATATGTATATGTTAGTTCACATGTTAGTAATAAAATATGAAATGTAAATCACAACTTACGCCAATCCTGGCTACAGACTTGTCGCACAGATGAATAAAAGAGACGAATCTTCTCTTACACGGATCTGGGATTTCTTTGAATTTTACAATAGATTGCCCCTTCTGACTCCGTGTTTTTTCAGTTTTCCTAGTTCCGTTGTTCCTTATTAAATGTAGTGATTGCCTGTGCTTTATAAGTCTTATCTGGTTCTCCATTAACAGGTCCGGATAACAATTGGAATTATTTAGTGACCAGAAGCGATTACATCACATTTGTCTGCCCACATGTGACACATAGACAGTAATCTCGTTATCTGTAGTATGAGTGCGAAAACCCCGGGTCTTATCGGTGAATTAAGCCAATAGCGTAGATCGATGTAAGTTTTATTTGGCCGCGCCTATAACCACAAATCTGGGTAGCTGTCAGGAACCAATTTACTATGGTTGCACCACTGCAGTGTGGATTTATGATAATAAATAAGCTCGTTCTTCTAGAAGTATGACCACACAGCAATGGCTGACATAAGTAATCAACACCTTCTACAGGTACTTCCCTTTAATACTCTGCACAATACAATAAGGCCTTACACGGCGAACAAACGCATCAAATACAATAATGAAATGCCAATGTAACTTGCCTTAACAACTTAATCTATCAGTATCATACACAACAGTACGACTTAAACTGAAAAAACACTGCAATGAATATCGCTCACCTTGAACGGCTAAACTGTGACAAAGACATACTCAAATCATTGGCAACTTATAAATCTACGGCCTGTAGACAAACTCACTAGACACTACACAGCTCTAGAATTACACGTTATAATCCACCAGGACCGAAATATGGCAAGCACTCAGAACAAATAGTCCATAACATGAACTTCACAGCTAACTCGCTGGCAAAGGGAAATATGAGCGTCCTACCAGGACGATGGCTAGATTCTCACTGACAAAACTTGCGCCTATTTCCCGACTTCCGGTAGTCACATGACTCACCGGTTCAGCAAGCCCCGGCGTCGCCCGGCTGCCTTTTCATACAAAAGATGCACTGCTAAATAGCGCCGTGACAGAAGCACTCCTTGCAAATGTGACTTTTATCGCCTACATGGCGATTTGATAAAATCAGATATCTGCTACTTAGCAGAAAAAATAAAGAAAGAAAGAAAGACAGAAAAGTGCGATAATTGACAGCACCTAATAAAAATCAGTACCACAAATGTACCGATACTGCCGGAGAGAACCAAAGATCGATAGAGGTCACCCCGTTTCGTCACAGTTACCCCCTCTCCTAAGAGATTTGTAGAATATCTGGCGACGGTCGAACACTTCTCGATGCGTTCTGCTGTCTACCGGGTTATTTCTCTCTCATAGAGTTTCCTCTCTTCCTTTATCTCGGTGGCTAGTGACTGAGTTTCTCGCTTGGCAGTGTGTGCAGTTTTCAATGTACTCACGCACATCTGCCCACCGTCTAGGCCAGAAGTAATCCTCCTTAAGGTTACTCGTGGTATTTCCTACTGAAACATGTTCTACTGATGATGAAATGTGAGCCGCTTTCATGACGGAAGGTCTTAAGGGGAGAGGCACCACGAGTTGCTTCCCTTGCCTCGTCCGTCGAAAAATAATCCCATCCTCGTTGTGGAACGTTCCAGCTGAAGCATGGTTTATTTTGTGCTGATTCTGTTCAGAGTATGGCGCTAAAATAATGTCTTCCATCTGCGCGCGTCGTAACTCTGCTTTACTGCATAGAAGTGTCGAATTGAGGTACGAGTTATCCAACTTTGGTTGTTGGTTACTCTGCTCAGACTCTTTCTTCGTAGTTTCATCCTTTTGGTTTTCCAGGCTAGGGCTAACAGAGCAATCTCGCACAAACTGTCGAACCTCATGTCTTACGCCTGGCCAGAAGTAATTCATTGAAATATGCCTTACCAGGGCATACGAACCTTTAATGGGATGGGGTAGGGTTAAATGCATTTCTTGCATGAGGCGGGTGCGAAAGGGGAGTGGGACAACTAACTGCCTCTTATTCCCCACCCGTCTATATACCAAACCTTTCTACCTGTAATATGCTCCCTGAGGAGTATGGCAGTAATTACTATACAACTTGGAAAAGCAAGGCCTTAGGGTTTTGACCAGCCCTTTGTGCCTGCTTCAGCTCTGAAATATTCAGGCTGTTTAAAAATGACAACTCAGGGGCCGCTGAGGCTTGTCCTGGGTTCTCTATCTTTTATGTCGGCCCGGAGTCACCTGAGTGATCTCCAAGGAACACATTTTTCCTCCCTAAAATGAGAGGATAGACTAATTCGTCTACCACTGCAGCGTTGAATTTGCCCCGAACATATCTGGTGGAAACATCAATCTCCGCGACCGGAAGTAGCATAGGCTTTATACTCTTCCGAGGCCCCTGTATTTCTACAGTTTCACCAGTGTATTGGTGGGCCTTCACCAAAGATGGACAAACTAAAGCCGAATATTCTAAGCCCGAATCATACAGGCACCGTATGGTTTGGTTGCCAACGGTTACTTGCTCAGTAATGGAAGAGTAACTAGGATTTTGTTCATATGCCTGGGGGTCATGTTTCCCTATCGGCCCCCTGATCAGGCAAGCGACATTATAAGGGCCGGATTTCGGCCTCTTACAATCCGATGTGAAATGCGTGTCAGTTTTGCAGGATTTACACTATCGTCGTCCAGTTCCCTGGGCTGAATTGCTCTGTTTCTGCCTCTGGTGGTCTTGTGGTTGTTGTTGCTGTTGGTGGGCTGTTTTGGGTGTCGTGTTGTCCGTACTTTTGGAGTTATCATCTGGGTGATCCTTCTGTTTGGGGTGACTATCGTGGTGGCGCCTCTTAGGCGGATTCACTTACGACTGGGCGCTCTGGTACCTATCAGCAAACAGTACCACCTGCTCTAGAGTTTCGGCTACACGCTCAGCCAGGAACCTTCTCATGTCAGGGGTGAGCGAGTCCTTGAACTGCTCCTTACTTAGTCGTTCCCCTTCTACCGTGAGGTGTAGAGGTTTGGAAGAGATAGCGCCAGACTATCCTATCGGCTGTCTTCCTCCTGGCCTATTTCCATTCTAGTCCTCGGTCCTTCAAAGATTGTCTAATGTTGTCCTCCCAGCGGACTCTGGGTCGTCCTGGGGGTCTGGATCCCTGGCTCTTTGTTTCCCATGCTTGTCGTGGTAGCCGATCTTCTCCCATTCTGCAGACATGGCCAAACCATCTTAGTTGGGACTGTTCCACTTGGGTCTACAGGGGGTGGGATTTTAGGCCTTGACGTATCGTCTGGTTGCGGACCATGTCTCTTCTTCTTACTTCAAACACCTTCCTCAGATACCTCATTTCTGAGGTTTGGATCTGGCTTTTGTGGGTTGTAGTCATTGCCCATGACTCGCATCCATATGTCAAGACTGGGACATAGGTGGAGCGGTATACAGCCATCTTCGTTTTCTTACCAACCTCTCTCTTGCTGAGGAATCCTCGATTTATGGCCTGAAAAAGTCTCCCATCTGCTGCTTTTCGAGTGGCCAACTCTTTTTTGATGCCTCCTTTTCGGTCTATAATAGCTCCGAGGTATTTAAAGTGGTGGACCTGCTCCAGGACCTGTTCTCCCAGCTTAATCTGATGTCTTCTTTCTTCTCGTGATATCACCATGGATTTTGTTTTAGAGCTGCTTATGACCATCCCTCTCTTCTCCAGCTCTTCCTTCCAGACTTGCAGGTTGGATTGGAGATGTGCCTCTGATTTAGCAATCAGGGCAACATCATCAGCAAATGCCAGCTCTGAAATACAGACCTGACTCATCTTCCAGTACCCCACTGAATACTTTCTTGCTCTCTCCTTACATGCCTTGATAACATCGTCCATGAGGAGTATGAAAAGATAAAGTGACAGGATATCACGTTGTCTTACACCAGTGGTGGTCCTGAACTCTTCTGACTCATGGTTTGCTGTCCTCACATAATTTCTGCAAGACTTGTAGAAGCTCTGTATAGCATGAATCAGAGGTGCTGGAATGTTCTTCCTTGCCAAACAGTCCCAAAGCTTGCTCCAGGGGACCCTGTCAAACGCCTTTTCCAGATCTATGAAACAAAGATGGATCTCACTCTTATACTCAAGAGCCTTTTCACTCAGCTGTCTGAGTGTGAAGATTAGGTCTTGAGTACTTCGGTTTGCTCGGAATCCGCACTGGATCTCATCCAATTGTGGCTCAGCTAGGCGTCGGAGTCTCTGCTCTAGGATTCTAGAGTAGATTTTACCAGGGACACTGAGAAGGGATATGCCTCTGTGGTTTCCACGTTGTCGATTGTCACATTTTTTTGAAAATTGGTGTTATGATGGTGTGGTGAACTTCTAAATACAATATCTAAATTAGAATATAACAGTATAGTGCATAAAGTCAAAGATAGGATAGTACTACAAATTTTCGGCGAGAATCGTAGTCGTCGCCTACGCCTTCAGCGTATTATTTGATAACGCATTGGCCGAACCAAAAAGGGTACCCTATTTTTCAAATTCGTCCTTGAGACAAACGTACCACTTTTCCAAGTTCAATGCAGTATTTGCCTAGAATACATTGTAGAAGGGAAAAGGACGGATAGATAACCAACGCAAATCACGTCTCACATTGTTTCTAAAAATAAAACTAACTTGCTAGCTTTGCCCTTAGGCGATTTTCAAAAATACGAGGACAAGTTAGAAAATATGGACACTACGGTTAGAAAACACGCTTAGCTCTTATTGCGAATGACGTAATTCTAGACGTGTTACGAGAGACTCTCGTATTTAGCTTGAAAGTACGTTGAAAAAGAATTGAACAGGAGGTAGTTTAAAAATAAACAACTAACATAGAAAAAAAGATAGAATTTTGAACCAAGCCACTTAGCCCCATAAAAATCATATATTCGTGTACCTGAAGACTTGCTGACCAAGAAAATGTTGTTAGTTATCTAAATAGTCCATTAAATAATCAAATATGGGTAATAATACATAGAGAATCGGAGATACTGTCAGGTCAAGTCATGTCTGCTTAGATTGGATAGCATATTTTTTTGGGAAAAAAATTAGGTGAAAGAAAGGCTAAGATAGTACGATGAAGTGGATTGGATGAAATTTGAAGGAAGCCGAAATATTATTGGCTAACCTAAATATACAAATCTAGTTGGTAATAGTAACACATAGAGGTTTGAGATATTTAAAAAAAATAAAGTTTCATTCAAAAAGAGATGCTTGGTCTCATTGGCCAAAGCCTTTTACTTTAACGAAATAGTAGGCTGCTCGCTGCCATTTTTTCAAAATATTCTGAGGAACAAGCAGCGATGAGCAGACTTGTGCTTTGTTTTAAATTAACTAACAACAGAAAGCAGTCTGAACAGAGGCAGTGATGAAAGTGTGCCATATTCTATTGCATAATTCATCGTTACTTGTTTATATTTCCTTGATATGTGGTAAGATTGATTTTATTGACTTTTTAATTTAAAAAGGTTGTGTGAAAAAAAGAAAAGGCCATGTAAAAGATTGTAATTAAATGGTTCCATGGCAGACTTAGGCATAGCCTAGATGTTGATCCATCATGTAAGGGACTATCTAAGAAGTTTAAAACTACAGGACGATATATATGATGGTCATACAGGAACATTACACCTATCTTATTGCATGGAAAAGATTACTGCAGGAATGACAGAGGCGTAACATCCATTAGGGAAGAGAAAAGAAAACTGGTACCATTTGTTCCATCCAACTAAAGTGGAGAAGCAGAGTTGTCAGAGAGAGCTGACCATGTTCTTTTGTATGTTTACATGTAAATTAGGAGGAATTAGTTTGATATTAAGACAGAACCATAACTTGCATTGACAGGGGTTCCTGCTGGCACTTGTCTGGTGCTGGTACTCGATGATAGAGAAATTCAGCACGATTTCTAAGAGTCTCTGGTACCTGTTGGTATTAAAGAAGTTCAAGACCAGAGGAGACTGAAGTGTTTGGCCAAACCAACTGCAACTGCTGTGATTCCAGGATCCAGATAAGTGCAATATCTGGCCTGGGACAACTTATCACGACTAAAGAAAAATCTCCTGTATAGACCAAAACGTTCCTCCAAAAGACTAACATAAACAATTCTTGTGAAACAAAAGAACATTGGGTTGATGTAAATCCCCAACCTGCATCTCAGTACCAGTAGTTAAATAGAGTAATTATCATCAACTTGAAAATTTGTAACAATGTACTATTGACATATTGTCTGTTGTATGTAAATATCTTTATATATATTTGTAAATATATCTATCCATCTAAATTGATTCTCATTGAACTGTAGTCCTGACCAAAACAACTTTAGGCTCAGGACCAATAAAGTTTAACAAAAGAAATTTTAAATATAAAATTTAACAGCTGGAGTTAGTTGAGTTTATCATAGTATTTATTATATGTTTGTATATGTTTTTGTATTGAGATTCTTTAACAACACTCTTACAATACCCTAGACACTTTATGTAGCTTTCAGTCACGCTAGTCAAGAAAGAATATAACTTAGAGTGAGATCGTAGGGTGGTAACAAGAAAGGTACTCTGTAACACAGTTGTCCATTGTTTACCTCAGAGACCTTCACCGTTGATCTCACTCAAGTACAACTATATGCACACCATTCTTCTCAACATCTAAACCCACCACAGATGGCAATATCCCAATCCTTTGGTATGGTCTTGTTGCACCACGCTGCCTGTAGGACCCTTAAGAGTAATAGGTCGCCTGATGCTCCCATGTACTTAACCATTTCTGGTGTTATACCATCATGCCCTGCTGCTTTGCCCATCTTGATTTTCTCCAGTGCTGCCTTCAGTTCTTCCATCTTTGTCATCTTCATCACCATTGGTTTCCTCTTCTGTGCTAGTGGTTATCATTTCTGATGCTTGACCTTGCTCACCATCCAGGAGTTCTGAGAAATTTTCTTTCCATCTTTCCATTACTTCCTTCGGGGCAGTAAGCAGTTTGCCTTGCTTGTCCTTTATAAATTTGAGAGGGCATTGTTTTTCCTTCCTCATGTTCTTTAGGGTCTTATAGAACAATTTCTGGTTTTCTTGCGCATCTTTTTCTAGCTTTTCTCCAAATTCTTCTCAGGACTTCTGTTTTGCTGCTAGCACCTTGTTCTTTACTTCTGTTCTAAGTATCACTTATTCTCTATATTTCTCTATTTGTCCTGCTGTTTTTCATTCATTCATAACCCTCCATTCCCAAAGGAGCATAGGCCTTCAACAAACACATGCCAAGTCCTCCTGTCCCGTGTTACTATCAGTGCCTGCTGTTTTTAGCTCCTAAGTATTGTTTCCATGCCATTTTCTTCTCTCTTATTTTCTCTTTGACTTCCTCTGTCCACCAAGGTGTCCTCTTTCTCTGGTTCCCAAGTCGGACTTCACCACATGCTTCTGCAGCAGCTGTCTTTATGATGACCTTGAATTTAAGCCAGAGGGTTTCCAAGTCATCAGGTTGTTCTTCTGTGTTTCTCACCGCTGTAGCAATAAGCCCCTGATATCTGGTCTTAATTTCTGGCTCTCTCAGCTTGTAGGTCTTAATGCTCATTTCTCCCGTTCGTTTACTTGGTTTCTTGCGTGATGTTGGGCAGTTCCTAGGCTGAGCAACTCTTTCAGTTGTTCTTTTGATTGCAAGCAGGTAGTGATCACTTCCAATCTCTGGCCCCCTCCAGACTCTAGCATCCCGGACATATTTGAATGAGCTCCTCCTAACAATGGCACAGTCGATCACTGACTTCTCATTCTTTGTTGGTTCACATCTAGTGTATGCATGTATGCGCTTATGGGGGAACTTTGTGTTTGTAATGATCAGATTCTGCTCACTGCATAATCTAAGGAGTCGCTTTCCATTGTCATTGAGAGTATCTTCTCCATATCTTCCGATAACTCCACCCCATCTATCACGGTCATTTCCAACTCTGGCATTGAAATCTCCGAGCATGATAATTTCATCTTGGCAGTCATCCACTGTCCTTTGAAGCAGCTCGAAGAATTCCTCCTTGACCTCTGTTCTCTCATCCTCATTTGGCCCATACACTATGACTAGGCTGACTATGGTTTCTCCTTCTTTTAGTTTTACAACCATAATGCGCTCCGAGACAAAGTTCCATCCCTTGATATTATCTTTCTGGTTTTTCTTGAACTGCTCCACGAGAATCATCTCCTTCAGCCCTTCAAAAGATTCATCAAAGGTGCTGAGAGATCCCCACTTCTCCAAGTACGTTTCTAATCGTGTAGTAAACTATCGAAAATATTCATCTTTCTGTCTTTTTGCCTCACGGAACTTACCACGAAAAGTCTCTGCTTACTTACTTACTTACTTAGTCGTTCTCCTTCTACCGTGAGGTGTAGAGGTTTGGAAGAGAGAGCGCCAGACCATTCTATCAGCTGTCTTCTTCCTGGCCTGGTTCCATTCTAGTCCTTGGTCCTTTAAAGATTGTCTAATGTTGTCCTCCCAGCGGACTCTGGTTCGTTCTGGGGGTCTGGATCCCTGGCTCTTTGTTTCCCATGCTTGTCGTGGTAGCCGATCTTCTCTCATTCTGCAGACATGGCCAAACCATTTTAGTTGGGACTGTGAAAAGTCTGTGCATTGAGCATAAAATACTGAAGAAGAGCTTTCTTCAACATGTCGTAGCTGTTTTGTTCTTCCGTGGACATCTTGAGAAACACGTCATAAGCAGATCCCCTCAGACTCTGGGATAGCTTCATGTTGTATCTCTCCCTCTTAGCAAATGCCCTCTCGGCCTGTTCCTTCTTTTCTTGGAATGCCCTCTCCTTTTCTAATTATGATAAGGTACTGTAAATCAGTGTAACTGTTATTGTACTGTTACAATTTTGGGATTTTATTTTATTGTAATTTATCGTTATTTTATTATTTAAGTAATATTTAAGATACATGTGAGAATAAATGGATTCAGTATGGAAGATGAGAGAAAGGAAAGGCAGAATGTTACACGGTCCTGCGTGCCCAATTCTAAACCCTTTGAAAATAAAGTTCGTTCGTTCTCTGCGGCTTCGTGTTCTGCTTTGGCTTTTTCGTGCTCTCTGGCCAGTTTTCTTTCCTGGCGCTCCACGGCTTTCTCTGCCTCCATCCGGTCTTTATCCTCTTTATCTTTTCCTTCCTGTTCTCTCGCCAAAGTAAGGACGAAGTCAGAAAGTTCTTTGCATGAAAACCAGAGTTCGCGGCCTAGATTAAGATAAATAGCATGGAGGTTTTGGGATTCTGCTATTCTGAGCGAAAAGTCTGTTTACAAAGCTACACAAATGCACAACAGCTGCTAACACTAAACACCAAATTTACAACACTTAATTTGCCACACCAAGTGAACTTCTTATCTCTTTAACTTTAACTTTAGTTTACAAGAAATTTTGTTTCTTTCAATTGTTCAATTATTCTTTACAAAGTTATTTTTACTGTTATTTATACATACAATGAATGTTCAGTCTTACTATAACACACTCTCTTGACGATATTCTTCCAGTAAATCTGAAATTTATGTCAGTCGTCTAGGGGAATTACTAGACAGGTTCTATAATCCGGGACAAGTCGCCCAATTGTGAGTTATCAGAAATGCTTTTCCGAGTTCACTAATCCCGACACGAGTCGCCCAACTGTGACGGTATTGCCTCCCCTGCTTTGCAGTAGTGGTCCAACAGTGACCAAACTCAAGAGTATCTAATAAAGGCTTTAATGGAGTCTATTTGTACACAAGATTACTCTTGGCAGAAATGTAGATAGAAGAGTAGTAAAGCTTCTATCACATGGGAGTCTTCACAAGAAATTCAGGTAAGCGGAAACAAAGCTGGCTGTCGCTTAGCACGTTAATTCTGTAACCTGCCGACCACTTTTGTGAAGAATTTAAGCACTTATTTATCAGCTCGTTAAGGTAGTAGGATACCCAAAAATGTTTTAAAAAAATAAAAATCCAACAATTTTCATTTTCATGCTTTAAATCATCGCCAACATGTTCTTGTACTAAGAATAATTCATAGAAGCTTAGAGATACTCTGGTATGATAGGAATCAGTGTTTTTCTACACATACCCCCTTGAGTGATTTGCATAGCAACCAATGTTTATAGTTGGTTAACATGTGAATAATGACCCAACATGAAGGTGCGTAATTGTAAAACTGCAAAATTATAATTATACTGAGGCAACAGGAAAAAGATATTTATAACTTTTCCAAGGGAAATCACTCAATGATTTCTTATGAATTTTTCAAAAGTGTGTGTCTAGAAAGCTTTGATGGTAAATTTCAACATTTGTTACATGCATTGTGCATTTTCACTCACATAAACTCTATTTATTGCTAGTTTTATACTGATTCTGTATAATAGTAGTTAACAGAGCTTCTTTTGTTCACAATGGGAAATAAGACAACGACTGGGAGGCGTGTTAAACTAAGTTCCTTGGAAATCGGTACACCAACAAACCGTTGCCTGAAAATGAGACACCTATTGTCGATAGTGACGCTATAAAGCCTCTGTGTTCCTCAGCAAAGAAAATAAAGGTCCAAGAAAGTGAAGGACAAGCTAAAAATGACAACAGAGGAAATGGGTTTATCCTTATGGATGTAAAACTGCTGTTTGGGTTTTTATGCGCCAACTTTAGATGTGACAAATGTTATCAGTACTCACTGACTTGTGAGATCGTCGAAGAGATTCGGAATGGCTTTTGTCATGAAATCAGTATCAAGTGCAAAAACTGTGGCCAATTTCAATACTTCTGATGTTTCATCTTCTGCTACTCACAAACACAAAGAAGTAATTGTGCGAATGGTGGCATTTGTGCGTTCAATTGGGAAAGGCCACAGTGCATTGCAGAATTGTTCGATATACATGAACACAAGTAAACCCATGGCAAAGAAAGCATAAGGAGAACGCTGCACAGGATCTATTCAGCAAGTAGGACATTGCAATAGAAAGACCCTGAGAGCACTGAAAAGGGGATTCATAGACACTGCAACTGCAGTAGAAGGAGACTGATAAGGGTGTGCCAAAATGCCCGGTTAAACCAACGACTGGCCACCAAAAATGATAAGGGTGGATTTGAGCTGAAATGATAATGGTGCGCCAGAAAAAATGCCAGGTACGTTAGCTCCGTTATAAGATTGACGACCACTTGCCACCCCTATCGACACCTGGTATTAAAGTGCAAGATGTAGGTGTCTTCTCTGATTTAGAATGTTGCTGTGTGTGTTGCAGTAGAACAGTTCACAGGGTACACCACAGGCAACATGACGTGTAGAGTCATAGAAATGGTAACTTCGCTTTAGTTTTATACCATTTATTGCACGCCACAAAACAGTCATGATATTTATGTCATCATCAGCACAGTGTAACGAATGCAGCATTCAAAATCATGTTAACTGATAGTCATGTAGGATTCAATACTCCATAGTTGTATGGTAAACAGATATCATAAAGTTCTGGTTCGTGAAGCTTTATAAATAATATATATATAACTTCTGCAACAGTGTCAGCTGCAGATCTTCAATGATCATAGACAATAATAATTATTCCCTTCCTGATGCTAGCAGATCAGATGTATACAATAAGTCCGTTTACTGTCTGCACGTGAATAGCATACATGGATTACAGGTCAGCTCGACCTTTATAACCTTCCTAAGTCTAACCATCTGACTTGGACGTGATCTCTGATATAACGAATCCTGGAACACAGACAATAGTCTTGTTGGTCTAGAGCGACCCATATATATATAACTAGTTCAGGTATAAAGATACCGGTGACTTAATCCTAGTCAAAGTACCTCTCCATTTTGAATCACACAGGCGAGCAAAAAGGCGACAAAATGACGAACCTCTAGATGATAGCATAAAGTTCGATACAAGAGGAATTACCTTATTTCGGAAAATCAACCATGAACATATGCCTCCAGGCAGGCTTGAATAATACTGGGAAATAGTCTAGTTAGCTAACTAACTCACAAAGACAATGTATTTCCCTCAGAAAATCACAAGACGCAGGTCGCGTCTGCTCGCTACTTAGACCATTTCTAAACTGCCCGAGCTGGGCGGAACAACAAACGAAAACCAAGTCGAGACATGCGCAGAGCGACAATCTCTGAGTCGCCGTTCACAATAAGACGATTCTAAGAACATTCGAGATAAAAGTCTTATACAGTCGCGCCTTTTATGGTCATGAACAGAAGCGTTAAGAAAGGTTTCAGGCATCTACAACAGTTGACTGATACTACCAAATAAGGAGATATGGTCACGCTTCGTTCAAGAAATTATAGACCGAACGTGTCTCTATACAAGAGAAGGCAAACTCCTAAAAAATTGTAGTCTCGATAACTCGGATTATGTCCCTTTGACTGTAAAAAACATAATACACACTTCAGTCAAAAAATGATCATACATACGAAAGATGATCATACAAAGGCTTTGAAAAAAGTAATTATTTGTGCGTAACATTACCGCACCCTCCCGGGAAAAAAAAAATGAAACATTTTTTTTTTTTTAAATCCTGGAGCCGGAAAAATCTAGGCTCCTAACGCACGTATGATGCGCGGATATATACCTAACAAATTAGCTCAACGCATGGAGCGACACTGAGATCATATCTCAGATCCTTAGAGAAAAAATTTATATATTCCAGGAAGGTGCCACCAACACACGCCACAATGATGGCAACATCATAATGAAAATCAAATTATTCTCATACCAATATATGAAATTAAATATATTATTATGATATCATACAATGTGTTGTGCAAACAGCGGTGTAATATATTAATATACCGCACTATTTTATTACATTATATAAAGCAACAGTAATTAATAAGTAATACATGTGTTGATCTTCGTTGACATAAAACATTCAATAGAAGAAGATGTGGACATCATCCGCTCCCAATCTAGGACAGGACTTGATATACTCAAAGTTCCACAATGGACACAATCTCGCATCTTCAATGATGTGCTGCGAAAATATCAATAACACAAATCTTAAAGACAACTGGTAAATCTCTTAATACAATTATGCAAATATATTGTTTAAATGTGGCCGAGTGATCTTTTGGCCCGTATATCACTAACTTGTAACTTCAGAATAGACCATACCATAGCCAATAACTCACGGTCTAAAACCGAGTAATTCTTTTCTGCAGCATTTAATTTCCTAGAGATATACATCACCGGATGCAGAGTATCAGAATACTCCTGCATTAGTGCTGCCCCAATCCCAGTTGACGAGGCGTCACTTCGAAGAACAAAAGTCTTCTCAATAGTAGGTAACCTAAGAATAGGTGGAGATGAAAATAGGGCTTTAACCTGGTCCAATGAGGATTGACATTCTTTAGACCAGCGGATCAGATTAGGCGACCCTTTCTTCAATAAAGTAGAAAGCGGTGCCATAATGGAGGACAGATTCGGAACGAATCGTCCGTAGAATTGGATCAAACCTAATAGACTCCTTACTTGTTTCTTCGTCTTAGGGACCGAAATGTTAAGTATTTTTGAAACATTGTGGTCCTCTGTCTTTAAAAGACCACGACCAACACGATGACCTAGGAAAGAAATCTCACTAAATCCTATAAAGGCTTTAGAGGGTTTTGCAGTCAAGTTATACTCGTGAAGAGTGGACAGTAATTCGTATAAACCCAAATAGTGATCTTCCCAGGAATCACTGAATAGACAGATATCATCTAGGTATGCTATGACATCTGTACGATATGCGAGAATTCGCCGCATCATGCGTACGAATGTAGCAGGGGCGTTCATAAGACCAAAAGGCATGAAATTCCATTGGAATAAACCCCTAGGTGTAGAAAAAGCTGTAAAAGGTTTGGCACGTTCAGTTAGAGGAACTTGCCAATAACCTTTAGACAAATCTAGTTTGGTAAAGAATCTAGAATTAGAAAGTTTATTGAGTAGTTCTTCTAATGAAGGCATAGGTTCAGCATCGAACTTCGTAACTTGGTTCAATTTGCGATAATCTACGCAAATGCGAATGTTATTATCCTTCTTTCGAACAATAACCATAGATGAAGAGTATGCTGAAGTGGATGGTTCAATGATTTCCAAACGTATCATTTCATCCAATTCTTTTTCGACTTGAGACTGGAAATGGATAGGTATTGGATAGGGTCTGACTCTGATAGGATTATGATCAGTTAGCACAATGTCATGTTCAATGACATGTGTGTGTCCCGGGATGTCTGTAAGAACATCCTGAAATGTTTACAACATCGAAGAAACTTGTCGATGTTCCTCAGCGGAAAGATTTGGAGAAACGGTCACGTTTTTCCAAGATTCCGTAGAATAAAGTGGGACCATAGAAAGAGGAAGATTGACATCAGAAAAAGTAGTTTCCTCATCCTGTATAACTGACAGCGATGAGTACTGACCATGAGGTACTTGAGAATTGTCCGTTGCCTGGAAAATAGGCTGCAAATAGTCAGGTCTTTCATAAAATTCCGTGAGCATATTTATGTGGAAAGTTTTATGCTTTCCATCAATATCGACAACATAGTCGACATCAGAAATTTTGGAGACTATTGCATATGGACCTTTCCATGCAATTAGAAGTCTGTTCTCCCTTGAAGGAAGTAGAACGAGAGCTTTGTCACCTGGACAAAGTTGTCGTAGACATCTATTCTTATTTGCAAACTGCCTTGCCTTTTCTTTAGCAAATTCGGAAGACGAAGTTGCTAGTTTGCATGCCTCGATGATCTTTTGCCTAAGAGCAATGACGTACTCATAAGAAGATTGAGTTTCATCGCTAATATTATCGGCAGTGATTAGATCGTGAAGTAAAGACATAGGGCCGCGCGATTGCGCGCCAAAGACAAGTTCAAAAGGAGAAAACCCCGTATGTTCATTGGGGACCTCTCTATACGCAAAGAGAGCCGCGGGTAAGACCCTGTCCCAATCCTGAGGATGATCCTCAGTTATTTTACCAAGTAAAGTTTTCAGAGTCCTATTTAAACGTTCGACTAACCCATTAGACATTGGGTGATAGATACTGCTGAGAGACCTTTTAATGTGTAGCATAGACATTACCTGTGACATAGTGTCTGATATAAGTTGAGTGCCATGGTCTGACAATATTTCTCCGGGAAAACCCAAGCGAGAAAATATCAGCCAAAGAGCGTCTGCGATGTCAGCAGTTGAGATGCTCTTGAGAGGTATTGCCTCTGGCCAACGTGTGCACATATCGACACATGTAAGGATAAATTGATGTCCTCTAGCCGACTTAATTCTAAGAGGACCGATAATATCTATTGCCATTTTTTGAAAAGGGCGAATAGGAATGTCAGCAGCCTGGATAGGCGCAGCATGTCGTGGTCCTTTAGATTTGACCTCCTGACATACTTTGCAAGAGCGACAGTACATTCGTATGTCCTTGCTCACAAATGGCCAAAAGAAAGCCGCAAGAACTCTCGACTTTGTACGGGAAAAACCCATATGTCCAGCACATTGCGAGTCATGAGCATGTTGCAATATTTGCAATCTCATGCTCTTAGGCACAAGAATTTGTGAATGAGTGGACGTAGTCGAGTCTTGTACCATACGTACAAGTACGCCGTTCTTCATAGAAATCCAAGATTTTCTATTAGTATTTTGATTAGGATCACCTTTTTTTGCTAGAATGAAGAATTTTTGTAAAGAATGATCTTCTTCTTGCAATTTGATAAATGAGTCACGTGTAATAGTCAAGTGACTATCTTGGTCATTTACTTCATAATTATTAGTTAATGAAGTTTGAGGTGGATCCAGAGCATGTGCTCTTGTGACCACCGCATTGGTAGCTTCAATGTTTTGCTCTTCCCAAACAGCAATCTGCTGTGGGGTACATTCCCTAACTCCGTGAATACGACCAATAATAAGGTCCGCAATAGGGTTTGGAAGTAGACACGCGTGGACCTCTCCCGTGAAGAAAGGAGTAGCAATGTGTATTATAGCAGTAGGATACTTTTCCAACGTGCCACCAAATGTGACACATTTGATGACCTTTCCTGTAGCACAGGATGGATCTACAAGAGATTGCCTAACCCCGACAGTAGTACATCCAGAGTCAAACAACACTGAGACTGGATTACTATTTACAAGCCCCTTATGTAATATAAGAGAACCTCTCCCATTATGAGCAACATTAGCAGGAAGAGCGGGCAAAGGATGACCACAGCTTAAAGTACTAACGGTCTTTGGGTCAAATAAAGTACTGCATTGGATACATTTATTTGCTCTACCAAAATCAAAAGATGGGCATCCGATAGCATTATGGTCTTTATTATCATTAACCTGTTTATCTACTCCCTGAGATTCTTGTTGAACAGAGTTTGTCTGTTGATATCTTTTTCTCTTATGTTGCAATCTACCGCGACCATTATTGCCTCTGCAATTATCATTAAAGTCCCTACTGTAATTTTTATCCTGGTTTGAGTTCCAGTTTCCATAACTGTCATTACCATCTCTATACTGTTGAGAACCTCTATTATCCTGGTATTGAGGTCTCTGAGAAAAATATTTTCCTCTATACCGATTACCTTTGTGAAAATTTCTAAAGTTAACCGGAGTAGAATAACGTGTAGTATTAGGATGTCTCCAGTTCTGGGAAGAAGAATCACCCTGGAATTGATTACTATGATTCTGGGCATAATTATGGTTACTCTTTTTATTGAAATTTTGCTGGCTACCCTGAAATTTACGCATAAAATTTGGGCCATAAGGTGCTGCCGAAGCAACTGGCAGACCTTCTTTTACTTTAGAGTTGCTAATGGTTATGTGGGGATGCGCAGTGACATACTGGCTACAGTATTCTTCCATTTCTTTTATGTTTTTAGGCTTACGCTCATGAAGAAAAGAAAGAAAAGCTTCATTAACAGAAGACATAACCTTGTCTCTAAGTAGTAAGTCCATAAGAGCTTCAAATGTACTCTCTGTTTTAGACAACTCAACCCATCGTAAAAAAGTAAGACGGATGCCTGAGATGAATTCAGAGAATTCAACTCCAGTTTCTGGTAACATGTTTTTAAATTTAAGACGATATCCGTCCTCGTTAAGTTGGTACTTCTTTAACAATGCCGCCCTGACAACCTCATAGTTGTTCTTGTCAGGCACATCTACCATACCCAATAAAGTCAAAGCATCACCTCTAAGTATCTTGGACAGATGATAAACATATAATGTTTTATCTATATTATGCACCTTACATGCACTTTCAAATCTATCTAGATAAAATGTTATATCATCAATTGAAGCATTGAATGCTGGTAAATTAAGCTTGAAATCAACAGCATTAGACTTATTAGCAGATGATACCTTATTAGCATCATTAGCATTACTAGATAACTTCAACTTTTCTAACTCCAAAGCTAAGAGTTTTTCTTCATGCTCCATTTTTGCTTTTCTCTCATCAGCTTCTCTTTGTAACCTTCTTTCTTCAGCCTCAGCCTGTAACTTTCTTTCTTCAGCCTCAGCCTGTAACTTTCTTTCTTCAGCTTGAGCTTGTTTTTCTAATCTTTTATTTTCAGCCTCTATTTCAAGTCTCTTATTTTCAGCTTCTTTTTCAAGTCTCTTATTTCAACCTCAGCCTGAAGTCTCTTCTCCTGAGATTCTGCTTCTCTTTTTTGTTTTTCCATTTCCATTTGTAATCTCTTTTCATCTACCTGCATCTGCAGTTTTAAATTTTCAGCATCTATTCTCTTTTGTTCAGTTAGTTCTTTCATTTTCTTTTCCTCCGACTTCAATGCCTTGGCATATTGAACAGTCGCAAATTCTTCTAATTTATCACCTGTCTTCCCAAGGGCTTTACCCTGCTCAATAAAGTACTCAAATGTAGACATGATGTCTAAAATGTGAGTACAGAACCTGAAATAATTAATTATCTTATTTCAATCTTAATAGCAACAAGACTTAATAAAGTGCTTGTATAATCAATATGTTTACTCCAATCTCTGTGGGAAACAAGACTTGACACCAACTTGTATTATCAAATGTATAATAATATCACAAGTCACCTCTTAATTATCAGTGCACTACACAAATCAGTGCATAACCATCAGTTATTTATCATAACTGCACTACAATAGTGCATAAGCAAAAAACCACCAGTTAGTTATGATAAGTGCACTATAGATCAATAGTGCATGAGCATATATGTAACAATAGTGAAAGCTAACTATGCAAGAACTATGCAAACAATAACAAGACAATGTAAACAATAACAAAGGTCACCAACAATGTAAACAATAACAAAGATCAAAGTCAAATGTAAACAACAACAAAGATCAAAGTCAATGTAAACAAAAACAAAGATCAGAGTCAATGTAAACAATAACAAAGATCAAACAATATGAAAACATTCGCATAAGTCAAATAAATAAACAGCGAAACTAAAAAGAAATATGCGAAAATATGACAAACAAATGACGCTACAGTGTATACACAAAAATATACGTAAAGAACTGAATAATAGAAAAGGGGAGACCTACAAATACAAACAATCGAAATCGAAACTAAAAAACACAAAGAAAGAGAGAAAAGAAAAAGAAAAAAAAAATATACAAGAAACAAAAATAAAGCACAACTCGTCACAACTAAACAGATATAGCAACGATTGTCGCTAGCAAATTTCACAGTAGGAAATTCGCACAGTCCCTAACGAAAACGCTAACAGTAGAACCTCTGTGACGTGGTATCTTCTACTGAAAGACACCGCCCAACCGAGAAAACCCGCTGAATATAAACATATAAATATACAAATACAAATAACATATAACATATAAACATGTAAATAGTGTGAAAATGTGATAGACAGAAGGCTCAGTTAGAACATAAGGGCACAGTTCACAAACAAAACAGGCCACTTAACTTCTATATGTCCCAAACGTCAGCACGGTGCAGAACAGGATGTCGTCAGCATTCTGAGGATAAAGATCCAACGTTGATTAACATCTGCTCCCATAGACAGCCATGACGAGGGAAATGAGCTTCTGACAGGAAACAGTTTCTGAACTTGACCTTCTGAATTCGCAACAGTACCTCTGAGACCGGAACAGTTGTTACGGCACTTGTCCTTCTTCTTAACAGATCAGGAAATCCATTCGCTCGGTACTTGTCCTTCTAGTTGTAGACAAACTTCAATACTGCCGAGCAGCGCCGGGTAGTTTCAAAATATCAACAACTGTCAGTAATGCCGCGTCTTTCAAAAAAAATTTCATCAAAGGTGATGAATAGAAACTGCAACGTTGTCTTGTAGTCTGCTGATGATGTCTGGGTTTGTTGACCCCCTTGATAGCTGGTATCAGAGTAAACCAACATATGGCCACCAAAAATGATAAGGGTGTGCCAAAATGCCCGGTTAAACCAACGACTGGCCACCAAAAATGATAAGGGTGGATTTGAGCTGAAATGATAATGGTGCGCCAGAAAAAATGCCAGGTACGTTAGCTCCGTTATAAGATTGACGACCACTTGCCACCCCTATCGACACCTGGTATTAAAGTGCAAGATGTAGGTGTCTTCTCTGATTTAGAATGTTGCTGTGTGTGTTGCAGTAGAACAGTTCACAGGGTACACCACAGGCAACATGACGTGTAGAGTCATAGAAATGGTAACTTCGCTTTAGTTTTATACCATTTATTGCACGCCACAAAACAGTCATGATATTTATGTCATCATCAGCACAGTGTAACGAATGCAGCATTCAAAATCATGTTAACTGATAGTCATGTAGGATTCAATACTCCATAGTTGTATGGTAAACAGATATCATAAAGTTCTGGTTCGTGAAGCTTTATAAATAATATATATAACTTCTGCAACAGTGTCAGCTGCAGATCTTCAATGATCATAGACAATAATAATTATTCCCTTCCTGATGCTAGCAGATCAGATGTATACAATAAGTCCGTTTACTGTCTGCACGTGAATAGCATACATGGATTACAGGTCAGCTCGACCTTTATAACCTTCCTAAGTCTAACCATCTGACTTGGACGTGATCTCTGATATAACGAATCCTGGAACACAGACAATAGTCTTGTTGGTCTAGAGCGACTCATATATATATAACTAGTTCAGGTATAAAGATACCGGTGACTTAATCCTAGTCAAAGTACCTCTCCATTTTGAATCACACAGGCGAGCAAAAAGGCGACAAAATGACGAACCTCTAGATGATAGCATAAAGTTCGATACAAGAGGAATTACCTTATTTCGGAAAATCAACCATGAACATATGCCTCCAGGCAGGCTTGAATAATACTGGGAAATAGTCTAGTTAGCTAACTAACTCACAAAGACAATGTATTTCCCTCAGAAAATCACAAGACGCAGGTCGCGTCTGTTCGCTACTTAGACCATTTCTAAACTGCCCGAGCTGGGCGGAACAACAAACGAAAACCAAGTCGAGACATGCGCAGAGCGACAATCTCTGAGTCGCCGTTCACAATAAGACGATTCTAAGAACATTCGAGATAAAAGTCTTATACAGTCGCGCCTTTTATGGTCATGAACAGAAGCGTTAAGAAAGGTTTCAGGCATCTACAACAGTTGACTGATACTACCAAATAAGGAGATATGGTCACGCTTCGTTCAAGAAATTATAGACCGAACGTGTCTCTATACAAGAGAAGGCAAACTCCTAAAAAATTGTAGTCTCGATAACTCGGATTATGTCCCTTTGACTGTAAAAAACATAATACACACTTCAGTCAAAAAATGATCATACATACGAAAAATGATCATACAAAGGCTTTGAAAAAAGTAATTATTTGTGCGTAACAGAGACCTTTATTCAACAGGAGCTCATTAAACTTCATTTTGTGAGTTCTTTTTCTGTTTTTCTTTGTTTTCTCGGAATTGTCTTTTTAACATAATTGGTGATCTTTGAAACAAGATATCTCTGGATCTGTACATTCAATTGACATGAAAATTAAAACAGTTGGTTGTCATAAAATCTTACAGATTCTGACCTAAATTGGATACAATTGAATTCAAAGTTTTAGTTTTATGACCATCTTGCATATGTAATGAGGCACAAATATCAAACATTCCAGAAATATAAATTTTGAAAATTCATTAAAAATTAACCTTTCTGTCAATGTGTCATTTTAGTTCATGACCTTACGCTATATATAATGATTCCATTTGCCAAGTATCAGTCAGATCCTTGTACAAATAACATAGTTATGATGTTTTAAAAAAGGTGTATAATTTATTCATTACGGCGGCCATATTGGATAGCTAATTTGCATAATTTTTGAGGTCATTATGTGGACACAAAGTTTAAGTCCATACTAACACTATACCCATGGTTGTTTGATTCTGAAAGGAAAATTTGAGTTTTTTACCCTATCAAGGTATCCTACTACCTTAAGCCTTCACCCCTTTATCCAAGTATAGCTCTGTTTAGAACGTATGGAGTAATTTGTGATAAGAGGTATTGATTTTACTAAATATAGGCTATCCTTGACAAATAGATGTATCAGAGGATACCAGGATGGTGCCAGATAAGAGACTGGTCTTATAAGTAATACCCCCTTCTCTGAAAAGAGCAAGGGTGTATAGATAATCCAGGTGAGGTCAGACTATGTAAGTTCCCAGAGTAAAGACTGATGATGATGAAGTTCTCTGGGTCCCTAACTGTCACTCCTTTAGATCTCACCAGGACTAAGGAATCTGTGTGGTGTGTTATAGCAAGGTGTCTAGGTTAATGTATTAAATGTATTTAATTTCAAAACAGAACTTTAACTCAATGAAAATTAAGTAAATAAGACTGTTTGAAAAGTTTAGATATATATAGAGATATATACAATTTAATGTTCCTGTACCTCAAACTTTTGGGTCAGGAATTCTCAAAATCAAGAAATGTGTATTTACAAAATGGAACTAAATATGTTGGACACTCTGTCCTTGTCTTTTAAACAAAAGAGGTCACTGAAATGTCTACACCCAGTTCTTGTTTCTATGCTTGATAATACCACTATTCTGTAATTGGAAGGTCTGTTGTTTTCATCCCTCCAAGGTAAAGTTTATTGTGTGGAATTGGATTTGAATGAACTATCATGTGCCTGTTTTGATGGACTTATCATGAACTTTATTGATACAGTTGGCTCATAAGTATTCAGGTTCACCAAAACGTTGTGCCTCCTGGACGAAGATGAGGAGTTTAGCTGCAGGTTATAGTATGAGCGTTCAACTCCCTCGTGTTATTCTTCCCCAGGTTTCTGCAACAACTAGGTCTTTGTAATTCAACCATCAAGTAAGGAATCTTCACACACTCAAGCTAACAGTCAGTAAAGGCTCTAGTACTTGTGCACACAGTACAGACGGCAAAGGCTTGTCTTTTTGAAGCAGGTCAGCTTGGCATGGAAGCTTTCGATTTATGGCGGACTATACAAGACGTTTTTAATTTTTATCACCCTACCCCCAACCAATCAGAAGGCGAGTCAAAAAAAAAGCAACTATTTCCCGAAACTATAAACTTGAGCGATTTTTAAGCGTGTTTGTCTAATCTGACCGAATTTGTTTATTTTATATCTTATTTATTTGTGAACTGATTTTAATTATCAAAAGTGATAATTAAACGGCCAATTATTCTCTATCGTTCTATATAGCTTTCCTTTAGTTATTCCTTTGCGTTCAAATGGGGTTAATTTTTTTGTAATTAAATTTGATCTTAACCTGATATGAAAATATTACTAAATTAAATTTTATAAATTAAGATAATTTTTCTATGAGGGAATCTCTATGTGTATATGTTAAGCAATATCAGCGCTATAATTTGAGATATCCCTTTTATTTTAATTATCTTTAGTTATCAAGAAATAAATTATTTAAGTTCGGTCAAAAACTCAAAATAGGCATTATTTCCACTTCAACCAAAAATTTTCTTGTTCTACAAAAAGGCAGTAACGATTTGATTGGTTGTTAAATTTTTCTACGTCCTTCGATAAATATTGGGGTGGGTGTGTGAGAGAGGGGGGTAGTAACTTTTAACTTGTTTTCTTAAAAAAATTCAAATACTCTTAGTTAAATGTTGGAGGTAAATTTGACTAGACCCTCAGACAAATTTCAAATACTGTAGTTATTTATAGATTTTAAAAAAGTTAGTGTTGAGGACAGTTTCGCTGAGTTTATAGTCTGTTAAATGTACCTGTTTAAGTTTGGAGACATTATTTGTTAGATTCTTGATTAAAGGGGAGTCACTCATTTTTTACTTGGGTTGAAGTCAACAGTGGTTGTTATCCCACTTGTCTTTTAACCTAGTGGTCTAATTTTAGAACCTATGTCTTGTTACCTGACCATATATGGCTCGAGTGGTCAGTCTTTCCTGGAATGTTTAAATACCCCATCTGAACCTAACTCATGGGTCTTGCGTCTCACGACGCATGCGCAAGTTTTTTGTGGTGCGTGAAGGAAGTCTGTTTGTTAAAGAGTCGAGCTGTGGTTTTCAAACGGTCAAGATGTTTTTGGCGTCTTCGATCTGGCTTTATGCCTGGGGAAGGAAAGTCCTCTGTGTGTGACTACGATGTCTAAAGATTGTTTCTCCATATTATTCTAAGCGCCTAGGAGGCGAGTGTGTTTTTTGGTGTTTATTCTGAAGAGATGTCAAGGTAAATTATCCTTCAAATCACTTTCCTCTATTGCCAGAATTATGAATAACATGTGTTACCAGCTTAGTGACTTTTCCCTGGGCGGGAAAAAGTCCATTGAGAATAGTAGGATCTGAGCTCTCGAATTATGCTGACATTGTATGTATCGGGTCTGTGAATGCCCGAAGAGCTTTATACCACTTTGGACAAGGTCTGACATACCTTGTTTTGTCCAAGGAATCATAGAGGACACTGTATTTAGGGGCCCGCCATATTTCGCGGCCTGCTGTATACTAGAAAAATGTATCTGATTTGCTGGTGTCAGAGTAGAGCGGAACTAAGCTCATATATTTGAAGACCCGCTGGCAATGCGGGGTATTTTGCTGTAGCTGAAGAAAGAGAGATAGTTTGAGGTCAGCATCATTTACGCACAGCTTACTGATGAACTGTTGATGCAAACTGTAGTGAACTGTTGTTATGCTTACGATGTCCTGAGTTTTGTCAAATGACTGTATTTATATTGATGTCAGCATCCCTTGTAATCGTACTGCATTAAAGTGTTGAAAACGTCAGAGGTGTTACCAAGCTCCATGACTTTCTACGTTGTGGTGCAAGAGTGTATTGTCCAGTAGATGACTGTCTTCCACGAACCTTCACACACCCATTCGCACTTTTTGATGTCTACTCACGCACCATTACTGTAACACTTCAACACTAGGAAGTCAAGATTGAATGTCAACATTATGGCGGCCAACCAGGGCCTACAACATTTAGTATGAACCTACTGTTACCACGAATACAGGACGTTACATCTATGGTGGTCAACGAACCGACCTTAACATTTGTGGTGAGCCAGCTTGATGGGGCTATAGTCGTGCTGACGTCAACTTCTTCGTAACTGAAAGTACCCGGCGCTGCCCGGTAGATTGTTGACATTGCAAAATTTCCTGAGCCTGAATAGTTCAGAAAGTCAAGTTCCAGTGCCATTGTTATTACTGGTATTCAGAATGTCAAGTTCCTATACCATCGTTGTTGCTGTAGTTCAGAAGGTCAAGTTCCGATACCATCGTTGTTGCTGTAGTTCAGAAGGCCAAGTTCCGGTACCATCGTTGTCGCCGTTATTTTGAAGGTCAAGTTCCGGTACCATCATTGTTACTATTGTTCAAAAGCAAGTTCAGATGTACCCTTCAGCGTTGGATCCTCTGATCCTCAGAATGCTGACTATAGTGCTTCATCGTTGCTGTTATTGACGATAGGATTGTCATAAGATAAGTGGCCTGTTTGGTATTGTGAACTGTGCCATTATATTGTGTAACTGAGCCTTCTTTACACATTCTTTATACTTTCTGTGTTTACATGTTTATATGTTACATGGTATTTATATGTTTATATTTCAGCGGGTTTTCTGTTGGGCGGTGTCTTGCGGTAGGATATCCCACTTAACTGAGGGTCTACTGTAAGCGTTCTCTAGGGACTTTTGCAAATTTCCCTTAGTGGAAATTGCTAGCAACATTTGTTGCTATTTTTGTTTAGTTGTGACAAGGTGTACTGTTAAACTCTTTCTTTGTGTAGTTGTTAACTCATACTGGCTACTAGTTGTTGAATCATGCTTTATTTGCTAAATGATGTGAATGTCCACCAGTGGATAAATGTAGATGTTGGGACTGGTGTAGTAAAGTATAACGATTGTCAACTCATCAAACCCAGCACAGTTTTGGTCATACAGGTCATCTTGTCCTGGAACGTGATGAGGCTCCGACAAGAATGTGAGTGTAAACAATGAGTGTGTATCTGAATGTCAGTACGCGAATGGTAGAATGATTCGATAGAGTTGACAGGTTGGTAGTACATCACTCATACTCACACTGTTCGAATTCAAGAAGTACTGGAACTACGGTGGTCTTTTTATAACATTTAATGGGACGCACACTTGGACAGTACGTGTATGGTTACAGGAACAAATGTCGACATAGACAGCATAATGTTGATCACAGGAATATCATCTTAAGTTAGCATTCATGCTTGGCAAATATCATAATGGAGCATTCGTAAATAAGCATTCAGCGTTCCATCATGTAAATCATCTGGCTTTACTGACTGGGCACGTCAGACCATAACCAATACATAGGAAGGCTCCTAGACCTAACCTCGTCTAGCGAATATTCCTTCACGTAAAGTTCAATATATATATATTTCATAATATAGGAATCCCAGACATGGGTTCTCACATGTAGCAGTGATCTCTTGGTTCATCGAGCGATAGTACAGGCATCCCTTTTTCTCACTCGATAAATACAAAGTATATGAATTTCAACATGGCTGTTCTCTCTCTCGTGAGCTTCACTCACTACAGAATATAGACCAAAATTAGTCATTCATTAAATGTCCTCATTTCTTCATAGGTTCTCTCATAGAGGTAATTGAATAATATCATACAATCCAGTGCTGATACATAGGAATGTCTTCTTCCTTTGAATGGATATTCTTTTCAAAAGTACCACTGTGCATCTGCTTATCAACAACGATGGCGAAGCCCAAGTTCATAATAAATTGTGGTTTTACCTTTTTATGCGAAATATAACTTTGCCATTCCTTGGCAAAAGAGAATAAACACTGGGGTAAAGTACATACAACATGTCTAAATGATTATCACTTTTCCCCATCCATATATAGATCACTATTTCGGCAAAAAGCCTGCTACAACAAAACTCGGCATCCTCACAGGATGACAGCCATGGATCACACCCTTTGCTAGCGATACTTCCGCTGCATAGCCTTTGACCTTTTCTAGCGACAACCAAATTAGTTCGACTTAGAAATGCAAAGATATCCATATATAAGACAGACTCGTCCTACTCATACAAACACTACGTATAAATTCAGGCCATAGATATACTGAAGCAAGAACAATCTATTCCTACCCAGCCACAGAATAAATCGCAGTAGGCCTAGAGTCGTCTGCGGAGTCCGATCGAAGATGACAGAACTATTTTCAAGGGAAGCAACCCAAAAATGACTTCTCCTTAAGCACTTAAAAAGGAAATACTTTGCTTACCAAAATATTTGCGAACATAATAAGAATATAAATGTATTATATTGCAAGATAGTAAAAATTGCCCTTTACAGTCTTACCACACCTCCCGGGAAAAAAAAAAAAAAAAATTTTTTTTTTTTTAAATACATCTAGGAGCACCGTAGAATAGGCTCACAACGCAAGAATACTGCGCAGATGAAAATATCAGGAATAACTATAATTCCTAATATGACTGGTGAGAATATATATCTCAAAATCTGAGAGAAATTGTTTCCCTACGAATAAATGTTTCCAGGAAGGTGTGATGTACGTATAATACAATTCTGGTAATTATACAATGCATACCAAAAATTCACACTACAATCTTAAATTTATGATTTATGAAGAAACAATCATCAAAGACCAGCGGTGAATTAACATCAATAAACCGCTAAGTAGCGATACCATCATTCTATTATTAAATTACAAATGTGTATCTTAGTAAAGAAACAAAAAATAACTGTTGTAAAGTTATACATATTAAAAAGATCCAATATTTAACAGTTAAGTGGCATCATGTGGGCATCTGGACAGAATGTCCGCCATCACATTTTCTGAACCACGGATAGCTCGTACCGAAAAATGAAAAGGTTGAAGAGCGATTGCGTATCGAGTTGATCTCGAGCTCTTCAAGTTTTTACTTTGGATAGCCGTAAGAGCTTTTTGGTCAGTTTCCACTACGAAATGCGCGCCCAGAAGGAATCTTTGGAGTTTGAGAATTGACCAAACCATTGCCAATAATTCACGGTCTAAAACCGAGTAATTCCTTTCTGCAGCATTAAGTTTTCTGGATATGTACATTACAGGATGCAGAGTTCCAGAGTACTCTTGCATTAGTGCCGCTCCAATCCCAGTGGATGAAGCGTCACTACGAAGAACAAATGTCTTATCTGTTGTAGGTAACACTAAAATAGGTGGTGATGAAAACATAGTTTTGATCTTCTCTAGTGAAGATTGGCATTCATGAGACCAGTGAACCATGTTAGGCGACCCTTTCTTTAATAGTGTAGAGAGAGGTGCCATGATAGAGGACAGATTCGGAATGAAACGTCCATAAAATTGTATGAGACCTAAAAGACTTCGCACTTGCTTTTTAGTCCTAGGGATAGAGATGTTAAGTATCTTAGTGATATTATGGTCTTCTGTCTTCAAGAAACCGTGACCTACTCGATGGCCTAAGAAAGCAATTTCGCTAAAGCCAATACAAGCTTTAGATGGTTTTGCTGTCAGGTTATACTCACGCAGAGTTGATAATAATTCAACTAATCCTGAATAGTGATCTTCCCAAGTATCGCTGAAAAGACAGATGTCGTCTAGATAAGCAATGACATCTGACCGATACGATAGGATTCGACGCATCATGCGTACAAATGTAGCTGGTGCGTTCATAAGGCCGAAAGGCATAAAATTCCATTGGAAAAGGCCTCTGGGAGTAGAGAAAGCGGTAAGAGGTTTGGCGCGTTCGGATAATGGAACTTGCCAATATCCTTTAGACAAATCAAGTTTAGTGAAAAAATGCGATTTAGAAAGACGAGTAAGTAACTCTTCTAGTAAAGGCATAGGTTCAGCATCGAACTTCGTAACTTGATTCAATTTGCGATAGTCAACGCAAAGACGTATGTTATTGTCTTTTTTTTGAACAATAACCATCGGCGAAGAATATGCAGAAGTGGATGGTTCGATTATTTGTAAATCTATCATTTCATCCAACTCCTTTTCAACCTGTGTTTGGAAATGTATAGGGATAGGATAAGGCCTAACCCTAATTGGAGTATGTTCAGTTAGAACAATGTCATGCTCAATGACATGAGTTTGTCCAGGGATGTCAGTGAGGACATCCTGAAATGTTTGTAACATAGACGAAACTTGTCGCCGTTCTCCTAGAGACAAATCAGGAGAAACAGTAACGTCTTTCCATGATTCACTAGAATGAAGTGGGATCATTGGAAGCGGGAGATTAACATCCGAAAAACTTGTTTCCTCATCCTGTATTACAGACAGTGATGAGTAATGACCATGTTTGACATGAGAATCGTCCGTTGCCTGGAAAATAGGCTGTAGATAGTCAGGACGTTCATGGAACTCCGTAAGCATATTGATGTGGAAGGTTTTATGCTTCCCGTTAATATCGACGATGTAGTCAACATCTGAAATTTTCGATATTATATCGTACGGACCTTTCCAACTAATAAGGAGTCTATTTTCACGACAAGGTAGCAAAACAAATGCTTTGTCACCAGGACAAAGTTGTCGTAAAGTTCTCTTCTTATTAGCAAATTGTCTTGCCTTCTGCTTAGCAAACTCAGAAGAGGACGTTGCCAATTTGCATGCTTCGATAATCTTTTGTCTCAGCGCGATGACATACTCGTAAGAAGATTTTGTGTCATCGTCAATATTGTCAGCTGTTATAAGATCATGCAGCAAAGACATTGGGCCGCGCGGTCGCGCGCCAAAGACAAGTTCAAAGGGCGAAAACCCTGTATGTTCATTGGGGACCTCTCTGTACGCGAAGAGGGCCGCGGGTAAAACCCTATCCCAATCCTGAGGATGATCCTCAGTTATCTTCCCTAATAAGTTCTTAAGTGTTCTATTTAGTCGCTCGACCATCCCATTGGACATAGGATGATAGATGCTACTCAAAGATCTCTCTATCTGTAGAGTAGACATTACTTGAGACATGGTATCCGATATCAGTTGGGTGCCATGATCTGATAATATTTCTCCGGGGAATCCCAGCCGAGAAAATATAAGCCAAAGAGCATCTGCAATGTCAGTGGTAGTAATGCTCTTTAGAGGGATAGCCTCTGGCCAACGTGTGCACATGTCTACACACGTTAAGATAAACTGATGTCCTCTAGCAGATTTGATCTTGAATGGACCAATGATGTCTATCGCCATTTTCTGGAATGGACGAATAGGAATATCTGCAGCCTGAATAGGCGCAGCATGACGAGGACCTTTGGATTTGACTTCTTGACATACTTTACAGGATCGACAATAGATCCGTATGTCCTTGTTCACAAAAGGCCAAAAGAAAGCCGCAAGAACTCTTGACTTTGTACGGGAAAAACCCATGTGACCAGCACACTGAGAGTCGTGTGCATGTTGTAAGATCTTAACTCTCAAATTCTTGGGTACAAGAATCTGAGAATGACTTGACTTAGTGGAGTCTTGCACCATACGTACAAGTACGCCATTCTTCATTGTAATCCAAGATTTACAATTTGAATCTTTATTCGGATCACCTTTTGTTACAAGAGTGAAGAATTTCTTAAGAGTCGGATCTTCTTCTTGTTGTTTTATAAACGAGTCACGAGAAATTACCAAGGGATCATCTTGGTTATGCACTTCATTATCTTCAACAGATGAAGTTTCAGGCATATTGAGAGCTTGAGCTCTAGTGACTACTGCATTAGCAGATTGCATATTTTGATTTTCCCAAACGGAAATTTGCTCCGGAGTACATTCTTTGACTCCGTGAATGCGACCGATGATAAGATCAGCGATCGGATCCGGCAAAAGACATGCGTGTACATCTCCTGTGAAGAAAGGAGTAGCAATCCTAATGATAGCGGTAGAGTATTTCTCTATGGTGCCGCCAAATGTTACGCATTTGACTACTTTGCCTGTAGAATGAGAAGGATCTATGAGTGACTGCCTAACCCCAATAGTTGTGCATCCAGAATCAAAAAGTACTGAGACTGGATTGTCATTTACTAAACCTTTGTGTAAGACAAGAGAACCTCTCCCATCATGCGCGATTGACGCAGGAAGAGCGGGAAGAGGATGGCCACAGCTTAAAGTAGACACTGTGGTTGGCTCAAATAATGTTTTGCATTGGGGGCACTGAGATGCTCTCCCAAAATCAAAAGCGGCACATGCCATATTATTAGAGTCATCATTATCTTTATTTTGTTTATAGGCTTCGTGGGACTCTTGCTGTGCAGAGTTCGCCTGGTAATGAGCTTTATGTTTTTTGAATTGTGCTCTACCTCTGTTATTATTGCCTCTGTACTTATCATTGTTTCCACTATTATAACCTCTACTCGGGTTTGAATCATAGCTCCTTTGGTTACTATCATCATATTCATTATAATGAGTATCTCGGTAATTATGATCCTGTTGTCTCCATGAAGGAAAACTTGGATAGTTTCTAGAATGACTTCCTTTGCGAAAGTTCCTGTAATTATGACCACCCCTGAATCGAGGGCTGTCAGCTCTTCTCCAGGTATTCGAAGAAGAACCCTGAAATGATTGGTTACCTTGGTTCTGATAACTGTAATAGTTACCTTTTTTATTAAACCTATTTTGAGGTCCTTGGAATTTGTGAGAGTGATTAGGGTTGTATGGTGTTGCAGAAGCAACTGGCATACCTTCTTTAACCTTACTATTGCTAATAGCTACGTCCGGATGTGCAGTGACGTATTGGGTACAATACTGTTCCATTTCTTTTAGAGACTTAGGTTTACGCTCATGTAAGAATTCGAGGAAAGGTTTATTTATACTTGACATAATCTTGTCTCTGAGTATCAAGTCCATAAGGGCTTCATAAGTCTTTTCTGTTTTGGATAGCTCAATCCAACGATCAAATGTAAGTCGTGTCCTTGCAATGAATTCTGAGAATTCTACACCTGCCTCAGGCACCATTGTCTTAAACAACTTCCGATAACCCTCTTCAGACAACTGATACTTCTTTAATAAGGCTGCCCTAATAACATCATAGTTATCTTTGTCAGCCTCTTCAACCAAACTTAAACTAGTCAGAGAATCACCTTTCAGATTTTCTGATAACTGGTTAGCATATTGTGATTTGTCCACATTATGTGCTCGACACGAGCGTTCAAATCTGTTTAGCCAGAATGTTATGTCATCACTGGAAGGGTTGAACGCTGGTACCTTGACCTTGTAAGTAAAGGGTTTACCATTACCACTAGATGCTTGATTAACATTACTTATGTTTGTTAACTTTAACTTTTCTAACTCAAATGCTAAAAGTTCTTTTTGGTGTTCATGTTCTCTTATTGCTTTTTTTTCTTGAGCTTCAGCTTGTAATTTTCTCTCTTCTGCAGCAGCCTGTAATTTTTTCTCTTCAGCAGCAGCTTCATCTTTTCTTTTCTCTTTTTCCATTTCCATCTGGAATCTTTTTTCATCAGTCTGTATCTGCAATTTCTTTTGTTCATCCTCTCTTTGTAATTTTCTTTCCTCAGCTTCTAATTTCTTTTCTTCAATCAATGCTTTTCTTTCTTCAGCAGCCAATGCTTTGTCATATTGAGCAACTGCCCATTCTTCTAACTGCTGACCAGTCTTATCAAGAGCCCTGCCTTGTGTGATAAAATAATCCAAGGTAGACATCTTGTCTAATAAGATCAGTAATTTGCAAAAGTAAATAAATTTACTTTCTTAGTCTTAATCAAAGACTTTGTATGATAACTTTGTAACCTGTGAAAAATAGTACTTAACTATCCCAATCACTGTGGGAAACAAGCCTTACAAAGGTCTTGTATAAATCCTTATATAATAACAGCTATAAGTTGCTGGTTCACTCTATAATATAAGTGCAGTGCACCAGAAATAGTGTTTTATATCATCAACTGTGTACCTTTAGTAATAGCAATTAACTATCAGTTGATTCTTGTACATCAATTTATATGATCAACTATATTTTAAATAGTGTATGTCGATCAGGCACAAAACAAAACAGTTATACAGAAAAACATGAAAACATTTGCGGAAATGAAATAAATAAAATTGGAAAAAAAAACAATAAAAGATAAACCGCAAGAGGATAACAAATACAAATAACGCCACAGTATATAAATATAAATTGAGAATAGAACTGAAAGATAGAATAGGGTAGACCAACAAATTACAAACAAATCAAAACAAACTAAAGAACAGAGGAATATTACAAAAACAACAATGAGTACAGACTTCACAGCTAACACTAATAGCAACAGCTGTCGCAGCAAATTTTCAATGAAGAAAATTGCACCTATAGAAACGCACACATCAGACCCTCTATTACGTGGGATACTCTGCTGTGTGACACCGCCCAACCGAAACAACAACCCGCTGGATACAAACAAATATCACATATAAATAGTTAAACATAAATACATAAATGCATAAATAGTATGGCAATATGATGTAAATAGAGTGTTGCAGAAAGAATGTGTTGGAATGAAGGCTCAGTTACACTGCCTAATAGTACAGTACTGTGGTACTTTATTAAACAAATACTTCTGGTCTAATTATTTTAAATTCAACACAGAAATAGAAGCTCCATCGTTGATTTGAATGATAACAATCAATGTAGGACTTCTCAGTTCAATAACATTTCCTTTCGCAAACACTGTCAAATATTCTCCAGTCCTGATGTGTAATGTTCTATGTTTCAACCAAGCTCGCTGTGTAACACTGTCAGTTGTATGGCAAATGTCCAATGAACCAAATGTCAACAAACCCTGACCTAGTTACTGCATACTCTCGACAGGACAGGTCACGCTGACATCACTGTAGAGTTGTACTGTTGATGTATTTGTGTGTCGTAACAGACCCCAAGGAACGTCTGGTCTCAGTAGTTTACTTCTCAATATGGTCACTGTGCAGGTTGACCCAGGAAGCTGGCACACCAGTTGTTAAACTCTTTCTTTGTGTAGTTGTTAACTCATACTGGCTACTAGTTGTTGAATCATGCTTTATTTGCTAAATGATGTGAATGTCCACCAGTGGATAAATGTAGATGTTGGGACTGGTGTAGTAAAGTGTAACGATTGTCAACTCATCAAACCCAGCACAGTTTTGGTCATACAGGTCATCTTGTCCTGGAACGTGATGAGGCTCCGACAAGAATGTGAGTGTAAACAATGAGTGTGTATCTGAATGTCAGTACGCGAATGGTAGAATGATTCGATAGAGTTGACAGGTTGGTAGTACATCACTCATACTCACACTGTTCGAATTCAAGAAGTACTGGAACTACGGTGGTCTTTTTATAACATTTAATGGGACGCACACTTGGACAGTACGTGTATGGTTACAGGAACAAATGTCGACATAGACAGCATAATGTTGATCACAGGAATATCATCTTAAGTTAGCATTCATGCTTGGCAAATATCATAATGGAGCATTCGTAAATAAGCATTCAGCGTTCCATCATGTAAATCATCTGGCTTTACTGACTGGGCACGTCAGACCATAACCAATACATAGGAAGGCTCCTAGACCTAACCTCGTCTAGCGAATATTCCTTCACGTAAAGTTCAATATATATATATTTCATAATATAGGAATCCCAGACATGGGTTCTCACATGTAGCAGTGATCTCTTGGTTCATCGAGCGATAGTACAGGCATCCCTTTTTCTCACTCGATAAATACAAAGTATATGAATTTCAACATGGCTGTTCTCTCTCTCGTGAGCTTCACTCACTATAGAATATAGACCAAAATTAGTCATTCATTAAATGTCCTCATTTCTTCATAGGTTCTCTCATAGAGGTAATTGAATAATATCATACAATCCAGTGCTGATACATAGGAATGTCTTCTTCCTTTGAATGGATATTCTTTTTCAAAGTACCACTGTGCATCTGCTTATCAACAACGATGGCGAAGCCCAAGTTCATAATAAATTGTGGTTTTACCTTTTTATGCGAAATATAACTTTGCCATTCCTTGGCAAAAGAGAATAAACACTGGGGTAAAGTACATACAACATGTCTAAATGATTATCACTTTTCCCCATCCATATATAGATCACTATTTCGGCAAAAAGCCTGCTACAACAAAACTCGGCATCCTCACAGGATGACAGCCATGGATCACACCCTTTGCTAGCGATACTTCCGCTGCATAGCCTTTGACCTTTTCTAGCGACAACCAAATTAGTTCGACTTAGAAATGCAAAGATATCCATATATAAGACAGACTCGTCCTACTCATACAAACACTACATATAAATTCAGGCCATAGATATACTGAAGCAAGAACAATCTATTCCTACCCAGCCACAGAATAAATCGCAGTAGGCCTAGAGTCGTCTGCGGAGTCCGATCGAAGATGACAGAACTATTTTCAAGGGAAGCAACCCAAAAATGACTTCTCCTTAAGCACTTAAAAAGGAAATACTTTGCTTACCAAAATATTTGCGAACATAATAAGAATATAAATGTATTATATTGCAAGATAGTAAAAATTGCCCTTTACATGTACTTTTCGTTGTTTTTGTCATATTTTTTTGGTTCTTTAGTTTTGATTTGATTTGTTTGTATTTGTCCGCCTCCTCTTCCTTTCGTTTAGTTTTATACACCTTTATGTTTATACACTGTTATGTCATTTGTTTCGTTTGATATTTCGCAGTTATCATCACATGCTTTGTGATATTTTCTTTAGTTTTGCTTTATAATTTATTTGACTTCTGCGAATGTTATCGTATTGTCCTTGATGCTTGTTCTTTGTTTATGTTATTCTCTGTTGTCATACGCTATTTATATATATATATTTAGTCATACACTATTAGTAGTATAGTGAACTTGGGATAAAATTGATTGATAGTGTTATTATTGTAAAGGTGATTATACAAGTTCTTTATCAAAGACTTGTCTCCCACAGAGATTGGAATAAAGTGAGGTGATTATACAAGTTCTTTATTAAAGATTTGTTCCCATTGAGGTTGGGATAAAGTAATTTATTATTTCAGGTTACTGATCTCATATTATTAGACATAATGTCTACACTACAGTACTTTATTGAGCAAGGGAAATCTCTTGTTAAGGCTGGTGAGAAATTTGAGGAATTCGCGACTACTGAAAATGTCAAGGCACTGAAGTCGGAAGAAAAAGGACAGAAGATGGAAAATGAGACAAAGAAAACAGAAGCTGAGAATTTAAGACTGCAGATGCAGGCAGATGAAAGAAAATTTCAGATGGAAATGGAAAAACAAAAAAGAGAAGCCAAAAAAAAAAGATAGAAGCTGAGGCTGAAAATAAAAGGTTAGAAAGAGAAGCTGAGGAAAAAAAATCCAACTACAAATGGAGAATGAAAATAAAAGATTAGAAAGAGAAGCTGAGGGAAAAAAAATCCAGCTACAAATGGAAAAACAAAAAAGAGAAGCTGAGGCTGAAAATAAAAGATTAGAAAGAGAAGCTGAAGAGAGAAAGGAAAAAGCAAAAATAGAACACGAAGAAAAACTCTTAGCTTTGGAGTTAGAAAAGTTGACGTTGATGAATATGGGTAATGCTAATGATCCAAATAATCTGTCTACTTCTAATAAGACAAATGCTACTACTTACAAGGTAAAACTACCTGCTTTCAGTTCTTCCAGTGACGATATAACGTTCTATCTGGATAGATTTGAATGGTCATGTGAAACTCATACAGTAGATAAGTCACAATATGTTAATCAGTTGTCGGAGATACTTAAAGGTGAAGCTCTAAATATGTTAAGCATGATAGATGAGCCTGACAAGAATAATTATGATGTTATCAGAGCGGCCTTATTAAAGAAATATCAACTTAACGAAGATGGTTATCGTCTTCGCTTCAAGACTATGTTGCCAGAAACTGGGGTAGAATTCTCAGAATTCATCTCCAAAATACGTTTTACGTTCACACGATGGATTGAGCTGTCTAAAACAGAACATACATATGAAGCCCTTATGGACTTATTACTTCGAGACAAAGTTATATCATCTGTCAATGAGTCTTTTCTTGCCTTTCTACATGAGCGTAAACCTAAGAACATAAAAGATATGGAAGAATATTGTTGCCAATATGTCACTGCGCAACCTCATGTAACTGTTAGCAACTCTAAAGTTAAGGAAGGTTTGCCAGTTGCTTCTGCAACACCGTATGGCTCTAACTTTTTCGTAAATTTCAAGGTGCTGTGGTGAAATTACAGTGATGCAACGTTAAAATTCCCCCAATTATAAAGATAACAGATAAAATAACATGTAGGGATAAAAATATAGGCAAGATATGCCGAGGCTTCTTCACCTACGCCAGGTCATTGAACATTAACTAGTTAGAACATGCAGACAAACGGTTTATCCTTTTAGACGGGGTAGAAACGGAGATAAAAGAAAAAAAAAATGTGACGGTCTGAATACGTGTTTGAATCTAAAGTCTAAAAGACGCAATTTGTAGTTGTTAAAGAAAAAATTACGCCACTAGTTGACACAATGTAAGAAAGTGGACGAAAAAAAACGACCTTAGCTCTTGTTAGAAACAGACGTATCTTGGACGGTTTACGGTAATTAGTCGTTTAGTTTGAATATAGCGGCAAACGCCGTGCCCGAAGGTTCAAAAACAAATTTCAAAACTAACCTTGAAAAAAGTAGGTTTTTCTTAATAATAAGTATAGGAGAATAAAAAATAGCTAGTTTGATAGCCCATCTTAATCTGAGAAATAATATACTTTTAATTACACAGACGGACAGATAACACGGAAGATATTGACGAAAGACTGTATTGTTCAATACAGACTAGCAAACAGTTTTTTGTGCATATTTTCACTAAAGTTACATTTTGACGTCCTTGAGACTAAAAATGCAAAAACAAACTGCAGATGGACTAGGGGCAGGGTAGGAGGATAGTAGCTAAAAATAACTTAGCATAGAATCTTAGAAGTAGGGGGAGACAAAATTTGTGTAGTTTTTTCTTGTAGTTTCGTCCAAAAACAAGTGTAATTTTGGGAAAAACCAAGTTGGGATGGACAGACCGACAGAAAAATACTACACACTAGATTGAGACTGGACCGAAATTGGACATTTGTAGTTTGAATATTTGAAAGATAGAGGGGAAGTCCGCTGATTGGACAGAAGCTTTCATATTATAGACAGAAAGACGCCCGCTAGTGCCATTTTGTATAAGACTGTCCAGTTACACAGTTCGTTGATGCTAAAAGAGTGATTCCCAGGAAATATTATATGTTATCAGTGGGACGCCATACTCTAGCCAGCAGCTCAGCTGAGTTTTGCTAGTACAACGTAACGGTGTATTCAATTTTGAATTGTGGTAAGGGAAAAAGCATTTACCTTTTTTATTTTAATATTTAGAGTGATTGATACTGCCATGTCATGAAAAATGATTACGACAAGTGAGTGCTTATTCTAGGTCCCCAGCCGCAGTCCAGGGCCTAGAGACAAACAAATAATATAGGAAAACATATCTAAGACTATAGAAGAAAGATCTATATTGGAGATCAGTGGGAACATATCACCCACCTTATTGGATGGAAGAGGAAACTATTGAACATATTTCGGATGCAATGCAGTCATGGGAAACTGGTGCTATTTGATAACACCTGGGTGAGATGTGCTGTGTTGGTCAGAGAGATCTGACCCGATCTTTGTAATGTTTTTTCGTTGTTATGTGTATAAAATTGGTGCAGTAGGCAGTGTGTTGACACATGGCACAAATTTTGGTTTCAGAGTTTCTGGTCTGGCACTATGCTAGTGCCAGATGCTTTGTAGAAGTACAAGAGTGAATGCCTAAGAAGTCCACCATTTTACTCCAGCAACTGTGAGGAGTGGGCCACTTGAATTCTTTACTGCATCGTCACAGGCCAGATAAGTGAAAACCTGGCCTGCTGTGGATTCATCAAACTATTCAACAAATACAATAAATAAATAAACCAACTCCTATTGTATAAACACTATAGCTCAGTCCATATTTCAAGGACAATGAACATTATAATACAGAGATTGGACATGATGACACCACCCGACTAAACATCCAGTGCTAGTTTTCCCAAGACACTGTAGTTATTATTAATATTAACCAATGTAACAATATAATTATGTATAAAATTTTCATTTGATTATTCCGCGCTAGCGTAGTGGTTACAACACCGCTCTGGCGAACGGGTGATACAGGTTCAAACCCGGGCGACGGCATTTGAGGATTTTTCGTCGACCGGGATTTGGACTGGATTAACTCGAGACCTGGCGAAGACATTTGAAGGAGTGTCGTCGACCAGGGACTGGCGGCTCCTGAGCCGACCCAGCTGCAATGGGTACCTCCGAAATCGGCGAGTATTTGCCTGAATGGCGAGGGACACCTGTCTCTGTACAAGAAATAAAGGGATACTCACGTAAAATCAATGTCAGGTTAGACATAAATAATAACCTGAGATTTCGCCTCGAGTATTAGCGGGCGTACGAAAAAAAATAAAAAAAATTTTGATTATTCAATATATATATGCACTTTTATTGATAAATACATATTGTTTCATACGTCCTGACCAGAAGAAACATTTGGTTCAGGACTAAATAAATTCAAAAAATTGTAAAATCTAAACTTCTAAAGCCAGTGTTAGTTAATTTGATCATAGAGCTTATTATTATTATTATTAGACTTAGTGTTTACATGTGTGTGTCTGTGTATTTAATTACCTACACATTACATTTCATTACCCTAGACATTAAACGTAGCTAACATACATAATAGCAGAATCGGTCTGTTTGAGGTCATAATTGGTAGCAGAAAGGCATTCTGCAACTCACATAAACTGTTATCTTCAGGAGCCTTCACAGCTGACCTCATCCAGTACACTAGGTAGCATATCAACCACGCAATAACATCAAAAACCACTACAGGTGCTCAACACAACTTTAATAGGAAGAGTAATCGTAATTATGCTCAAAATCAAAGCAATCCATCACATAATGGTTCTTCTTCGAAGAACTGGAGGCGATCTGATAGTCCTCGTTATTTTGGGTCCAACAATTATAGAAACTTTCGCAGGGATAGTCACAATAGAAACTATCCAAGCTATTCTTCACGGGGACAACAAAAACAAACTGATAAATATTCTCATCAATGGGAAACTGACAATAGTGACTATGGAAACTGGGATTCAAACCAGAACAATGGTAACAATAGAGCAAGCAATGACAATTTCAGAGGAAATAATAATCGCGGTAGATCTCAACACAACAAATATAGATCATATCCCCAGGCAAACTCTGTACAGCAAGAGTCTCAGGGAGTCTGTAATCAAGTGAACGATAATAAAAACTCTAATGCTATCACTTGTTCTGCTTTCGATTTTGGGAGAGCATCTCAATGCCCCCAATGCACTACATTGTTCGAATCGACTACTGTAACTACCTTGAGTTGTGGTCACCATCTTCCCGCTCTTCCTGCTGCAGTTGCGCATGACGGGAGAGGATCTCTTATCTTACATAAAGGTCTAGTGAATAATAATCCAGTCTCAGTCCTTTTTGATTCTTGATGCACTACTATCGGAGTTAAACAATCTCTTATAGATCCTTCCTGTGCCACGGGAAAGGTGGTCAAATGTGTGACATTTGGTGGCACTCTGGAAAAGTATCCTACTGCTATCATTCACATTGCTACTCCCTTCTTTACGGGAGATGTCCAAGCGTGTCTTCTTCCGAATCCTATTGCGGATCTTATCATCGGTCGTATTCACGGAGTTAAGGAATGCACCCAGCAGCAGATTGCTGCTTGGGAAGAACAAAATATCCAAGCTGCCAATGCAGTGGTCATAAGAGCACACACTCTTAATATGCCTCAAACTTCATCGACTGAAAGTAATGAAGTGCATAGCCAAGATGGTCACTTGGTGATTTTGCGTGACTCTTTTATAAAACTGCAAGAAGATGATCCTTCTTTAACAAAATTCTACCTTCTTGCTAAAAAGGGTGATCCAAATCAGAACACAAATCGAAAATCTTGGATTACAATGAAGAATGGCGTACTAGTGCGTATGGTACAAGTCTCTACTACGTCTATGCATTCACAAATTCTCGTGCCCAAGGGTATGAGAGTCCAAATTCTGCAACATGCTCACGACTCTCAGTGTGCTGGACATATGGGTTTTTTCCCGTACTAAGTCGAGAGTTCTTGCGGCTTTCTTTTGGCCATTTGTGAATAAAGACATACGCATTTATTGCCGATCTTGCAAAATATGTCAAGAGGTCAAATCAAGAGGTCCACGACATGCAGCACCTATCCAGGCTGCGGACATTCCCATTCGGCCGTTTCAGAAAATGGCAATAGATATTATTGGCCCTTTTAAGATCAAGTCGGCCAGAGGACATCAATTTATCCTAACATGCGTTGACATGTGCACACGTTGGCCAGAGGCTATACCTTTTAAGAGCATCTCCACTGCCGATATCGCAGACGCTCTTTGGCTGATATTTTCTCGTTTGGGATTTCCCAGAGAAATATTGTCAGACCATGGCATCCAACTAATCTCAGACACTATGTCGCAGGTAATGTCTACTCTGCATATTAAAAGGTCTCTGGGTAGTATTTATCACCCAATGTCTAATGGGTTAGTTGAACGTTTGAATAGAACACTCAAGAATCTACTTGGGAAGATGAGGATCATCCTCAGGATTGGGACAGGGTTTTACCCGCGGCTCTCTTTGCATATAGAGAGGTCCCCAACGAACATACAGGGTTTTCTCCTTTTGAACTTGTCTTTGGCGCGCGACCGCGCGGTCCCATGTCCTTGCTTCACGATCTAATATATGCTGATAATATTAACGATGACACACAATCTTCATATGAGTATGTCATTGCTCTCAGGCAGAAGATTATCGAAGCCTGCAAACTAGCAACTTCCTCATCCGAATTTGCTAAAGAAAAGGCAAGGCAATTTGCAAATAAGAATAGATGCCTACGACAACTTTGTCCTGGCGACAAAGCACTTGTTTTGCTCCCTTGTAGGGAGAACAGACTTCTTATTGCATATACAATAGTCTCAAGAATTTCCGATGTCGACTATGTTATCGATATTGACGGAAAGCATAAAACCTTTCATATAAACATGCTCACGGAATTTCATGAACGACCAGACTATTTGCAGCCTATTTTCCACGCGACGGACGATTCTTCAGTCCCACATGGTCATTACTCATCCCTGTCGGTTATACAGGATGAGGAAACTATTTTCTCAGATGTTAATCTTCCTCTTCCAGTGATTTCACTTCATTCTACGGAATCATGGAAAAACGTTACTGTTTCTCCTAATTTATCTACTGAGGAACAGCGACAAGTCTCTTATATATTACAAACATTTCAAAATGTCCTTACCGACATTCCTGGACACACACATGTCATTGAACATGACATAATTCTTACTGACCATAATCCTATCAGAGTCAGACCTTACCCTATCCCTATTCATTTTCAAACACAGGTCGAGAAAGAATTGGATGAAATGATACAATTGAAAATAATTGAACCATCAACTTCAGCATACTCTTCGTCCATGGTTATTGTTCGAAAGAAAGACAATAACATAAGCCTTTGCGTCGATTATCGCAAATTAAACCAAGTTACGAAGTTCGATGCTGAACCTATGCCTCTATTAGAAGATCTACTTAATAGACTTTCTAATTCTCGATTCTTTACCAAACTCGACTTGTCGAAAGGTTATTGGCAAGTTCCTCTAACTGAACGCGCCAAACGTTTCACTGCTTTCTCAACACCTAGGGGTTTGTTTCAATGGAATTTCATGCCTTTCGGCCTTATGAACGCCCCAGCTACTTTCGTACGCATGATGCGTCGAATTCTCTCATATCGTTCAGATGTCATTGCATACTTGGACGATATCTGTCTTTTCAGTGATTCTTGGGAAGATCACTATTTGGGTTTATATGAATTACTGTCTACTCTACGCGAGCATAATTTGACTGCAAAACCCTCTAAAGCCTATGTTGGGTTTAGTGAAATTTCTTTCCTGGGTCACCGTGTTGGTCATGGTCTCTTGAAGACAGAGGACCACAACACTTCTAAGATACTAAACATTTCTATTCCTAAGACGAAAAAGCAAGTACGTAGTCTCTTAGGTTTAATACAATTCTACGGAAGATTTATTCCGAATCTGTCTTCTATTACGGCACCTCTTTCAACCCTATTGAAGAAAGGGTCTCTTAATATGGTGCGCTGGTCCCAAGAATGCCAGTCTTAATTGGATCAGATTAAAACTTTATTCTCATCTCCCCTTATCTTAAGGCTACCTACTACTGATAAGACTTTTGTTCTTCGTAGTGACGCCTCATTTACTGGGATCGGGGCGGCACTAATGCAGGAGTATTCAGAAACTCTGCATCCTGTAATGTATATCTCTAGGAAAATGAATGCGGCAGAAAGGAATTACTCGGTTCTAGACCGTGAATTGTTGGCTATGGTCTGGTCAATTCTTAAGCTACAAAGATTCCTTCTTGGCGCGCATTTCATTGTGGAAACCGACCAAAAAGCTCTTACAGCTATTCAGAGTAAAAAGATCCACTCGATATGCCATTGCTCTTCAACTTTTTCATTTCACGGTACGAGCTATCCGTGGTTCGGATAATGTGATGGCAGACATACTGTATAGATGCCCACATGACTCCACTTAACTCTTGTGTCCTAAATTTCCTGATACACATCTAGACTTATGACAGTTCTTTACTATAACAATATATATTAGCACATTTGTTTTCACCTTAGAATTGTAAATTAAGTGATTTCTTTCTCTGTTACCATCTCTTGTATAACGGAGGAAGGTTTGGTTATCACAATATAAGGGCTGACAGTTCGCACGGCCACAGTTAATGGTTAAGAATGTATGTTTGATTACTGTATATTAGAAAATCTAATGGTTGTCAAATAGAATTGTGTTATTTGTATTTTCTCAGCAAATCATTGATGTTCTGGGAGAATCTTTACATTGTACCAACCATGAAGTATTAAGATGTCCATACTTACCCTTCGGATGACACTATAGATGCGCCCACTTAGACTATGATCTTGGACTTCATTGATCATCTACATAGTTAATATAGTATATAACATTGTATTAAAGCAGATATTACATTTTAAAAGGATGTAACCTTTTGTTGTTAATGTGATTGTATCACTATACTGCGGTACATTAAGATAATGACACAGCTGGTTTTTTGATGATTTTTTGTCATTGCTAAACATGGAAATAAGGTACTTGATGTGATATATAAAATTATCTTTTGCTCGCATTGTAACATTGCCAGCACTGTAGTGTACGTTGGAGGCACCTCCCTGGATATATGTATACTTAGAGAAATGCTTTCTCTAATGTTCTGAGATATATTCTCACTTGACGCTCCATGCGTCGAGTTAGCCTCACATTAGACGTCATATTTATTTGTGATACTTCTCGTTTGCGCATCATTCGTGCGTTATGAGCCTGTTGTATCTTGCTCATGAATGTAATTCAAAAAAAAAAGTTTCATTTTTTTTCCCGGGGGGTGCGGTAAACTGTTGCGGACAGTTTCGCTGAGTTTATAGTCTGTTAAATATACCTGTTTAAGTTTGGAGACATTATTTGTTAGATTCTTGATCAAAGGGGAGTCACTCATTTTTTACTTGGGTTGAAGTCAACAGTGGTTGTTATCCCACTTGTCTTTTAACCTAGTGGTCTAATTTTAGAACCGATGTCTTGTTACCTGACCATATATGGCTCGAGTGGTCAGTCTTTCCTGGAATGTTTCAGATCACCCCACCTGAGCCTAACTCATGGGTCTTGCGTCTCACGACGCATGCGCAAGTTTTTTGTGGCGCGTGAAGGAAGTCTGTTTGTTAAGGAGTCGAGCTGTGGTTTTCAAACGGTCAAGACGTTTTGGCGTCTGCGATCTGGCTTTATGCCTGGGGAAGGAAAGTCCTCTGTGTGTGACCAAGATGTCTAAAGATTGTTTCCCCATATTATTCTAAGCGCCTAGGAGGCGAGTGTGTTTTTGGTGTTTATTCTGAAGAGATGTCAAGGTAAATTATCCTTCAAATCACTTTCCTCTATTGCCAGAATTATGAATAACATTTGTTACCAGCTTAGTGACTTTTCCCTGGGCGGGAAAAAGTCCATTGAGAATAGTAGGATCTGAGCTCTCGAATTATGCTGACATTGTATGTATCGGGTCTGTGAATGCCCGAAGAGCTTTATATCACTTTGGACAAGGTCTGACATACCTTGTTTTGTCCAAAAAATCATAGAGGACACTGTATTTAGGGCCCGCCATATTTCGCGGCCTGCTGTATACTAGAAAAATGTATCTGACTTGCTGGTGTCAGAGTAGAGCGGAACTAAGCTCATATATTTGAAGACCCGCTGGCAATGCGGGGTATTTTGCTGTAGCTGAAGAAAGAGAGATAGTTTGAGGTCAGCATCATTTACGCACAGCTTACTGATGAACTGTTGATGCAAACTGTAGTGAACTGTTGTTATGCTTACGATGTCCTGAGTTTTGTCAAATGAATGTATTTATATTGATGTCGGCGTCCCTTGTAATCGTACTGCATTAAAGTGTTGAAAACGTCAGAGGTGTTACCAAGCTCCATGACTTTCTACGTTGTGGTGCAAGAGTGTATTGTCCAGTAGATGACTGTCTTCCACGAACCTTCACACACCCATTCGCACTCTTTGATGTCTACTCACGCACCATTACCGTGACACTTCAACACTAGGAAGTCAAGATTAAATGTCAACATTATGGCGGCCAACCAGGGCCTACAACATTTAGTATGAACCTACTGTTACCACGAATACAGGACGTTACATATATGGTGGCCAACGAACCGACCTTAACAGTTAGCTAGTACGTTTTAAGCGGGGAATTTGAGCGTGTTGTCATACGGATTCACTTCACTACATATCTCCCCCGTTAGAAAAGCGTGAACCACTAGTGCAGCTTTCATATCTGTATACAATCACGTTCAAATTATGTCAAATTTCTTCTACTTTGCTTTAGTGTGATCCTGGATTACTGCAAGGGGGGGGGGGGGGGGCCATTCAAAGTAAGCACTACTCAAGAAATCTGCCTCAGACCTCTGCAATCCAAGAATCTATTGCAGTTTATGTTAATAAACAGCTGCAGCAGCTACTGCCTGTCACATGCTGATTATCAATCAATATTCACCTTTACTCTGTGTTTGTTCCATGACATGTCCAGAGGTTTTAGATGTTCCTCAAGGTTGCAATATTTATGAGGAGGAGATCTATAAAATTGGTGATAGCAGAGTTATGTAGGGGATCCAGTAATTTCCTTATCAGCCTGGATAAAACACTCGGAGTATTATCAATCCAAAAGCAACATATGAATTCAATGTGCCCCTCCGATATGATCACAGCCATCCATTGGTCTGAGCTCAGGCTTGACGGAATTTGGAAAAACCCTCTACTAATATTTACATGACTCTTTAATCTGCCATTCAGATAAAGGCCATATTCACCAGCTGTTTTCTCAGCCCAACGGCAATTGGTAATATACTATATAATATGGGGAAATGAGTTCCTGCATCAAGAATCAATTCCTCTTTAGCATTTGCTATAATATGTGTGATCTCAATCCAATGTCCGTACAATACTTCCAATGGACTGTATAATGTCGGTCACTGTCGCCGGTACCCTTCATAATGCTAAGCTAATAGCCATATGTTGAAGTGAGCTTGACATTAGGCAACTTGGCCAAACGCTCGCTCCCAACTTTTCTAAGGTTAACATTTAGTTTCTGTTTCAATGTTGGCCGATTAACATCATTTCTAATTTTAGCCAGTTCCACGAATTCTTGCACGGAAGGGGGAGGGGGGTGTCGGGGTGGTCTGGACTGTGTTTATTTTTACTCCTTGTGCCATACGCAGAGTTGCCATTGTAAATGTTTTATGGGAAAACTGTGTGTGAAAAGGGGTCTCCCTATCCCCTATATCTACCTTATCATTTTTATTTCCCTTTTTGTTTTTAGGCCCATGTTCTCCACAATGCTTTTCTAGCATCTGATTATTATTTTCTTTCCAACGTGTGGAATGTACCTTGCTACACTGGTCACAGGCCTCCACAAATTTTGCAATGTCTGCAGCTACGCCTGGCCAGAAAAATTTCACAGATATCCTTTGACAGGTGGTACCCATCTTCTGATGTCCACTATCTGGTACAACATGTGCTTGTTTCATAGCCTTTTCCCTATAACTCCATGGCAGTACTAGCTGCCCATATCCTTTGGGTCCTGCTCCAGCTTTCCTGTAGAGCAGTCCCTCCTTCAAATAGAATTGTCCTTTTCTAGGGATGTTATGGCTGTTTGACAATTTGCTAAAGCAAGGTTTCAATGATTTGTCTTTTGCCTGGGCCTTTCTCATCTGTTTAGGATGAATAATTAGTGGTGGTTCCTCCTCCTTACTAGGGGTCGACCTTACCTGGAGCGTGGCCATGATCACAGGTTTTATAGGGCTCCCTAGAAACACATATGTCTTTCCTAACACCAGCGGGTAATTAGGTTCGTCACACACTGCTGCTCTAATCACTCCTTCCACGTACCTAGTCTTGACATTGATATGGGCTAAGGGAAGTGTCATGGTGGCTGTATCCTTAGTTGCCCCTTGTATCTCCACTGTTTCTGTGGTATACTGCTCAGGGTGCACCAGCGTTGCACTCACAACTGAGTCATATTCCAATCCTGAATCGTAAAGGCACTTAACTTTCGCACCATTACACACTACTTCTTCACAGATGGGGGGATGATGGAGATTTATCTGACTGTCTGTCAGTTTCTTCCTTCCCTTGTCCACTGTTATCATGCATGCAGCGTGATATGGAGGAACTTTCCTACCTCATTCAATTGTATTATGATTGTGCATCCTACATATTTTACACCATTTTCCTTCTGGTCTGTAGGGTTTCTTTTCATTTACTTGAGGGTTGATGGATTTAGATGTTATGAAATGTTGTTGTTATGTATTTATATTGTACTGAATGAGGTCAGCTGTGAAGGCCCTTGAGTATAACAATTATTCGGGTGAGTTCTCAGAGAACCTTTCTGCTACCACCTTATGATCTCATTCAAACTTATTCTTGACTAGTATGTATGATAACTACGTCTAGTGTCTAGGGGTATGAATATATGGTGTGATGGTAATTTAATACTAAAAACACACACACATCAACAAATATCAATGTCTTTGATCAAATGAACTAACACCGTGTTTGAAATTTTGGTATTAAACTATTTTTTACAATTTTATTTGCTCTGATTCAGAATTTTCTGAGTCAGGATCAACAACAAAATGAAAATTATGAGTTTATTTACATAAATTAAATACCACAATGGATCTTCTGTCCATATAAAACAATATTACAATCTATTTATATTTAGGTATTACTATCGACTAAGTTAACACTAGTAATTAATGGTGGGTTGGGGTATTTTCGTCATCCCCTCTCTCTTTTCTCTATCTCTTGTGGAATGTTTATTCAACAGTAAATTGTTTTAGTTATTAAGTTATAATACAGGTGGATGAACTTTCACTGCCGACACAAGGGCACTTATTTTTCTGTTGGTAGTAGTTATGATGCTGACAATCTTCTATATTTCATGGGTTGATTCGTGGTAGACAGCGTGTACCAGCAAAAATTTCAACCGAATGACCAATCTGACACAGTCCCTGGTGTAGTGTGGTAGACAGCGTGTACCAGCAAAAATTTCAATTTCCTTTCACGAAGATAAAATACACCAGGGTTCTGGCACTAACTTAGTACCAGAACAAAAACCCTGAAACAAGGTTATGATTCTTTATAACACATCTACAATATCATTCCACAAGTAATACATGGTATAATTCAATAAAAAGAAAAGGGTCAGATCCCTCTGACCAACCCATTTCAACCATTTTCATCTGAGATAACATCTCATACCAGTGCTCCTATTCTTCTCCCTAATGGCTACAACGCCTCTGACACTTCAACAATGATCCTCTCCCAAAGGATAATGTGGGTTAGCCTTCCCTCTGGAAACTGTAGAAATCATTTGAAGTTATACAACTCATGTAGGTTTTACTGCGTGTGAGCAACCCCATAGGCCCTGCATAAGTCTGCTAGGGGACCTATATACTTAGTCGCAAAACATTCCCAACAAAGCAGTATCTTATACACCAAATTTTTGTAATAACAAGGTTAATAAATTTCGTTGTTACCACAATTAAATGGAAATATCACAAACATACGTTGACTGGCATTAGCATTTATATATTTGATACATAATAGTTAGTCTGCAAGCTGCGTTGAGAACAGCAGTGCTAAGAGTGAAATAAATAAATATAAAACCTTGGCAGTCTGGACGACGGCAAAGCTGAACTTAGATTTAAGTTCAGCTTTGCCGTCGTCCAGACTGCCAAGGTTTTATATTTATTTATTTCACTCTTAGCACTGCTGTTCTCAACGCAGCTTGCAGACTAACTATTATGTATCAAATGGCGACAAGCCTTGGAAGCTTTTTGCCAATATCACTAGACTGGCCCAATCACAGCGAGGGTCTCGCTATTCAATTCAAATTTGAAAAAAAACAAAACTCCAAACATATTAGGAGTGAGTCTGCCAAATATATTTAGCTTTTGCGCCAACCAATACCCTCCTTCCTATACTCCTATACTAACCAATCGGATTTGAATCACTCTAATGCCTCTTTTTAAACTTGCGTCCCCAAATAATGTTATAAATAGAATGAACAAAAACAACAGTCCGTCTTACCGTTCGTAGATATATAGTATTATTTCAATATCTTGGTTAATAATTGGACTACTATGTATTTTAAAACATATTATTGCTCAGGAGACACTAAGCTATCCATATATATGATTTTTATGGCCATTTTATTTGTCGTTTGGATTTTCATATTCGTCACTGTTAGTCGTCAATTATATACTTTTCCACAAGTCGGCCATCTTTCCCCCCTTCTATATCATTTTTATTCAAAATAAAGCAACTTGTTTGGGTTACGTCAGAAATACACTACTAGACAGGAAATGAGAGCTGACTGTGTGTGTGTATATACATTTCAACAGCGAGAATATAATACGATGCATGCATGGCTTTGCGTCTTGTTTTTCAAATCTGCTAAAGGCAATACTGTCGCGCTCTCATTACAATTTAGCGTTTCAAAACCCAAACGCGTGACAATGGTAGCATTTCTTCTGTCGCTCCTTCATCCACCTCCCTTCTTCTCTCTCTCGGTCTTGGAACAAAATACTCCTTGACCCTGTAAAATGTTATTTTTAATTCTCAAGGACGAACTAGGAACGCGTGTAAGATTTGACGGCGAGATCATTTTCTAAGCATTACCACTGCACAAAATTCAGCGCCCTACTGGCGCAGAAGACGACAATAGGCAGCCACACACGAGCGGGTTTATTTATTATCAAAGGAGTAAAATCTTACTGAATTTAGCGATTATTTCACAGATTTCGCTACAATCATATCTTGGCCTGTCATAAGTTTGTTTAAATCTAGGGGGTTGATCCCTATTATTATAATACTCATCTTGGTCTGGTGGGGTTCTGTTACTATCTGTTTGTTTCTTCTTAATGCCAGCCACTTCTGACTGGGCTGCCTGATATCTCTCAGCAACATTGAGAATCTCCCAGAGCAGTCCATTTCTCCAAGTAAGTTTCTAGTCGTGCAGAGAACTGGTGGTAGGTTTCTCCAGACAGCAGCTTACTATTTCTAAATTTCTTCCTATAAAATTCACCATTATTCTCGTATCTAATTAACAAAGCTTGTTTTAGAATATCATAATCTTCTTGATCTTCTCTACTCAATTTTGCGAAGACTTCGTAAGATGTTCCCCTAAGCCCTTGGGATAATTTTAGACTCCACTTCTCCTTCTCTAACCCATAGTTAATAGCTAATCTCTCATATCTACTGAGATAGGACTCGATCTCATTTTCTTTCTCTACAAAAGGATCTAAGTGAAAGTTCATGGCTGAATTTGAGGCCCCCTGACTTGCACCAGTGTCAGAGGTAGTTGGGCTGCTTCCATTTTCTGGAATATGTTCTTGAAGTTCCATTTCTTTCAGCCTCAACTCATGTTCTCTTTGCAGACGTTTTTCCTCTGCCTCCATCTGCAATCTTTTAGCCTCTTCCTCTCTCTGCAATTTCTTTTCCTCCTTTTCAGCCTCCATCTGCAATTTTGTTCCTCTAACTGTAACCTTTTAATCTCAGCCTCCCTATCAGCCTCTAATTTCCTAACTTCTTTATCTGCTTCTAATTTTAATCTTTTCTCTTCTTTATCTGCTTCTAATTGTAATCTTTTCTCTTCAGCTAACCGCCTATCTTCCCTATCTATAAATTTATCACATTCAGTAGTAACATACTGAATCAGAATGTCCCTACTCATGCCCAAGTCCTTCGCCGTTTGCACTGTAGCAGATCTAAATTTAGCCAAGTCTGCCATTATCTCACTCTCGTACACAAATTATTAAACTTATGTGCAAATATTAATTATCTTAATTAACTATAGGCAATGACAGCTCATCCAATTTCCACAAATTGATTAATTGTATTTTATATTTATTTATTTCTACAATCAGAGCCCCAGGTTATGGTAGTAAAATAATCCCGGGCAGGACCTCAATATGTGATAAGAGGTTTTGATGTTACTTCTTCTTCTTCTTCTTGCGATCGCATCTTTGATGATTACACCGTCAGACGAGTTCTCATGATGAATTCGACTGTTGTTTGAAGTTCCTCTTTAACTCCATATAGCTTTGAGTTTAGTGTTGAGTCATTGGGCCAGTATATCTTTCTTAACTGGTCATACAGAGGGCAGTCCTGTAGAACATGCTCAGCAGTTTGTTCGTTTAATCCACATGTGCACAGTGGTGAAGCAGACAATCGTAGCTTGTGCATGTGTTTATTCAGTTTGTTATGCCCTGTCCTGAGTCGAAAAATAGTTATCTGTCCCTGCCGGTCGAGAGTGCGATAGTCATCTTTGGGTTGGTTCTGTTCTCTTCTGATAGTCTGGATAGCTCTCTTTTTCTCAAAGTATGTGACTTCATTATCTTCTTGTTCACATTCTCCTCCCTTTTTTGCAAGTTTATCTGCCTTTTCATTTCCGGGTACACCACAATGAGATGGTACCACTGAAGTATGGTTCTCTTTTTGGCAGCTACCTTGTTTAGTTCATTTCTCAGATGCGGGAGTTTACCACCCTTGAGAGCTTGGTTGCGTTGTTTCCGTTTACAGCGAAGTTGTCATATTTGCACCTTTCGGCCGACACATCCGACTTCAGCACAGCATTTTTGGGACCGGGTTTGCCTTCCCTCTTCGATCCCTACTCATTCAGCCAGACTGCAGTGATGCAGCCTGTTTCCAGGACCACCACTTGGAGGTGGAGTAGGGTCTTGGTCAGCTCTGGTTCACTGACCCTGACTTTATGTGCACAACAATTGTATAAATGTATTGCATTTTTAATATATAATCAAAGATAACAATTTTAGAAACGTAAATTTGTTCTGTAAGTGTTTAATTTACGTGTCTGAATTAGCCTCTCAGCTTGCAGTTGTAATGATCAAGACCAAGCAAATTTAAATGTTGACTTTAAAGATTTTTTGACACGGCACTGAATGCCGATAAGAAGCGTATTTAATTCTTCTTCTTGTTGTCATATCCAAAGAGAGAATACACTCTGAAAATTGTATTACCATGATAATCGTAGTTGGTTCACGTATTGTATATTGATGATGTATGTCGTCAAAACATATAAGGAGAGGACAAGAAAATATTCAGTGGGATACTGGAAGATGAGAAAGCTTTGTATTTCAGAGCTGGCATTTGCCGATGATATTGCCCTGATTGCTAAATCAGAGGCATATCTAGATGGAGAAGATAGGGATGGTCATCATCAGCTCCAAAACAAAAACCATGGTGATATCACGAGAAGAAACGAAGACATCAGATTCAGCTGGGAGAACCGGTCATGGAGCAGATCAACCACTTTAAATACATCGGAGTTGTCATAGATCGGAAGAGAGGCATCAGAGAAAATTTGGCTACCCGAAGAGCAGCAGCTGGAAGACTTTTTCTGGCCATAAATCGAGGATTCCTCAGCAACAGAGAAATTGGCAAGAAAACGACGTTGGCTGTATACTGATCCACCTTTGTCCAGTCTTGGCGTATGGATGCGAGTCATGGGCAATGACTACAACCCACAAAAGTCTGATCCAAACCTGAGAAATGAGGTATCTGAGACAGGTGGTTGAAGTAACAAGAAGAGACACGGTGCTCAACCAGACGATACCGAGTACGTCAAGGCCTAAAAACCCTATCCCTGCAGACCCAAGTAGAACAGTCCCAACTAAGATGATTTGGCCATGTCTGCAGAATGGGAGAAGATCCGCTGCCACGGCAGGTATGGGAGGCTAAGAGCCAGGGATTGTGGCGAAATGTTTTTAAGAATATAGTAATCAGCAGTAGTTACTGAAATAACAGAAGAAGACTTCTGTCTGACAAGAATGTAGTCCCTGTGTTAGAGAAGAGCACTGGTGTCACAGTATAGCCACGGCTGTGAAGGTCTCTACTTCAGATAGTACTTACTTACTTAGTCGTTCCCCTTCTACCGGGAGGTGTAGAAGTTTGGAAGAGAAAGCGCCAGACTATCATATCGGCTGTCTTCCTCCTGGCCTGGTTCCATTCTAGTCCTCGGCCCTTCAAAGATTGACTAATGTTGTCCTCCCAGCGGACTCTGGGTCGTCCTGGGGGTATGGATCCCTGGCACTTTGTTTCCCATGCCTGTCGTGGTAGCCGATCTTCTCCCATTCTGCACACGTGGCCAAACCATCTTAGTTGGGACTGTTCTACTTGGGTCTGCAGGGGGTGGAATTTTAGGCCTTGACGTATCGTCTGGTTGCGGACCATGTCTCTTCTTCTTACTTCAAACACCTTCCTCAGATACCTCATTTCTGAGGTTTGGATCTGGCTTTTGTGGGTTGTGGTCATTGCCCATGACTCGCATCCATATGTCAAGACTGGGACATAGGTGGAGCGGTATACAGCCATCTTCGTTTTCTTACCAACCTCTCTCTTGCTGAGGAATCCTCGATTTTTGGCCTGAAACAGACTCCCAGCTGCTGCTTTTCGCGTGGCCAACTCTTCTTTGATGCCTCCCTTTCGGTCTATAATAGCTCCGAGGTATTTAAAGTGGTGGACCTGCTCCAGGACGTGTTCTCCCAGCTTAATCTGATGTCTTCTTTCTTCTCGTGATATCACCATGTATTTTGTTTTAGAGCTGCTTATGACCATCCCTCTCTTCTCCAGCTCTTCCTTCCAGGCTTGCAGATTGGATTGGAGATGTGACTCTGATTTAGCAATCAGGGCAACATCATCAGCAAATGCCAGCTCCGAAATAAAGACCTGTCTCATCTACCAGTACCCCAATAAATACTTTCTTGTTTTCTCCTTACATGCCTTGATAACATCGTCCATGAGGAGTATGAAAAGATAAGGTGACAGGATATCGCCTTGTCTTACAGCAGTGGTGGTCCTGAACTCTTCTGACTTATGGTTTGCTGTCCTCACATAATTTCTGCAAGACTTGTAGAAGCTCTGTATAGCATGAATCAGAGGTGATGGAATGTTCTTCTTTGCCAAACAGTCCCAAAGTTTGCTCCAGGGGACCCTGTCAAACGAATTTTCCAGATCTACGAAACAAAGATGGATCTCACTCTTATACTCAAGAGCCTTTTCACTCAGCTGTCTGAGTGTGAAGATTAGGTCTTGAGTACTCGGTTAGCTCGGAATCCGCACTGGACCTCATCCAACTGTGGCTCAGCTAGGCGTCGGAGTCTTTGCTCTAGGATTCTAGAGTGGATTTTACCAGGGACACTGAGAAGGGATATGCCTCTATGGTTTCCACATTGTCGATTGTCACCCTTTTTGAAAATTGGTGTTATGATGGAAATATCCCAATCCTTTGGTATGGTCTTGTTGCACCACGCTGCCTGTAGGACCCTTAGTTGTAATAGGTCGCCTGATGCTCCATGTACTTAACCATTTCTGGTGTTATACCATCATGCCCTGCTGCTTTGCCCATCTTGATTTTCTCCAGTGCTACCTTCAGTTCTTCCATCTTTAGGTCATCTTCATCACCATTGGCTTTCTCTTCTGTGCTAGTGGTTATAATTTCTGATGCTTCACCGTGCTCACCATCCCCAGGAGTTCTGAGAAATATTCTTTCCATTTTTCCATTACTTCCTTCGGGGCAGTAAGCAATTTGCCTTGCTTGTCCTTTATAAATTTGAGAGGGCATTGTTTTTCTTTCCTCGTGTTCTTTGGGGTCTTATAGAACAGTTTCTGGTTTTCTTGCGCATCTTTTTCTAGCTTTTCTCCAAACTCTCCAGAACTTCTGTTTTGCTGCTAGCACCTTGTTCTTTGCTTCTGTTCTGAGTATCACATATTCTCTATATTTCTCTATTTGTCCTGCTGTATTTTAGCTCCTAAGTATTGTTTCCATGCCATTTTCTTCTCTCTTATTTTTTCTTTGACTTCCTCTGTCCACCAAGGTGTCCTCTTTCTCTTGTTCCCAAGTCGGACTTCACCACATGCTTCTGCAGCAGCTGTCTTTATGATGTCCTTGAATTTAAGCCAGAGGGTTTCCAAGTCATCAGGTTGTTCTTCTGTGTTTCTCACCGCTGTAGCAATAAGCCCCTGATATCTGGTCTTAATTTCTGGCTCTCTCAGCTTGTAGGTCTTAATGCTCATTTCTCCCGTTCGTTTACTTGGTTTCTTGCGTGATGGTGGGCAGTTCCTAGGCCGAGCAACTCTTTCAGTTGTTCTTTTGATTGTAAGCAGGTAGTGATCACTTCCAATCTCTGGCCCCCTTCAGACTCTAGCATACCTGACATATTTGAATGAGCTCCTCCTTACAATGGCATAGTCGATCACTGACTTCTCATTCTTTGTTGGTTCACATCTAGTGTATGCATGTATGCGCTTTGTGTTTGTAATGATCAGATTCTGCTCACTGCAGAATTTAAGGAGTCGCTTTCCATTGTCATTGAGAGTATCTTCTCCACATCTTCCGATAACTCCACCCCATCTATCATGGTCATTTCCAACTCTGGCATTGAAATCTCCGAGCATGATAATTTCATCTAGGCAGTCATCCACTGTCCTTTGAAGCAGCTCGAAGAATTTCTCCTGTACCTCTGCTCTTTCATCCTCATTTGGCCCATACACTATGACCAGGTTGACTATGGTTTCTCCTTCTTTTAGTTTTACAACCATAATGCGCTCCAAGACAAAGTTACATCCCTTGATACTATTTTGGGGGTTTTTGGCCACAATTCAACCCATGCCCTCTTTAGCTCTTTCAGATGTGGGTACACCACTGTAGAGTAGCGTGTTGCCATCGAGATCCATGACTCGTCCTTTTTTCTTTGTTTCCCTTATAGCCAGGATTTCTAGTTTTGCTTTCCTCATTTCTTCCACCAGCTCCTCTTCTTTCCCATTTATACTTCTTGTGTCCCACGTTCCATAAATCGTAGTCCGTAGTCCGTTCCAGTTCATCGCCTTTAGAATCAGTCCGGTTTTCTCTCTTGTAGTTCGCGAAATCATGATTTAAAGCAAACAGGTGATTGGCCTGTTGTGCCTTTGCATCGTGGAGGGGCTGCCTCCTTACGGCCTCCATGCAGGCCGCCCTCCTCCTTTTTCAGCCGGGCTTGGGACCGGCCTAGGCGGAGTTTACTTCAGATAGTATCACATAAAAGTTAGAGCCTTAGATGCCACCTTTGCTATGCAACTAACCTATGATAATCAACAATTCAGTAAAACTCAAAATTCAACAATATATAAGTGATAATTCAGAGTATTACAATTACTTTTATTATGTATATTTATCTTTTATTTCTTCTTGTGCAATTATGAATGATGAAATGATGAACATTAAATGAATAAAATTTAATTGCAAAATTGAATAATAGTTGAATTATATTCAATAGCTAAATAAGAAGTCCTTTCTGGAATCTTTAAAAATAACATAAAATTTTAATCCAAATGTTCCTTTATAACTTTATCGTTTCTCTTGTCTGGTCTATCACGTTTAGAACTGTTCTCTCACCATTACACACTAGTCACTTTGCTTTGACCACTCACAATGGTTGCTTGAGTTTTGTTACATAGAATACTTAACATTAAAGTTCTGTAACTGTCCTCTATGAATATACACAGCAGTGTCAGTTGCAGGTCTTGCACTAGACCACCAAGCACTGATGGGGCCTAGGACTTGAATCTAGATAGCAATCTCTGATGCTCCTATGTTGGTCCAGGAATGCAATTATTAATCTAGGATTCTAGACCTCTGATGTAGTATGAAACGAATGAACCTGGGACAATAGGTTACAAGTGGCTTGCCTTTTGTCACAGATTCCACAGCATGATGCTACCTTCGCCTTTCACATTCTGGAGTGCCAAGTCCATTATTCCAGTATAATAACTTTAACTGATCACTCCTACTGACATTCCATGATAACCGTTGGTATGCATCGAATTTCTTTAAACACTCACAAATCAATTTCGGTTCAGTCCTATGGTCTCATCCTAACACAATAATCTGCAATAAAACAAATAATTTATTCATAAATTTACATACCCTCTTAGGATAGATGCAAAGTACAGAACAGACTCGGTTTGATGATGGAAGAGCTGCACGGCAAACAGATGGTAAATTTATAGCCGTGACGAGCGTCCCCTTCCTTCAGTCTATCTGTCTTCTGCTGTTTGTGTGTCTAGTTTCTTCTTCTTCCTTCTTCCTCGTTCGCCCTGAAAAGGACGGTGGTTGCGTTGAGTCTGTTTACGTCTAAGCTGTGATATCTGCACCTTTCGGTCGACACATCCGACTTCAGCACGGCATTTTTAGGGACCGGGTTTGCCTTCCCATTGCGATCCGCACTCGCTCAGCCAGGCTGCACTGCTGCAGACTGTTTCCAGGACCACCACGTGGAGGTGGAGTGCGGTCTTGATCAGCTCTGGTTCGCTGGTCCTGATGCAAGCAGTACAGCTATGGGTCGCTGACTGCATTCACTATTGCTGCATCTTGGGGTCCTAGTTTGAAAATACCGCTGTTTACCTTTTTATAGTGCGAGAGCGGGCGTATCGGGGAGCAACGCGGTCTCACAGTTTGCATACTGTGTATTTTTGCAGATTTGAGCAAGTCTGTGTTAGCTGGGTCCAGTAATCTTTTTCATGCTTCTCAATCCTGTTATCCATGACTTTTATCTATACCTCCTTTTACTTTCCATGACTTCTGCTTTCATTTTATATAAAGTCTTCCATAATTGGTTCCGACTTCGATTTATACTAAATTTTTAAAGACAATCGACAAAGCAGTTTTCATCGTGCTGTCGTCTTTACCTTCAATTATCTCAAAAAGTAATACACACAGCCACTATTCCCTAGGAATGAATATAGCTGGTCTTATCCCCGAAAAGACGAAATTACTGTCATTACTTTCTGTTGCTTCATTCACTTGAACGACACACGAATCCATTTTATTGAAACACGCTTTCCTTTCCTCTTGCAAAACGCCGTTGTAAAAACTGGTTCGTGTACATGCGAGGTATGTGCGAGGGAATGAAAGTTTATCCATACAGCCGCTCATTGCGCCATTGTATTTTCATTGAAACTTCTTTATTGAAATGTAAAATTAACATGTTTTGTAAATTCAAGCAGATGTGTACCAATAATGTCCATCCCGTCATTGTTTCTTTCCCTTCCTCGCTGTCTTTGCCTTCCCTAACTCAAGAGCAGAGTCAGATACAGACGTACCTCGCTTTAAGGTGCTTCGATTTAGAGCGCATTCTCTAATATGACACTTCTCAATTATATTCATGTTTATTATTTTCGGCGCTTGCCTTGATCTTAAGGAGGTTTTCGATGCGCACACCAGCTGACTCCGAACAAGTTCTACAGTGGGTAAAATACTATCAAACGGTGTAGCATGGTATAAAAAAAAATATAGGGAAATCCTTCGCGAAAGGAAGCGTCAGTCAATGAGGCAAACTTCGTTGTTGTCTTATTTTAAGTAAGTACCACAGCCACCTCAACCGTCAACAGCAAGTAGCCCTACTATTCAACAGCCATCAACATCAAGGCAAGACTTTCCACCAGAAAAGAGAATAATTTTCGTTGAACGCTCAGATGATGAAGATTCACTATCTCTTCCAAACTTTCCTTCAATGATTACTTCTTCTAACATGTTCATTCGTCAGTGACTGACATAAGCAAAGGACGAAAGTATTTTAAGATTAGATATACAGTATTCACCCGTGTGTTACCGGGGCCCGAAAGGGGAGCAAAGAATAGTAATACTGTACCCTACGATGCAATTCGTAAAAAGCGACTAAGGAGGGTTGGGAATGGGGCTGGTTACCTCATCACGTAAAAAACTTTTTACCACAAAAACTTCAACAAACATGGATGAGAGCAACAAAAACAACAACTAAAAAGCTACAGACTTTTATAAACGGGTGCTTGCGTAGAATAGAAGGAGTGAAATGGTATGACAAAGTCACAAATGTGGAATTGATGACCAGACAAGTGCCAGTGGAGCAAGAGATGAAAAGAAGACGCTGGCGATGGATAGGACACACATTGAGAAAACAAGGCAGTCCTTGTACTGAAATCCACAGGGAAAGAGAGGCAGAGGTAGACCAAAAAAAAACACATGGAGAAGAGAGCTGGATACAGAGGTGAAAATGATGAGGAAAACATGGAAAGAACTTGAGCGGATGGCACGGAACAGGAAGACTTGGCATGTGTTTGTTGAAGGCCTATGCTCCTCGGGGAGCTAAAGGGTATTAATTGATTGATTGAATACAGTATTGCAGCATTTTTTAAATTTATTATTTTTACTTTTGTATTGTTTATTTAGGCCTAGTGCTATTGCGCTCTTAATAAATGGTAGTGTAAACATGTTTTTAGGCTTTCATTTGCACTGGCAAGTGAAAAAAGGCTGTGATTCGCTTTAAGGCGCTATTCGCTTTACGGCGATGGTCTGAAACCTAACCTGCCGTATTAGCGAGGTATGCCTATTCATATTTTCACCTGGATAGACTGGAGCTTAACGGTACTAGGTTTCGATTCCGGAGCCATCTGGCAATCGGACGCTCCATCTTTTTGTTTTTTAATTGATGACAAATATCCCGTTCAACCTCTTCATGGTTATAATTAAGATATATAGCGTTTTCAAGTCTAAATAATATGTACAGTTACAGATAAATACGAATGTGACATCAAATGTCCCGTCCAATTATTGTAAATAGAGGAATTTAAAATTACCAAATTGTGTGTGTGTATAAAACAAAATAAAAACAAACACAAGGAAAAAAACCAAACCCAAAAAGGTGGGGGGAAGGGGGAAAAAAGGGTGGGGGGAGGGGGGGGGGGTTGTAAAAGTCAGAGATGTTCAGTTTGATATTTACCGTAATTGATTTTCATTTGCCATAAGTAATTTATTTTATAAGAGCACCACTAGACCTTCAACTTCCCTGCTATATACCAACCAATTACTATATATTAACTTTTTTTCTAGTTAAATACTGTTTAACTATATTATGTAGATCCCTAGGTCTGTCTATTCTTAAAACAAATCTTCTATATTTATATATAACCAAGTAAATCAAGTAGCAGTTTACCATCTCTTCTTGACTATGCAAATGACTGAAAGATGACAGTAGAAGAAGATCTTGAAGACGGCCAGATATAATGCTGCATTCCTCATCATCGCACCATATTGTAATGATTGAGCTGACCGTGTCATTTGAATTCAGATTGAACTAGCAACACTCGTTCAACGTGACCAAGCATAATGATCTGGTCACGGACTTGAGACACAATGGGTTCACTGCAAGGGTCATGGCTGTTGAGGTGGGTGCAAGAGGTATCGTGGCGGCCTCAGTGTATAATCTACTGAAACTGTTGCGGTTGAGAGGACAGTCAAGAACAAAGGCACTTAAAAAAGCTCAGCGAAACTGCGGAAAAGGCATCGTGCTGGCTGTGGAACAACCGCAACGGGCTATGGAACTCGGGACAGTGATTTGTTTTCAACATATGGGTGGGAGCCGCGCTAGTGCAGTGGTTACCACACTGCGCTGGCGATCGGGAGAGGACATTTGAATCAGTGTCGCCGACCGGAACTTGTACTGGAATAATTCGAGCCCTGGCGAAGAAATTTGAAAGAGTGTCGTCGACCAGAACTCCGCCTATGCCGGTCCCAAACCCGGATGAAAAAGGAGGAGGGCGGCCTGCATGGAGGCCGTAAGGAGGCAGCCTGTAACTGTCTTTTTTTCTCTTGTTGATGTGATCACTGGCCCAAGACAGTATACATGTTGTTAGATGTGTAGTGCGAGCGTATGATGAATTGAGTGTGGGTGCGAATGAAGACGCGAATGTGTTTAGGCTCGTATAGATGTAGATCCTGCAACCCATACTCTCACATGCAGTAATCAAGGATGCTTTGACACTGCAGGCATGTTTCAAGACATTTATTGACGGGAACACACATAATATCAACAGGAACAGTCAGTGTAACAAGGTCATGCTGACCTGACATCGATAGGTATACATTTGGCATTCAAAAAGGTAAACATCAGAATAGACGTGCATGGTCAATAGCAAAGTTCTTCGATAATGACAGTTCGTAGCGTCGCCCTTGGCGTCTCTGACTAAACGCGTCAGATGCCTTAGTTACTTTTACACACAGGTGCAACTTGGCACTCCCCGCCAATTGCACATATCAGGCTGTAGTATAATAGCCGGAAGCACAGGCCTCGTTCTGACGTCGGCCGTGTACTTCTGTTAAATAGGTTATCATCAACCCTGCAGTAATACTTATTGTAGATAAAAGTTCCGCCAATCTGCGGCTCCCACAATATATCTTCGTCACTGGATTTCTGGACAATATAAGACTAACAGTCTTGGATGGCTACCTCGAGCACAAATATATAAGTTCTGAAATGGCGGATCAGTGAGCTGCTGTTCACCCTAGGTAATCCTTTACATGTTCTGCCACCGAAAAGCGTAATAATGCATAAAGGTCGGTATTACCTGGCAAATGAATCCTCAGAACATCACAAGGAATTCTGTCGTCATCCCGACGCACAGAGATTCACTGGGGAAAACTGCCATAGCAGTTACTTCGAAGATTCTCCCCGAAAAACAATGGACTCTTGGTCCCTTCAGAAAAACAGGACCTCCCGGCTTCCCGGAAGTATATCTCACTCCCGCTTAAAAAACCTTCCCCTAGGCCTACGCCGAACTGTCAACCTCTGACCCTAAAGGTCAAACACAATGAATGAATAAACAAGGGAAGACAACCCCTAATCAACCTGACATCGCAGGTAAAGACACAATTATTCTTATGATACAAACATAAGCAAATAACTTGACAGATGACTCCGTCGAAAATGACAGCAACATTACTACCACCCCCCTGTAAAAAAAAAAAATGCAATTTTTTTTTTTTTATATGTTCATGAGCAAGATAGCACCAGTATCACTTCTGTGCTCATGCAAACAATGAACCTAATATCAGGTACAATAGAAGAGGGTACAAATCATCTCCCAACATAGGAGAAAATATTTCCTTTAAGCCAAACAAACTAAGGGATACCATTCAAGAAACCTAAGTTGCTGGCAATACCAATCATATATCAAACATTACTAAATAATATAACCATAGCAATATACAAATGTCAATGCTATTTTAGCAACATATCACAGATGGATGGACAAAATGAAATTTGTTAAATTATCTAAACATCATCCAAATACATTTGTATTACAACATATTATGATATTAAGGACAGACCTAAGTCTGAAAATATATCAGGAAAAACTAGGACACAAGATTTAACTGGAATCATGTGGGCATCTAGACAATATGTCCGCCATCACATTATCCGAACCACGGATAGCTCGCACCGTGAAATGGAAAGGCTGAAGAGCAATAGCATAACGAGTAGATCTCGAGCACTTCAAATCCTTACTTTGCATAGCCGTAAGAGCTTTTTGGTCGGTTTCCATAAAGAAATGCGCGCCCAGAAGGAACCTTTGTAGCTTAAGAATGGACCAAACCATAGCCAACAATTCACGGTCCAAAACCGAGTAATTCCTTTCTGCCGCATTCAGCTTCCTAGAAATATACATTACAGGATGCAGAGTTCCTGAATATTCCTGCATTAGTGCCGCTCCAATCCCAGTGGAAGAGGCATCACTACGAAGGACAAAAGTCTTATCAATCGTTGGTAGTCTTAAGATAGGATGAGATGAGAACAAATTCTTAACCTGATCCAATGAAGATTGGCATTCTTGGGACCAACGCACCATATTAGGAGAACCTTTTTTCAATAACGTTGAAAGTGGTGCCATAATGGAGGACAGATTCTCAATGAATCTTCCATAGAATTGTATCAATCCCAAGAGACTACGCACTTGCTTTTTTGTCTTCGGAACCGAGATATTTAATATCTTTGAAATGTTTTGGTCCTCTGTCTTCAACAGACCATGACCAACTCGATGACCTAGGAAGGAAATTTCACTAAACCCAACAAAAGCTTTAGAGGGTTTAGCAGTCAAACTATGCTCACGTAGAGTAGATAGCAATTCCTTTAGACCCAAATAGTGTTCTTCCCAAGTATCGCTGAAAAGACAGATGTCGTCTAAATATGCAATGACATCTGCACGATCTGATAGAATTCGTCGCATCATGCGTACGAAAGTCGCTGGGGCGTTCATAAGCCCGAAAGGCATAAAATTCCATTGAAACAGACCCCTAGGTGTCGAAAAAGCAGTGAGAGGTTTGGCGTGTTCCGTCAATGGGACTTGCCAATAACCTTTCGACAAGTCTAGTTTAGTAAAGAATTTAGCTTTAGAAAGTCTAATAAGTAGATCATCTAATAACGGCATAGGTTCAGCATCGAACTTCGTAACTTGATTTAATTTGCGATAATCAACGCAAAGACGTATGTTATTGTCTTTCTTTCGAACAATAACTATCGACGAAGAATAAGCTGAAGTGGATGGTTCAATTATTTGTAGTTGAATCATTTCATCCAATTCTTTCTCGACTTGTGCTTGAAAATGAATAGGTATTGGGTATGGTCTTACTCTGATCGGATTACGATCAGTAAGTATGATGTCATGTTCTATGACATCTGTGTGTCCAGGAATGTCGGTAAGGACATCCTGATATGATTGTAACGTAGAGGATACTTGACGCTGTTCCTCAAAAGACAAGTTGGAAGAGACTGTAACGTCTCTCCACGATTCCGTTGAAGTAAGTGGAATCGCAGGAAGAGGTAAATTCACGTCAGAAAAAATAGTTTCCTCATCCTGTATAACGGACAGGGATGAGATGTGACCATGTTGAACTGGAGAGTCGTCCGTCGCCTGGAAAATAGGCTGTAAATAGTCTGGACGTTCAATAAACTCTGTTAGCATATTTATATGGAAGGTTTTATGCCTTCCATCCACATCGACAATATAGTCGACATCAGAAATTTTCGAGACTATAGTGTATGGACCCTTCCAAGAAATGAGAAGTCTATTCTCTCTTGAGGGCAGTAAGACATATGCTTTGTCTCCAGGACAAAGTTGACGTAGGCGTCTTTTCTTATTAGCAAATCGCCTAGCTTTTTCTTTCGCAAATTCGGAAGATGAAGTTGCTAACCTGCATGATTCGATAATCTTTTCTCTAAGAGCTATAACATATTCATATGACGATTGTGTATCATCGTCAATATTATCGGAAGTTATCAAATCGTGTAACAAGGACATTGGCCCGCGCGGTTGCGCGCCAAAGACAAGTTCGAAAGGAGAAAACCCTGTATGCTCGTTGGGAACCTCTCTATAGGCAAAGAGGACTGCAGGTAAAACCCTGTCCCAATCTTCAGGATGATCCTCCGTTATCTTGCCAAGTAAGTTCTTTAGTGTCCTGTTAAGACGTTCTACCAATCCATTGGACATTGGATGATAAATACTACTGAGAGACCTTTTAATGTCTAGCGTAGCCATTACCTGAGACATAACGTCCGAAATTAACTGAGTGCCGTGATCCGACAGTATTTCTCCGGGGAATCCCAGACGAGAAAATACGAGCCAAAGAGCATCAGCGATATCGACAGTTGATATGCTCTTCAGAGGAATAGCCTCTGGCCAACGCGTGCACATGTCCACGCAAGTGAGGATAAATTGGTGTCCTCTGGCTGACTTAATTTTGAACGGACCAATGATGTCTATAGCCATTTTCTGAAACGGCCGAATCGGAATATCTGCAGCCTGAATAGGAGCAGCATGTCTCGGACCCCTAGACTTGACCTCTTGACAAATTTTGCAAGATCGGCAATAAATTCGGATGTCTTTATTCACGAATGGCCAAAAGAATGACGCAAGGACTCTAGTTTTAGTTCTGGAAAAACCCATGTGTCCAGCACACTGAGAATCGTGTGCATGCCGAAGAATTAAGGCTCTCATACACTTAGGCACAAGAATTTGAGAATGCATAGACTTGTCCGAGTGTTGTACCATTCGTACCAATATACCATTCTTCATAGTAATATACGATTTGTGATTCGTATTTTGATTGGGATCCCCTTTCTTTGCAAGAAGGAAGTATTTCTTCAAAGAAGGATCCTCTTCTTGACGTTTAACAAACGAGTCATGGGAAATCATCAAGTGCTCGTCTTGGCTATCAACTTCATTACTATTATCAGATGAAGTTGGGGGATTAAGAGCTTGAGCTCTTGTCATCACTGCATTGACCGTTTGAATGTTTTCTTCTTCCCAACTAGAAATTTGTTGCGAGGTGCATTCCTTAACCCCATGAATACGACCGATTATAAGATCCGCAATATGATTAGGAAGAAGACATGCATGGACATCTCCTGTGAAGAAAGGAGTGTCAATCCTAATAATAGCAGTAGGATAGCTTTCCATAGTACCACCAAATGTAACACATTTGATTGTTTTTCCAGTGGCACAGCAAGGATCTATCAGAGACTCCTTAACCCCGACGGTAGTACATCCCGAATCGAAAAGTACTGAGACTAGCCTATCATTTATTAGACCTTTATCTAAGATGAGAGATCCTCTCCCATCATGCGCAACTGTAGCAGGTAGAGCAGGAAGAGGGTGACCACAACTTAGCGTAGATACAGTTGATGAGTCAAACAATGTTAAGCATTGGGGGCATTCAGTTGCTCTCCCAAAATCGAAAGCACAACCAGTGATAGCCCTAGAGTTACCACTATCATTTACTGTATTACAGGCTCCATCAAACTCTTGTTGTGCAGAGTTTGCCTGTTGGTAAGGTCTTTTCTTGTTAAACCTAGGTCTACCTCGATTATCATTTCCCCTGTAATTATTTCGACTATCATTTCCCCTGTAATTGTTATCATATTGCCTATTGTAATCATCATTCCGGTTTGAATCCCGGTTTCTAAATTCACCATCGTCATAATCTTGACGTCGAGAATGATTACCTCGAAAATTTGAATAGTTATTATTTGGATAGCCTTTGCGAAAGTGTCTCAAATTATTACCACTAAAATTACGAGAACTACCATCTTGTCTCCACTGCATAGACGAAGAACCATCATGTGTTGGATTACTCCGCTTCTGAGTGTAATTTTGATTACTTCCCCTATTCCAATTTTGTTGAGCACCCTGAAATTTTTTTTTGAAATTAGGGCCATATGGTGTTGCCGAAGCAGCTGGCAACCCTTCTTTCACTTTAGAATTGCTAACTGTAGCATGGGGATGTGCTGTGGCATACTGACAACAGTATTCCTCCATTTCTTTTAAGTTTTTAGGCTTACGCTCATGAAGGAATGCAAGAAAAGAATCATTAACAGATGACAAAACCTTATCTCGCAATAATAAGTCCATTAGACCTTCATATGTTTTCTCAATCTGAGACAACTCAACCCATCGTGTAAATGTACGACGTATCTTTGTAACAAAATCAGAGAAATCTACTCCATTTTCTGGCAACATTGTCCTAAAACGAAGACGATAGTCTTCTTGTTTTAGTTGATATTTTTTTAGTAATGCTGCCCTGACAACATCATAATTAGTCCTCTCATGTTCGTCTATTGTCATAAGAGTAGTCACCGTGTCACCTGTAAAAAATGGCATCAGTTGTTCAACATATTTTTCCTTTTTTATGTTATGCGTATCGCACAAAAATTGGAATCTATCTAGATAATCTGCTACGTCATCCTTTAAAGGATTGAAATGAGGCAATTTAATCCTACTAACAAACTCCTTTGTCGTACTCGAAGTTGTTTGCTGAGCACCCGTACTCGCCAATTTCAATTTCTCTAACTCCAAAGTTGCGAGTCTTTCCTCGTGTTCCATTTTCCTAATTTCAGCCTCGGCTTGAGCTTTCCTCTCCTCTGTAGCAGCTTGAGCTTTCCTCTCCTCTGCAGCAGCTTGAGCTTTCCTCTCCTCTGCAGCAGCTTGAGCTTTCCTCTCCTCTGCAGCAGCCTCTTTGTCTAATCTCTTTTGTTCAGCTTCAAATCTCCTTTCCTCCACCTGCATCTGCAATTTCTTTTGTTCAGCAGCAATATCAGCTTCTCTGTCTAGCCTTTTTTGTTCAGCAGCTGCTTCTCTTTCTAATCTCTTCTCTTCAGCCATAGTTTTTTTTTCCTCTGCAGCAGCCCTTCTCTCTTCAGCAGCTAATGCTTTGTCATACTGAGCAACAGCCCACTGTTCTAACTGTTGACCAGTCTTATCAAGGGCTCTCCCTTGTGTAATAAAGTAGTCCAATGTAGACATCTTGTCTACTGAGATCAGTAACTTGCAGAAGCAAATATATTAAATTATCCCACTTTAATGGGAGACAAGTCTGAAATGATAGACTTGTATACTCACTTCACTTTCTTTCACACTCTTAGTCTTGTTTATAATGTACCCAAAAAATCACCTGAGTACCTGTGGAAAAAAAAAATTCCCTTATATCCCACTCACTATGGGCACAAGTCTTTTTTATAAAGAACTTGAATATGTATTTCACCTTGTCTCAATCTTTGTAGATAACAAGTCTTTTATCAAAGAACTTGTATAAATATCTTATATAATAATATTTTATTAAGAAACTCTATATGAAGAGTCTACCTTATCAATAATATCAAAACATGACCAAGTATGTGTATGTAGACTGTGTATGACAGTAATGTAGTACAAAAAAAAAAAAAAAATACAAAGACAAAGATACAAAACAATACAAATGGCAACACTGTTTTAACCAAAAATGTGTAGAGAAATACACAAGAAAGGAGAGACCTACAGAATACAAACAAAACAAATCGACAATCAAAACTGAAAAACAGACAAAATATTACAAAAACAACGTTAAGTACAATTACATCACAGCTAACATCAATAGCGACCAATTGTCACTAGCAAATTTCCAAATTAAGAAAATTTGCACCTACAGAACGCTTACAGTAAGCCTCGATCAAGTGGCATATTTACCGTAAGACCCACCAACCGAAAAACCCGCCGAAAAATACACAAAACAGTAGAAGTGACATAAACATATAGCAATCAATTTCAATGTGTTGCAGAACAAGTTCAGTCACAGCTGAAACTAAAATAAATTTCTTGCTCCTTGCGAACACAGAAACGAAATGTCAAACGCGCACTGAACGTCAAATCCACTGTAACATAAAGTGGTATTCACGAACCAAAGTTACTATGACCTTCTCAAATTAGGGCTTGCACATTGAATGTTTACAATTTCCACGTACTGTTTACAGACACTTGACCTCCAACAATGTAGCTTGAATGCTCTGACCTAGAAAAGTCTGTTGTTGAATGAAACGTGTAACAACCAGCAGTACTGTTTACAATAGGAACCCGCCTTCTATGCAGTTATGGTCCACGTAGCAAATGCCTAGTAGTTAACTTCAGTACATGTCTTGTTATGCTTTATGTAGCATTATAATATAAATGCTCGTACTGTTTATTTGGGTCAACCGTTGATGACCTATTTCTGTCCTGTTGTAGCCAAAACTTGCAAGTGTAGAATTAGCGCTGTGTGTTACGGCTGTCCCGTGTGTAACTTAGACCCACAGATCAGAAGTGTAATGTGTACTTGTCCTTCTTGTAACTTTCTCGACAAAACTGGAGACATCATACATGTAACAGCCAACCAGGAATGTAAATTTCTGGATCCATAAATGTCAACAATAATGTCAAATGCTCGCTCTGTTCTTTTTAAACCCACAGATCTGGTCCATCAGAAATGTAAGTTTCTAGGCCACATTGGCGACAAGAAATGTATCATAAGAGCCCACGTAACTGGTCCACCAGAAATGTAACTGTCTTTTTTTCTCTTGTTGATGTGATCACTGGCCCAAGACAGTATACATGTTGTTAGATGTGTAGTGCGAGCGTATGATGAATTGAGTGTGGGTGCGAATGAAGACGCGAATGTGTTTAGGCTCGTATAGATGTAGATCCTGCAACCCATACTCTCACATGCAGTAATCAAGGATGCTTTGACACTGCAGGCATGTTTCAAGACATTTATTGACGGGAACACACATAATATCAACAGGAACAGTCAGTGTAACAAGGTCATGCTGACCTGACATCGATAGGTATACATTTGGCATTCAAAAAGGTAAACATCAGAATAGACGTGCATGGTCAATAGCAAAGTTCTTCGATAATGACAGTTCGTAGCGTCGCCCTTGGCGTCTCTGACTAAACGCGTCAGATGCCTTAGTTACTTTTACACACAGGTGCAACTTGGCACTCCCCGCCAATTGCACATATCAGGCTGTAGTATAATAGCCGGAAGCACAGGCCTCGTTCTGACGTCGGCCGTGTACTTCTGTTAAATAGGTTATCATCAACCCTGCAGTAATACTTATTGTAGATAAAAGTTCCGCCAATCTGCGGCTCCCACAATATATCTTCGTCACTGGATTTCTGGACAATATAAGACTAACAGTCTTGGATGGCTACCTCGAGCACAAATATATAAGTTCTGAAATGGCGGATCAGTGAGCTGCTGTTCACCCTAGGTAATCCTTTACATGTTCTGCCACCGAAAAGCGTAATAATGCATAAAGGTCGGTATTACCTGGCAAATGAATCCTCAGAACATCACAAGGAATTCTGTCGTCATCCCGACGCACAGAGATTCACTGGGGAAAACTGCCATAGCAGTTACTTCGAAGATTCTCCCCGAAAAACAATGGACTCTTGGTCCCTTCAGAAAAACAGGACCTCCCGGCTTCCCGGAAGTATATTTCACTCCCGCTTAAAAAACCTTCCCCTAGGCCTACGCCGAACTGTCAACCTCTGACCCTAAAGGTCAAACACAATGAATGAATAAACAAGGGAAGACAACCCCTAATCAACCTGACATCGCAGGTAAAGACACAATTATTCTTATGATACAAACATAAGCAAATAACTTGACAGATGACTCCGTCAAAAATGACAGCAACACAGCCCCTCCACCATGCAAAGGCACAACAGGCCAATCACCTGTTTGCTTTAAATCACGATTAAGAGCAATACAAGAGAGAAAACTGGACTGATTCTAAAGGCGACGAACTGGAACGGACTACGACTTATGGAACTTGGAACACAAGAAGTATAAATAGGAAGGAAGAGGAGCTGGTGGAAGAGATGAGGAAAGCAAAACTAGAAATCCTGGCTATAAGGGAAACAAAGAAAAAAGGACAAGGAGTCATGGATCTCGATGGCAACACGCTGCTCTACAGTGGTGTACCCATATCTGAAAGAGCTAAAGGGGGCGTGGGTTGCATTGTGGCTCAAAATCAAAAAGATAGTATCAAGGGATGGAACTTTGTCTCGGAGCGCATTATGGTTGTAAAACTAAAAGAAGGAGAAACCATAGTCAACCTGGTCATAGTGTATGGGCCAAATGAGGATGAGAGAACAGAGGTCAAGGAGGAATTCTTCGAGCTGCTTCAAAGGACAGTGGATGACTGCCTAGATGAAGTTATCATGCTCGGAGATTTTAATGCCAGAGTTGGAAATGACCATGCTAGATGGGGTGGAGTTATCGGAAGATATGGAGAAGATACTCTCAATGGCAATGGAAAGCGACTCCTTAGATTCTGCAGTGAGCAGAATCTGATCATTACAAACACAAAGTTCCCCCATAAGCGCATACATGCATACACTAGATGTGAACAAACAAAGAATGAGAAGTCAGTGATCGACTATGCCATTGTTCAGAGAAGTTCATTCAAATATGTCCGAGATGCTAGAGTCTGGAGGGGGCCAGAGATTGGAAGTGATCACTACCTGCTAACAATCAAAAGAACAACTGAAAGAGTTGTTCAGCCTAGGAACTGCCCAACATCACGCAAGAAACCAAGTAAACGAGCAGGAGAAATGAGCATTAGGACCTACAAGCTGAGAGAGCCAGAAATTAAGACCAGATACCAGGGGCTTATTGCTGCAGCGGTGAGCAACACAGAAGAACGACCTGATGACTTGGAAACCTCTGGATTAAATTCAAGGATATCATAAAGACAGCTGCTGCAGAAGCATGCGGTGAAGTCCGACTTGGGAACAAGAGAAAGGCATGCAAGGAGAGAACAAGAAAGTATTCAGTGGGGTACTGGAAGATGAGACAGGTCTATATTTCGAAGCTGGCATTTGCTGATGATGTTGCCCTGATTGCTAAATCAGAGGCACATCTCCAATCCAACCTGCAAGTCTGGAAGGAAGAGCTGGAGAAGAGAGGGATGGTCATAAGCAGCTCTAAAACAAAATCCATGGTGATATCATGAGAAGATAGTAGACATCAGATTAAGCTGGGAGAACAGGTCCTGGAGCAGGTCGACCACTTTAAATACCTCGGAGCTATTATAGACCGAAAGGGAGGCATCAAAGAAGAGTTGGCCACTGTAGAAGGTTGTTTTACCAGATGTAATGAGCTATACTGGGACTGTTACAGTTGTAATGCTGGAAAGCCCATACTGATCCTCCTTAGACACCATGGATGTTGCAGGTTGTGTAGTAGGGTGTCTTGTCTGGTATGTATGCTTGATGTAGGTAAGATGTAGGTACAAATGAAGATACAGTCCACATAGGACGTCACTGACTCACAGGAAGGAAGTCATATAAGCTTTTAACTGTTGGTGACGTTTTATGATCATTTATTAAGACGCCACAACGACGGTTATGTTTACATGGATGAACATAGGTCACAGTCAATGTAGGATACAGCAACAAGGCATAATAATAATTTCATCAGTAGATCGTACATGAATCAGTAAGTCGATCTTCCTGACTATCGCTTACAATAATATCAGCTCCATAGCAATACTCCAAGAGTGTAATCAAATCCACCCTGATATTAGTAAATCAAGGGCGTACATAGTTCTACCACGGACCATACGAACATGGCGGGTTATGAGTACCGTTCAGGTTGACCTTTTGTAGGCGTACCTAAGCCTAGCCTCCAGAAAAGGTATAGACGCTAACATAGCGAAGTTTATAGGAGTAAAGGAACTGCTCTCTGGGTCTAGGGTGACCCGAATCATATAACTTTAAGGTATGAAGATACCTGGTGAATTTCCTAGTAGAAAGGGGGCTCTCACTGCGTGAAGATGGTGCGACAATGTCAGAATCTTAGCAGACTGTACATATTGATAATAAGAGCTCAGTTACCTTCGTTCAGAAATATCACCACACACATATATGCCTCCAGGCAAGTAGAATCATCAAAGAGAATCCTCGTTAGCCAAGCTAACACACATGAGGATAGCCAATATCCCAACCACAGATCACAGACGTATCAAAACGGTCTGCTCTGCATGAAAATCTACGGTACACTCCAGGACGGAAATCATTTCCAAAACCACCCACAGTTCTGGACATGCGCAGAAGCGCTCGGCAACCTCAGTTCGAATCAGGCGACCCGCAAACGGGCACATACCCAGAAAGATGCGAATAAACGCGCCTTATAAGGATAGGGAATAAAACTCAATACAGGTTGGAAAGCATTCCAAGAAATCTTTAAGATTTCTGACCATACAAGGAGAACTGCCTGCCGTCGGTCTAAGAATAGAACGGCAGTTTAAGTCACAAGAACAGGTAACAACCAAGGTTAAAAAGTAGACCCAGTTATTAACGAGTTACATCCCCTTGACTACCAGACAAGGTTTGTGCAAGCGGATTCTGTTCGCAACATACTACCGCGACCTCCCGATAAAAAAAAAGTAATTTTTTTTTAAAAAATATCCAAGAGCTAGAAGCAGCTCAAAAACGCACAAATGATGCGCGGACAAATAGATAACTACCTAACATGAGGTTAAATCAACACATAGAGTGTTATGTGAGAATATATCTCATTAGAGAAAAAATCTTTCTCCAAAAATATATATATCGGGGAGGTGCTACCAACATACATCACATAGCTGGTCACGCTAGCATGTAAGTACAAGTTATATATATACATATATATGCAAATGTAATAACAATAAAGCATTATGAAAATAGCGGTGATATTATTCTAGTACCGCCTTATCGAGATGTACATATGTTAAAGGAAATAGCACATTTATCTAAGCATGTAAATAGTATAATATAATATACAAGAGTCGATGATCGAAGAAGCATCAGGTCAAAGACTAACGGAACACATCTTCTGTCGTTCCAAGGGTAAGTAAGCACTTCATAATTCATCTTGTTTGACAAGGAGTAAGGTATCTTCTCAGAACATCAGTGACTTGCTGAGAAAATACAACCAATATAATCCTATTTAACAACCATTAGGATTCCTAATATACAATACATTATTATTAATAATTGTGGCCGAGTGAACTTTAGGCCCTTGTATTGCCTACTTAGCCTTCCTCTGTTATACCAAAGACGGTAACAGACGAAGAAAATGACAATGCACAATAGCATGAGTTCATATAAAGTGAGGACAGGTGTGCTAATGTATGTTTATAATATAGGAGTGTTATGGATCCGTAGTATATCTGGAAATATAGGACAGAAATATTAGTTGGAATCATGTGGGCATCTAGACAGAATGTCTGCCATCACATTATCCGAACCACGGATAGCTCGTACCGTGAAGTGAAAAGGTTGAAGAGCAATGGCATATCGAGTGAATCTCGAACTTTTCAAGTTCTTAGTTTGAATAGCTGTAAGAGCTTTTTGGTCAGTTTCTAGAATGAAATGCGCGCCCAGAAGGAATCTCTGTAATTTGAGAATTGACCAAACCATAGCCAATAACTCACGGTCTAGAACCGAATAATTCCTCTCTGCCGCATTTAGTTTCCTAGAAATGTACATTACAGGATGCAGAGTTTCTGAATACTCCTGCATAAGTGCTGCCCCGATCCCAGTGGATGAAGCATCACTCCTAAGAACAAAAGTCCTATCAAGAGTAGGTAATCTTAAGATCGGAGGAGATGAGAATATATTCTTAATCTGGTCCAAGGAAGATTGGCATTCTTGAGACCAACGAACCAGATTAGGCGATCCTTTCTTCAACAGCGTTGAAAGGGGTGCCATAATTGAAGATAGATTCGGAATGAATCTCCCATAAAATTGAACTAAACCCAAGAGACTACGAACTTGTTTTTTCGTCTTAGGTACAGAGATGTTCAGTATTTTAGACGTATTGTGGTCTTCTGTCTTCAAAAGACGATGACCAACACGATGACCCAGGAAAGAGATTTCACCAAACCCAATATAGGCTTTAGAGGGTTTTGCTGTCAAATTATGCTCGCGTAACGTAGACAGTAATTCATATAAACCCAAGTAGTGATCTTCCCAGGAGTCACTGAAGAGACAGATATCATCTAAGTATGCAATGACATCTGAACGATGTGAAAGAATTCGACGCATCATGCGTACGAAAGTCACAGGGGCGTTCATAGGGCCGAAAGGCATAACATTCCATTGAAATAAACCCCTGGGTGTTGAGAAAGCAGTAAGAGGTTTGGCACGATCTGCTAAAGGCACTTGCCAATAACCTTTAGACAAGTCAAGTTTAGTGAAGAATCTAGAATTAGAAAGCCTAATAAGTAGATCTTCTAATAAAGGCATCGGTTCAGCATCGAACTTTGTGACTTGATTCAATTTGAGATAATCAACGCAAATTCGTATGTTCTTGTCCTTCTTCCGGACAATAAACATGGAAGAAGAATATGGTGAAGTCGATGGTTCAATTATGTTTAATTGAATCATTTCATCTAATTCTTTTTCGACTTGTGATTGAAAGTGAATAGGGATAGGATAAGATCTAACCCTAATAGGATTCTTGTCAGTAAGAATTATGTCATGTTCTATGACATGTGTGTGTCCAGGGATATCAGTTAGGACATCCTGGAATGTTTGTAACATCGAAGAGACTTGTCGATGTTCCTCAGCGAAAAGATTAGGAGAAACAGTAACGTTTCTCCAAGATTATGTGGAATGTAGTGGAACCACAGGAAGAGGAAGATTGACATCAGAAAAAGTAGTTTCCTCATCCTGTATTACTGACAGGGATGAATAATGACCATGAGGTACTGGAGAATCGTCCGTCGCCTGGAAAGTAGGCAGCAAATAGTCTGGACGTTCATGAAATTCCGTCAGCATGTTGATATGGAAAGTTTTATGCTTTCCATCAATATCGACAACATAGTCAACATCGGAAATTCTTGAGACTATTGTATACGGACCCTTCCATGCAATAAGAAGTCTATTTTCCCTACTAGGGAATAGGACGAATGCTTTGTCACCAGGACAAAGTTGTCGTAGACATCTATTCTTATTTGCAAACTGCCTTGCCTTTTCTTTAGCAATTTCTGATGAAGAAGTTGCTAGTTTGCATGCCTCAATGATCTTTTGCCTCAGAGCAATGACATACTCATATGAAGATTGTGTGTCATCGCTAATATCATCCGCAGTGATAAGATCGTGGAGTAAAGACATAGGGCCGCGCGGTCGCGCGCCAAAGACAAGTTCAAAGGGAGAAAATCCTGTGTGTTCATTAGGGACCTCTCTATAAGCAAAGAGAGCCGCGGGTAAAACCCTGTCCCAATCTTGAGGATGATCTTCAGTTATCTTACCAAGTAAAGTCTTGAGTGTTCTATTCAAACGCTCAACTAACCCATTAGACATTGGGTGATAGATACTACTGAGAGATCTTTTAATGTGTAAGGTGGACATTACTTGTGACATAGTGTCAGATATCAGTTGAGTGCCATGGTCTGACAATATTTCTCTGGGGAAACCCAAACGAGAAAATATCAGCCAAAGAGCGTCTGCGATATCGGCAGTGGAAATGCTCTTAAGAGGTATAGCCTCTGGCCAACGTGTGCACATATCGACACATGTAAGAATAAATTGATGTCCTTTGGCCGACTTGATCTTAAAAGGGCCAATAATATCTATTGCCATTTTCTGAAATGGCCGAATAGGGATGTCAGCAGCCTGGATAGGCGCAGCATGTCGTGGTCCTCTAGATTTGACCTCCTGACATACTTTGCAAGATCGGCAGTAAATACGTATGTCCTTGTTCACAAAAGGCCAAAAGAAAGCCGCAAGGACTCTCGACTTTGTACGGGAAAACCCATATGTCCAGCACATTGTGAGTCATGAGCATGTTGCAATATTTGCAATCTCATACTTTTAGGAACAAGAATTTGAGAATGTGCAGACGTAGTCGATTCTTGTACCATACGTACAAGTACGCCGTTCTTCACAGTAATCCAAGATTTACGATTTGTATTTTGATTTGGGTCAACTTTTTTTGCTAGAATGAAGAATCTTTTTAGAGAAGGATCTTCTTCTTGTAATTTTATGAAAGAGTCACGAGAAATAATCAAGTGACTATCTTGGCTATGCACTTCATTATTACTAGGCAATGAAATTAGAGGTGTCTGTAGAGCTTGTGCTCTTGTAACCACCGCATTGGTAGCTTGCATATTATGATCTTCCCAAGCAGCAATCTGCTGTGGGGTACATTCCCTAACTCCGTGAATACGACCGATAATAAGGTCCGCAATAGGATTAGGTAAGAGACAAGCGTGCACATCTCCCGTAAAGAAAGGAGTGGCAATGTGAATTACAGCAGTAGGATATTTCTCTAAAGTGCCGCCAAATGTGACACATTTAATTAATTTTCCTGTAGCACAAGATGGATCTACAAGAGATTGTCTAACACCAATAGTGGTGCATCCGGAATCAAAAAGGACTGAGACCGGATTATTATTTACTAGACCCTTATGTAGGATCAGAGAACCTCTCCCGTCATGCGCAACTGCAGCAGGAAGAGCGGGAAGAGGGTGACCACAGCTTAAAGTAGTTACGGTAGTCGGTTCGAACAAAGTACTGCATTGGGGGCATTTGTTTGCTCTCCCAAAGTCAAAGGCAGAACATGTGACAGCGTCAGAGTTTTTATTATCAACAACCTGATTACAGGCTCCCTGATATTCTTGTTGTACAGAGTTTGCTTGTTGATATCTCTTTTTTTATATTGAGATCTACCGTGACCATTATTACCTCTGAAGTTATCATTGTGTTCTCTATTGTAACTGTTATCTTGGTTTGAACTCCAGTTTCCATAGTTATTATTATCATGTCCACATTGATCAGAACATCTATTAAATTGGTTTTGAGGCCTCCGCGAGGAATAGCCTCTATTATTATAGCCTCTTCTAAAATGTCTATAATTATTAGGAGGACAATAACGAGGACTGTCAGCTCGTCTCCAGTTCTTCGAAGAAGAATCACCATGAGATTGATTGCCATAATTCTAAGCATAATTACGGTTACTCTTCCTATCAAAATTTTGTTGAGTACCTTGGAATTTACGAACAAGGTTTGGACCATATGGTGCTGCCGAAGCAACTATCAAACCTTCTTTCACTTTAGAGTTACTAATGGTTATGTGAGGGTGCGCAGTGACATATTGGCAACAGAATTCTTCCATTTCTTTTATGGTGTTAGGTTTACGCTCATGAAGGAAAGCAAGAACAGACTCATTGACAGAAGACATGACTTTGTCTTTGTAGTGAAATATTCTAATCCACATATATAAATTATCAGGTAAATATAAAGCCTAACAAATAAATTCTAATAAAGAAAAGAGCAATGGTAAAATAACAGTGCTGTCACAATAACTGTACTGGAAATCCCCCTTGTTTTATGCTTCGTCTGCAAATTGTAACGCTTTCACGTTGATAGTAAAAGCCTACTATATTATTACCCGCTTTCTTCAATGAAACGTGTGCTGTATTTCTTGCAAAAACATTGAGATACCAAGCTGATCAATGACCTAATTTTAATATTTCATTCATTCCATTTTATACACGGCGTAACTAAAGACAGATGGACTAAAGGATAGAGAGAAGGGAGAGGCATAAAGCCGAACGCATGCAAAATTAAACAAGCGTAACGCGATACACAATTACTACTATCACGCGTGTAAGGCCACATGCACTAACTTTTTCGGACGGACAGTGATAAAAACACTAACCTTCCCAGAGTTAGGTTTTAAAATCACGAAAAACGCTTATTAGAAAAGATAACATTAGATGGGTTTACGTTTGAAAACATTACAGTACCCAGACAGCACATCTTCGAAACAGGAGGTTGAAGAAATTGCATATTTTGAACGCAGCCACTTAGCTCTTTTAAATTTGTATATTTGGGTTCCTTAGGGCTTGCTGACAAAGAATATGTAAAACGTTACGCAAATAGTCTAGGAATTAACAAGTTATAACCAAAATAAAATAGTGGGGATGCCTGACAGCATGAAATCATTTCTGCTCATAAAATTTTTTAATAACGTGTTTGAAAAAACCTTGCGTACGGAAATAGCCTACCATGTAAACTCCAAATTGATTGGAGCGCAACAAATATAAGACTAAACACGATTGGTCGGACTATAAATACTAGCTTTGGTTGTTAGGGGAGACGTAGGAAGGTAAAATTTTTTCAAACACTTGTCGAAACGTGGCTCCATTGGCCAGACTCGCTGATATAATCACTTAGGAGCGTTAGTTCGAGACCACTAGTTCAAATAAGCTTGATAAAGCAACAGTGCGTTGAAGCCAGCTCATATTTTTGCTAAATAAAAGCCTGGAACATAAGCAGATGGGAATTTGTGCCAGTAATTGTGCCAGAATTCATTGCTAGTCAACGTATCTGTGTTTATTCTATGAATTGTGGTAAGCTTGAAACATTCAGTATCTTTTAATGAAAATTGAATGTGAATTGTTAATTTATGCCTGTATATATGTGTAGTTCAGTAGCAAACATGATGTAAAGCCTATAATGCTCCAGCCTGAACAGAAGGTGTCGGAGGAAAGTAAAACGGCATGGAATGGCCAAACAGTACACTGACACCTAGATGATTGACTAGAAAGAAATAATGCTGGAATTGCAGAGGCGTAGTAACCATTAAGGAGGTTAATACTGGTATAAAGTATTTCAGATGAAGCTGACAGTTGGTCTAACGCTCTGAACTCAATGTTTGTGATGTATTGTGCTCAGTGTAGAACTAGAGTATCAATTAGTTATGAAGTAGAAGGTACATCCTTCTTGTTTTCAGGGACCGTGGTCTTGATGGTATTGAGCAGCACCTGGTCAGAGCTTTGCTGAATCCAGAGTCGGACAGCATACTCCTTGGTCCATTTAGCTATCAGTGAGGTGTCTCTAGAGCACAGGGGAGAAATCGAGCAGAGGAGTCTTTTCCTGCCGCCATCACGCAAGATAAGCTGATGTGGCCAGCTGAGCTCAAAATTATGTACCCCCATCTTAAAAGAACATTGTAACATAAACTTAAGAGGGGAAGTAAATTGTTTTAATATCAGGAACTGAGAACATCTCCAATACTAGTTCCAATAAAGACAAACTATTGAAGTCATGATGACAAATACCAACAGAGCTTGAACAAAACAAAACCAGTATTACCTCATAGTACTACTACACAACTGACACATAGGATACTGTTAATAATATATGTCACTACAATATTCATATTGATAAATTCTGTACATATAACTTGTAATTAAAATTGATTGTGATTCCTGGTTCCCTTTGTATTTGAATCAGGACACATATTCATTCATGACAGCAATGAATACATATTGTTATTTGAAAAGTTATCAGTGACTCCTTTAAGATATCCTTGTAGAGTGTTTTATGTATGTGAGTGTCACAGTGTTGTCAAGTGTGGTGGAATAAATTAAATTGTTTATCTGTCTGTTGTTGTTATGACTTACACTTCATCATACACATACCCTAGACATACAACGTAGTCATCACACTATTCCAGAATAATTCTGACTGAGATATATATATATGTGGCAGCAAGTAAGGTTATCTATAATACACTACTCTCATTAGATATAGATACCTTCACAGCTGATCTCAGTCCGTACACTAAGTCCCCCTATAAATATTTATAACATCCCACTTCACCACAGTCTTTAAGTATTAAGTCCATTAGTGCTTCAAATGTATGTTCTGTCTTAGACAGCTCAACCCAACGTGTAAAAGTGAGACGTATTTTTGCAATAAACTCAGAGAATTCTACTCCAGTTTCTGGCAACATATTTTTAAATTGCAGACGATAGCCGTCTTCGTTAAGTTGGTATTTCTTTAACAAAGCTGCCCTGACAACTTCATAATTGTTCTTGTCAGGAACATCTACCATGCTTAGCATACTCAGAGCTTCACCTTTTAATATATTTGACAATTGATCAACATATAGTGATTTGTCTATGTTATGTGTTCTACATGATCGTACAAATCTGTCCAGATAGAACGTTATGTCATCACTAGAAGGACTGAATGCTGGTAGTTTAATCTGAAAAGTACTAGCATTAGACTTATCTGACACCTTATTGGGATCATGAGCATTACCCATGTTCATCAATTTCAACTTCTCCAACTCTAAAGCTAAGAGTTTTTCTTCATGCTCCATTTTTGCTTTTCTCTCATCTGCCTCTCTTTGTAACCTTCTTTCTTCAGCCTCAGCCTCTCTTTGTAACTTTTTCTCTTCAGCCTCTGCTTGTAGTCTTTTATTTTCAGCCTCTTTCTCTAGTCTTTTATTTTCAGCCTCTTTCTCTAGTCTTTTATTTTCAGCCTCTTTCTCTAGTCTTTTATTTTCAGCATCCAATTGTAGCTGAATTCTTCTCTCCTCAGCTTCTTTGTCCAATCTTTTATTCTCAGCATCCAATTGTAGCTGGATTTTTCTCTCCTCAGCTTCAGCTTCTCTTTTCTGTTTTTCCATTTCCATCTGGAATTTTCTTTCATCTGCCTGCATCTGCAGTCTCAGATTCTCAGCATCTATCTTCTTTTGCTCAGCTTCTCTGTCTAATCTTTTATTTTCCTCTTTTTGTCTTTTCTCCTCAGACTTTAGTGCTTTAGTCCATTGAGTATTTGCATACTCTTCCAATTTATCACCAGTCTTGCCAAGGGATTTCCCTTGCACAATAAAGTACTCAAGTGTAGACATATTGTCTAACAATATGAGTCACAAAAACCTGAAATAATTAACTCTCTTATTTCAATCTTAATGATAACAAGTCTTAAATCAAGCACTTGTATAATCACATCCCATTACCCCAATCTCTGTGGGAAACAAGTCTTTGGCAAAGAACTTGTATTATGAACTTTATAACAATATCATCAGTCAATTCTTTATCATAGGTGCACTTCACAGCTAATAGTGCATAACACTATTCACCAGTTATTTATCATCAGTGTATTACACAGCTAATAGTGCATCAGCATAATCCATCAATTAATTATCATCAGTGTATTCCACAGCTAATAATGAATGATAACTAATAACAATATAAACAATGAACAAAGATCAAAAACAATACGAAAACATTCGCAGAAATCAACTAAAAGGAACAGCAAAAAGTAAAGAAAATATCACAAAGAATGTGATGATATCTGCAAAAAATAAAACAAAACACATGACACCACAGTGTATAAATATAAAGTTGTATAGAACTAAATAATAGAAAGGGGAGACCTACAAATACAAACAAATCAAAACTAAACTAAAGAATGCGAAAAAATACCGAAAACAAAACTGCACATGTCGTCACAACTAAATAAATATAGCAACTAAAGTCGCTAGCAAATTTCGCAAAGGAAATTTGCAGAGTCCTTAAAGAAAACGCTCTCAATAGAAGACTTCTGTCACGTGTTATGTTCTAAAGGAGACACCGCCCAACCGAACACCCGCTGAAATATAAACAAATAACATATAAACATATAACATGTAACATATAACAAAAGAATGAGAATACAGAAGACTCATTAGAAGTATAAGGGCACAGTTCACAAACAAAACAGGCCACTTAACTTATGCAAATCCAATCGTCAGCACAGCAACAGACAGGTGGCAATCAGCATTCTAAGGATTGAAGATCCAACGTTGATAGCACATCTGAACTTGCATCGAAACTGCTAAGACGATGGTACAAACTTGAGCTTCTGATGTAGTACTGGTAGTGTTGTTTCGGAACTTGGCCTTCTTATCCAAAAACAAATCGATTATCCCGGTACTTGACCTTCGAAGGAACGTTACAACTGGCAATGTATGCTGCAACGCCGGGTACTGTCACTTTTCTTGCCTCAGGCTCAGGCAAAAGTTGTAATTTCAAACGAGCTACCGGGCAACGCCGAGTACTATCAGGATTCTGTAAATGTAGATGTCTTAAAGATATTGTTGTATGTTGACTGTCGACTGTAGAATGTAGCGGGTAAGGGACCCTGTGTATGCTGGCACCAGATCAGACCAGCTTATGGCCACAAAATGTAGAAGGTTGTTTTACCAGATGTAATGGGCTATACTGGGACTGTTACAGTTGTAATGCTGGAAAGCCCATACTGGTCCTCCTTAGACACCATGGATGTTGCAGGTTGTGTAGTAGGGTGTCTTGTCTGGTATGTATGCTTGATGTAGGTAAGATGTAGGTACAAATGAAGATACAGTCCACATAGGACGTCACTGACTCACAGGAAGGAAGTCATATAAGCTTTTAACTGCTGGTGACGTTTTATGATCATTTATTAAGACGCCACAACGACGGTTACGTTTACATGGATGAACATAGGTCACAGTCAATGTAGGATACAGCAACAAGGCATAATAATAATTTCATCAGTAGATCGTACAGGAATCAGTAAGTCGATCTTCCTGACTATCGCTTACAATAATATCAGCTCCATAGCAATACTCCAAGAGTGTAATCAAATCCACCCTGATATTAGTAAATCAAGGGCGTACATAGTTCTACCACGGACCATACGAACATGGCGGGTTATGAGTACCGTTCAGGTTGACCTTTTGTAGGCGTACCTAAGCCTAGCCTCCAGAAAAGGTATAGACGCTAACATAGCGAAGTTTATAGGAGTAAAGGAACTGTTCTCTGGGTCTAGGGTGACCCGAATCATATAACTTTAAGGTATGAAGATACCTGGTGAATTTCCTAGTAGAAAGGGGGCTCTCACTGCGTGAAGATGGTGCGACAATGTCAGAATCTTAGCAGACTGTACATATTGATAATAAGAGCTCAGTTACCTTCGTTCAGAAATATCACCACACACATATATGCCTCCAGGCAAGTAGAATCATCAAAGGGAATCCTCGTTAGCCAAGCTAACACACATGAGGATAGCCAATATCCCAACCACAGATCACAGACGTATCAAAACGGTCTGCTCTGCATGAAAATCTACGGTACACTCCAGGACGGAAATCATTTCCAAAACCACCCACAGTTCTGGACATGCGCAGAAGCGCTCGGCAACCTCAGTTCGAATCAGGCGACCCGCAAACGGGCACATACCCAGAAAGATGCGAATAAACGCGCCTTATAAGGATAGGGAATAAAACTCAATACAGGTTGGAAAGCATTCCAAGAAATCTTTAAGATTTCTGACCATACAAGGAGAACTGCCTGCCGTCGGTCTAAGAATAGAACGGCAGTTTAAGTCACAAGAACAGGTAACAACCAAGGTTAAAAAGTAGACCCAGTTATTAACGAGTTACATCCCCTTGACTACCAGACAAGGTTTGTGCAAGCGGATTCTGTTCGCAACAGCCTTTCGAAAAGCAGCAGCTGGGAGACTTTTTCAGGCCATAAATCGAGGATTCCTCAGCAAGAGAGAGGTTGGTATGAAAACGAAGATGGCTGTATACCGCTCCACCTATGTCCCAGTCTTGACATATGGATGCGAGTCATGGGCAATGACTACAACCCATAAAAGCCAGATCCAAACCTCAGAAATGAGGTATCTGAGGAAGATGGTTGAAGTAACGATAACAAACAAACAAAAATACATAGGGGTTACTTCCACAATTGCCTCAGCTGGCAGAAAATAGGAGTGAATGTGAAAGCTGTAATCAAGGTCCTCATCATCATCATTCCTTTTCGTTCCCTGTGGAACATAGGGCAGAAACAGTTGCTCTCCATCGATTTCTATTCTTGCTGTCTTTTTCATCTGTGCCCAAGTCATTCCAATTTCCTGTAGTGAAATTGACAGAGATACAACGGTAAAATATCTCCAAAGATAACATTTAAGGATAAAAACATAATGCGTAGGCTGCGAATAGTACATGATCGCCTAGACCGCGGGTCATCATCCTCCATAATAATTGACTCGCTAGACAGGAGGGGAACGGCGGATCAAAAAGGAAAAAAATATGACTGGAAAGGCTAGGAGACGCAATTGGGGGGGATGGAGGAAAGAAAAAATCACGTCCCCCAAATTGACACGAGGTACGGAATTGGACGTTTTGCGATACCAGGCTTTTGATTTGAATGGAGCGGTAAAACGCAGATGTTAGGAATATTACAAAAATTAAAAAGTAATTTTTTCTTAATATTAATGTTAGGAATATAAAAATTAGCTGGCCGGATGGCCTATTCTGAGCAGTGAACTAAGATGGTCTTAATTTTACAAACGGATAGATAATATTGAAGATAATGACAAAAGACAGTGTAGTTCACATCATCGACAGACTGTGTTGAATAAAAAAGTGTCGCAATTTGCACACAAAAAACACGACCTTGGACGCAGGTGTTCAAATTTACTTAGTATGGGGGAGAGGGTTTTTTGAGCGGTAGCTGTGTCTAAATATAACTTTTAACGACAAAATTTTGGAGGGGAGAGAAAGGTTGGTTCAAAAATCAAGCACATTTTTTTTAGAAACACAAGTAGAGACGGACAGACTAACAGATAAACATCCATACTTGACTGAAGCATGACTGAAATGACTTTATGGTAGGAAATTTGAAATTTAAAATAAACCGAGGCAGTGATTGGCCACAGACAATCATATCATTAGCGCTCAGACGCGAAAGTGGGGCCATTCTTCAATAGTTGTTCAGTGATAGACACAGATTTTAAAGTGTGGTGATTCCATATGAAAGCAAGTGAAATAAATTTAGGGACGCCATACTATAGCCAGCAGCTCAGCTGAGTTTTGCTAGCAATTCTGTGTTATTTATTCATAATCTGGTAAGATTGAAATTATTTCCTTATATATTTTGAATATTGTTTCATGTTTGAGTGATTTGATACTGCCATATCGAAATCTAGCCTTACAAACAAGTAGGGATTTGCTCTAGACCCCCCGCCCTAGTCAGGGTCTAGGGACCAACAATGTACATAAACTCCAGCAAGGATTATGCAAGACAGATCAAGTGTTGAGAATAATGATACATATTACCTATCCTCTTTTAGGGCCGAAAACTAATAAACATTTTTCAGGATCTATGGTCTGGGAGGATCTATCCGATGTAAAACCACCATGGTAAATGTGCTGTTTGGTCAGAGAGATCTGACCTGTCTGTATGATGTGGTTGTTGTGTCACTGTTGTGTCCAGACGTGGGTAGAGAATAGATTTTGACACATGGCCCATACTTTGATTGCAGAGCTGCGAGTTTCTGTCGTCAACAAAGCAGGGTCTATTCAGTTGGTGACTTTACTCGAGTGTATCTGTGCAGTATTTGTGACAGAGACCACCATTATTGCCCGCCAGCACGGAGAGGTGGGACCACCTGATTTCAGCACCAGAGCGACAACTACCAGATGAGTGAGCCTCTGGTCTGCTGGACTTTCACCAACGCCCTTTAGTTACTAAGAACCCCATAAAGATTCCCACCATTTTCTGGACACTGTGTAGTCAATATAGACAGGTGTGATGAGGCCACCCCAACAGCACAAACAGTACTATCCTCCCAAGTAGATGAATACTAGAACATTTTAATAAAACTAACTAGTATAGTACATATATATGTACACTATTGCATTTATGATATAATATTCTATGCATTTCTTTTCATAATCTCTAAATCCTTTTAAGTTCTGGTCAACCTAAAAAATTGACACAGAACAAAATAAATGTAATATACTTATATCAAAAAATTTTACACACGTGAGTTAGTTCAGTGTATTTTAACATTTATTAATATTATTAGTCTTGTTAATATCTGTGGGTATATTTATAATCCATTACACCACACTACATATCATAACCCTAGACACTTTACGTAGCCACATTCATTAAAAAAAAAAAAAAATTAAGTGTGAGGTCGTAGTGGTAGCAAGAAAGGCCTTCTGACAATTCACCACTACATTTTATCTCAGGAGCCTTCACAGCTGGCCTCATACAATTTACATTTAGTAATAACACCATCATACAATACCATCAAACACCACTACAATATTGGGGTCTTGTCCAGGGATAATTAGCCCAACAGTAAGATTAGGATCTCCTGGTGGGAGAAATAAGAGTAGGGAAATAAATTGTAAAATTCCCTTTAACATTAAAAGTGTCCCTGTAGATAAAAGTTGGTGAATCTTCACAGCCAGTAATAATTAATTAGTTAACTGGTTAGTTAGAATTAGTTAGACTATAGTCATAAGAAGTACTTAGTGTATTTACTGGTTAGAGATTTAGCTTGTATATTATTATATTGTCTAAAAAGTATGGCGGAGCTGGCAAAATTTAGATCAGCTGCTGTGCTCACCGCGAAGGAGATGGGAATGGATGGTCAAATTTTAATTCAATACGTAACGACTGAATGTGATAAATATATTGAAAGGGAAGATAGAAAGGTAGCTGAAGAGAAGAGGTTACAAATTGAGGCTGATAGAGAAATTAAGAGGCTGCAGATTGAGGCAGAAGAAAAACGACAGCAAAGGGAGGCAGAAGAAAAACGACAGCAAAGGGAGGCAGAAGATAAAAAGGCCGAAAGGGAGGCAGAAGATAGAAGGTTGCAGAGGGAGCACGAATTACGACTAAGGGAGCTGGAATTACAAGGCCCGGCTCCTGAAAATGGTGCCAGCCCTTTTGCCTCAGATGCTACGCCTAGTCTGGGAGCCTCAAACTCAGCTATGGGGTTTCATTTAGACCATTTTGTTGAAAAAGACGATGACATAGAGGGGTACCTAGGACGTTTTGAGTTATTAGCTACTACATATGGGTTAGAGAGAGAGAGGTGGAGTTTAAAGCTATCACAGGGATTGAGGGGTACTTCTTATGAAGTATTTGCTAAAATGAACAGGGAAGACCAAGACAATTATGACATGTTAAAGCAGGCTTTGTTATTAAGGTACGAGAAGAATGGTGAATTTTATCGTAAGAAATTCAGAAATGCCAAACTGTTGTCTGGGGAGACATACCACCAATTCTCTGCTAGACTAGAAACCTATTTGGAGAAATGGACGGCTCTGGGGAAGACCCAAGATCTTAAAGAAATGATCATGATTGAGCAATTGAGAGAGTCCATGGCTCCAGACATGAGAAAATTTCTCATGGAACAAGGTGCAGAGAAGTTGGGGGAAATTTTAAATGTTGCTGAGAGGTATCAGGCAGCTCAGGCAGAGGTAAGTGGTGCTAAGAAGAAGCACATAGACAATTTTAAAGCTCCACAGCAATTTAATAAATTTGATAATAGAGAGCAGGGAAATAAAGGTAGGACAAACTTTGAGCGGCCAAGAAATGACTATCGCGACAGAAACTCACAGTTCAATGACCAAAAGTTCAATGAAAGAAAACCGTTGAACCAAGGAAAAAGATGGTGTAAATGGTGCAAGAAGGATAACCATAACACCGAATTTTGTAGAAGGAAACCTTCAAACATTGCTGCAATGAAGTCGGGGACGCAAAGATTAAAGGTTAATCCTAAGGGACAACAGGAACCTTATCACCCCCCAGTTTGTGAGGATGTTATTTGTAATGGGGTCACCATAAGGTGCCTTTATGATACAGGTTTGGATTATGATTCAGTTGTGAAGTCTAGCCTAGTGGACCCAAGTCAGTATACCACAGAAACAGTGGAAATACAAGGGGCGACTAAGGACATACCACTCATGACACTTCCCATCGCAAGGATAATGGTGAAAACTCGCTATGTGGAAGGAGAAATCAGAGCAGCAGTGATAGATGAACCAATCTACCCTCTGATATTGGGGTGTAGATACGTCTTCTTGGGGAATCCCGAGAAACCTGTGATAATGGCGACAGTGCAGACCAGGTCACAGAAGAAGGAGGAAGAAGGTGAACCTATAAATGCTCATCCAGAGGAGATGAGGAAGGCGCAGGCTGTGGATAGGACACTCAAGCCCTGTTTTAAAAAATTGCCCAAATGCCACACACCTCCGAGCAAGGGGGAATATTTCATGAAGAACAAACTATTATACAGGAAGACAGGAACTAGATCCACTGGTCACGGACAGTTAGTTCTTCCCAAGATATATAGGGCAAACTTAATAAGGAGCTTACATGTTGGAAAAGATGGTGACCATGAGAAAGTCGGTACTATCTGCCAAAAGATTGCTCGAAAATACTATTGGCCCGACGTAAATGTCGATGTTGAAAACTTTGTAGAAGCATGTGGCGTATTTCATGAGGGAACACCCACAAAGGGAAAATATGTGCAGGACCTAGAAACGCCACGGGGCAACTTTAGGCCTGAAAGGAAAACTAATTATACTCGGGTAGACAAAGTGGAATGGGAGCCCCCTTTTCACACCCAGTCTTCACTTGAATGGATTAACATGGCCACTATGCGAAGAGTACAAAGAAGAAATTTTACCCAGGATAAGATGACAATCCCTCGGTCAGACTTATATAAACTGGAAGAACAGACAAGAGAGCGAAGATCTCTCAGAAACAATCTTAAGTGGGGAGACAAAACCCAGAGAAAAATTGGTAGTGGTCGATTTGTGAGTGATGATTCTAGGAAGAAAAGTCCTCATTATAAAGCTTCTAAGGGACGGGACCTGATGAGTTCCAGGAAAAATACGTATGATAAATTAAAGATCCAGATGTAGCTTTATTAAGGACCTGGACAGATGAGAAGGCGGAAGAGACTGTTACCTCATCGTATCAATATGTGAACGAACTGACCACTCGTTTGAAAGCTGGATGGAAACTGGCAAATGATAATTTGAAACAAGCCAGGAAGAAACATGCAGCATATTTTAATAGGAAGGCAAAGGACAGGGAACTGGCAGTCGGAGAGAAGGTGCTGCTTCTACTACCCGGAAGCCAGAATAAATTACAAATTGGTTGGCAAGGTCCATATACGGTTCTAGAGAAGGTGTCTAGAACAAACTATAAAATTGACAAAAAGGGGAAGGAAAAAGTTTATCATGTAAACCTGTTAAAGAAGTATCTGGACAGACCACTCCAGGAAAGCACCCCCTTATTGACCTTGGCTATTGCAACCCAGATGCAAAAAGGAACCACTCACCTCACATGAATACCCATTACATCCTTGTGAAACAGCAGCACAGGTAAAAGTCAGTAAGCACCTGACTAAAAACCAGAGGGAGAGAGTTCAACAAGTTCTGGAGGAACATACAGATGTATTAACAGATAAACCAGGCCATACAAATTTACTACAGTATGACATGAAACTGGTAGACTCAAACCCAATCTGTATGAGAGCCTATTCTATTCCGTTCGCGAAGGAGAAGGCATTGAAGGAAGAAATAGAGTATTTGTTGAAGGAGGGGATTATTTCGCACAGTGAATCATCTTTTAGTTCTAGTGTCGTTTTGTTGAGAAAACCGTCTGGGGAACACAGACTGTGCATAGATTACAGGAAACTGAATGCTGTCACAGAAGGACAAGTGGATCCATTACCAGACACAAAACAGCTATTTGCCAGACTGAACAAGGCAAAATACTTTTCAAAGGTGGATCTTAGTAAAGGCTATTACCAGATCCCAGTGAAGCCTGAAGTGAGACCTTATTTGGCTTTTAGCACTTCGGATGGACATTATGAATTCAATATGCTACCATTCGGACTGAAAAATGCTCCGAGTGTGTTTTCAAGGATGATGCGAAAATTGTTGGATCCCCTGAATAACCCATGTATCACGAATTTCATGGATGATATTCTCGTCGCCACAGAGACATTTGAAGAACACATTGAAGCTCTGGAGATGTTGTTGATAGACTTCGGGAGGCGAATTTGACTGCTAGGCCAACAAAATGTTGTATTGGATGTAAAGAGTTGGAATTCTTGGGACACACTGTATATCAGGGTAATATGACCCCTGATCCTAAGAATTTGGAAAAACTGCAGAGAGCACCTAGGCCGCAAACAAAAAAGGACGTGCGATCATTCGTGTCGTTATGCGGATTTTATCAGAAATACATCAAAAATTTTAACGCTATTTGTGCTCCTCTGACTGATCTGACTCGCAAGGGACTTCCAGATAAAATTATTTGGACTGCACAATGTGAACTAGCATTTCAAGAGTTAAAGGAAAAACTCACTAGCAAGCCTATTCTCAAACTGCCTGATTTGACACAGGACTTTGTCTTAAGAACCGATGCAAGTAATGTAGGACTCGGAGGGGCTTTGTTGCAAAGATCATCTTCACCTGATGGGGAACTTATACCAGTCGCTTATGCAAGCCGCAAATTGAATAAGGCGGAACAAGGATACTCCACAAGCGAAAAAGAATGTTTAGCATTAATCTGGGCAATAAAGAAGCTTCAAATCTATCTGTATGGTAGGACATTTGTGGTGGAGACGGACCATCAGCCTCTCGTGTTCTTGTCTCAGGCTAAGCATGAAAACGCAAGATTGCTGAGGTGGTCTTTATTGCTTCAACCTTATCAGTTTAGTATCCAATATATCCCAGGCAAATTGAATGTCGGTGCAGATTTCCTCAGTCGGCACCCCTGTGATCAAAATTAGAGTAGTGGCAGACGTGAGGAGTAATTTTACCTATGTGTATCGCTGGTTTTGGAACTTGCCATAGGCATGTTTTCAAGTGGGGAGATGTGTAGTGAAATTGACAGAGATACAACGGTAAAATATCTCCAAAGATAACATTTAAGGATAAAAACATAATGCGTAGGCTGCGAATAGTACATGATCGCCTAGACCGCGGGTCATCATCCTCCATAATAATTGACTCGCTAGACAGGAGGGGAACGGCGGATCAAAAAGGAAAAAAAATATGACTGGAAAGGCTAGGAGACGCAATTGGGGGGGATGGAGGAAAGAAAAAAATCACGTCCCCCAAATTGACACGAGGTACGGAATTGGACGTTTTGCGATACCAAGCTTTTGATTTGAATGGAGCGGTAAAACGCAGATGTTAGGAATATTACAAAAATTAAAAAGTAATTTTTTCTTAATATTAATGTTAGGAATATAAAAATTAGCTGGCCGGATGGCCTATTCTGAGCAGTGAACTAAGATGGTCTTAATTTTACAAACGGATAGATAATATTGAAGATAATGACAAAAGACAGTGTAGTTCACATCATCGACAGACTGTGTTGAATAAAAAAGTGTCGCAATTTGCACACAAAAAAACACGACCTTGGACGCAGGTGTTCAAATTTACTTAGTATGGGGAGAGGGTTTTTGAGCGGTAGCTGTGTCTAAATATAACTTTTAACGACAAAATTTTGGAGGGGAGAGAAAGGTTGGTTCAAAAATCAAGCACATTTTTTTTAGAAACACAAGTAGAGACGGACAGACTAACAGATAAACATCCATACTTGACTGAAGCATGACTGAAATGACTTTATGGTAGGAAATTTGAAATTTAAAATAAACCGAGGCAGTGATTGGCCACAGACAATCATATCATTAGCGCTCAGACGCGAAAGTGGGGCCATTCTTCAATAGTTGTTCAGTGATAGACACAGATTTTAAAGTGTGGTGATTCCATATGAAAGCAAGTGAAATAAATTTAGGGACGCCATACTATAGCCAGCAGCTCAGCTGAGTTTTGCTAGCAATTCTGTGTTATTTATTCATAATCTGGTAAGATTGAAATTATTTCCTTATATATTTTGAATATTGTTTCATGTTTGAGTGATTTGATACTGCCATATCGAAATCTAGCCTTACAAACAAGTAGGGATTTGCTCTAGACCCCCCGCCCTAGTCAGGGTCTAGGGACCAACAATGTACATAAACTCCAGCAAGGATTATGCAAGACAGATCAAGTGTTGAGAATAATGATACATATTACCTATCCTCTTTTAGGGCCGAAAACTAATAAACATTTTTCAGGATCTATGGTCTGGGAGGATCTATCTGATGTAAAACCACCATGGTAAATGTGCTGTTTGGTCAGAGAGATCTGACCTGTCTGTATGATGTGGTTGTTGTGTCACTGTTGTGTCCAGACGTGGGTAGAGAATAGATTTTGACACATGGCCCATACTTTGATTGCAGAGCTGCGAGTTTCTGTCGTCAACAAAGCAGGGTCTATTCAGTTGGTGACTTTACTCGAGTGTATCTGTGCAGTATTTGTGACAGAGACCACCATTATTGCCCGCCAGCACGGAGAGGTGGGACCACCTGATTTCAGCACCAGAGCGACAACTACCAGATGAGTGAGCCTCTGGTCTGCTGGACTTTCACCAACGCCCTTTAGTTACTAAGAACCCCATAAAGATTCCCACCATTTTCTGGACACTGTGTAGTCAATATAGACAGGTGTGATGAGGCCACCCCAACAGCACAAACAGTACTATCCTCCCAAGTAGATGAATACTAGAACATTTTAATAAAACTAACTAGTATAGTACATATATATGTACACTATTGCATTTATGATATAATATTCTATGCATTTCTTTTCATAATCTCTAAATCCTTTTAAGTTCTGGTCAACCTAAAAAATTGACACAGAACAAAATAAATGTAATATACTTATATCAAAAAATTTTACACACGTGAGTTAGTTCAGTGTATTTTAACATTTATTAATATTATTAGTCTTGTTAATATCTGTGGGTATATTTATAATCCATTACACCACACTACATATCATAACCCTAGACACTTTACGTAGCCACATTCATTAAAAAAAAATTAAGTGTGAGGTCGTAGTGGTAGCAAGAAAGGCCTTCTGACAATTCACCACTACATTTTATCTCAGGAGCCTTCACAGCTGGCCTCATACAATTTACATTTAGTAATAACACCATCATACAATACCATCAAACACCACTACATTTCCCTAGCCTCCTCTTCAACAGTTCTGCTCCAAGTTCTCTTTGGCCTCCCGACTCTTCTTTTCACCTGTGGGTTCAGTCAAGGGCAACTCTGGCTATGCTTGATTTTTTTCTCTTCTGAGTGTATAGCAACCAAGGTGGAATGGGTTCAATTCTCTGCACAAGACAACAGGAGGCTGACACTTGGGAGTCATGACCCAAGTGGGACCTCCTCCCTTACAGTATAAAGGAGATTAAGGGGCCGAAACACTTGATCGACAGGGGGACTTCTTCTGATGATCAGATTGTCTCCTGCTGTATCGCGCCCAACATATGCGGAACAGAGAAAACGTATATGGCCGACAGCAGTACCATTCGTGGAAAAGCTATACAGAAATTCGAAAAGCTTTCTTTGAAAACATTCAAGTGGACGTCTGAGAGTGTTCGAAGAAGAAGAAAATATAATTGTCTTGATTGAAGACATTCTGCACCGTAAGGTTCTTCTATTCTTAAATAGCCTTTTCCATGCTGTAGTCTGAGGAGTTTCTTGTTACTGGCAATTTCCAATTCCCTAATATGTTCTGGTTGGAGCCTTGAACAGCATGTCTTCCTTTCAGATTTATATCCCATTTTGCGGTCCATTCATCTGTTGTAACTTTTTAAATTAAGCTTTTAACCTCTTATTTACTCATCCTTTTTCTTTTTTATAAATATCTGAACCCCTTGTCCCACTGTAGATAAAGCACTATTCAGATTGAATTGTATATTTGTATAAAAATGTCAAGTTGCGAGTATGTTGCAGATGTGAAAGGTGATATTAATTAGATTTTTATTAGATCTACCTTTCTTTGCATCTTTATGTGTCTTTTCTTTTTCCTTTATGTCAACATATGAAGGTATCCAAGCTATGAAGACTGAACATCCTCTGGAATGTTAGTACCGGTACTTAATTTAGTAGCCTGAAATATCTCTTCCGCTGTATCAGTTCTACTGCTACTGCATTATCGTAAGTTTCATAGTGCTTGCTTGAATTGTTGAAAGTGAGTCTGCTAAAACTGTTAATTTCTGGGGAGGGTTCTTAGGGAAGATTTCAGTGGTTTCAAAGCATCGATCCGACTCTTTTCATTGTATTTCACTCAATGGCTTAACAGTTATGCCTAAGTCTGATACATGGTTAGTTAGAATTTGCCAATGCTGAGTCGATGCAGGGAAATAATTATAGACCTGTTGCACCAAACTAAAATACTTTGGCCACATAAAAAGGCATAACACCCTGCAGAAGACCATAATAGAAGGGAGAGGTAAAGGCAAACGTGCAAGGGGAAGACAGCGCTATAAGTGGGAAGATAACATCAAGAGATGGACAGGAAAGAGTCTTTCAGAGTGCACCATCAAGACAAGAGACAGAAGACGTTGGAGATCCATTACAGCCAACCTTCGTTGTGGAGATGGCAGCTGATGATGATGATGCACCAAACTGAAGAAACTAGTTGCTTCCAGACAACAGTGGCATCATTGTCTTCAAGTTTAAAGAGTGTGCATTGGAGGGCACAAAAAATACACGTTGGTTTATGTCCAGGACTCGATGATGACATGACGTAACGTATCCAGTTGTAAACAACACATATTGCAAACTAAAAAGAATAAAAGATTTTTTTTCGTAGCCAAAAAATATCACTAAATTAAAAAAAAAACAATAAAGCGACATATACAAAATAGAATATAAACATTTTTCACAAGACTTTATAATTAATTATATTCAAGGGCACTGCTGTGGTGTTTATCTTAAGATAAAAGGCAACTGACAATTTATATATATTTTTAAATTTTAAGATAAACACCACAACAGTGCTATGGAGTATAATTAATTATAAAGTCTTATGAAAAATGTATATATTCTTTTTTTTTTTATATACGGTATTGCTTACTTTTTCTTTTGAAATTTAGTGATGTTTTTGGCTAAGGAAAAACAAAACAAAAAAAAACTAGTCTGTAAAAAAATGTGCCCCTCAAAGGTCAGTATTGCGCCCCTACGAGGTCTGCGACCTAGGCGGCTGCCTATAGGCCTAATGATAGCACTAGCTACGGACGCAGCACAGGAAGAAACATACAGTACAACGGGGGAAGGTTGTGGGAACATGTATCCTAGTGTATACAGTAAATTATAACCATTATATGTTAAATATTTGTAAGCGCTGAAACTAAACAAAGGGGTCCTTCCGATTTTTTGTCATCAAAGTTATGAATTACCATGTGACAAAATATGTATTTGAGACCCAAAAAAAAAAAAAATATGTTAAGGTCACTGAACTGATAGGCAACAGAAATGATTCCATGAGAATTTTCATAATGAAGAAAAATATTCCGTTCAACCTCTGGTGGGTTATAATTAGAATATACCGTATAGTGTCCCTGATAACAGTTAATATATTCTTCTTCCTTCTTCCTCGTTCGCCCTGAAAAGGACGGTGGTTGCGTTGTGTCTGTTTACGCCGTAGCTGTGATATCTGCACCTTTCGGTCGACACACCCGACTTCAGCACGGCATTTTTTAGGGACCGGGTTTGCCTTCCCATTGCGATCCGTACTCTCTCAGCCAGACTGCACTGCTGCAGACTGTTTCCAGGACCACCACGTGGAGGTGGAGTACGGTCTTGACCAGCTCTGGTTCGCTGATCCTGATGCAAGCAGTCAAGCTATGGGTCGCTGACTGCATTCACTATTGCTGCATCTTTGGGTCCCAGATAATATATGAACTTAGACATAAAATATAAACATAACGCTATAAATATACGTTTCTACAATTCAAAATGCGGTTTAATTAATATTAAATCAAATCTATTTAAATTGCATAATCGAGCCGCAAAGGCCGCGGATTAGTGGAAGACAACAGGGCAAAGATATTTATAAGTGGGAAAGACGACATACGAAATAGCTAGGCAGCGGTTTGTAGGATCGTACTGTTAAAGTCTGTAAAAGGTGGAGATTCGACGCAGAGCTTACGAAAATAGTACAATAAGAAAATGTAATGACCTCTACACCTCACGGTAGAAGGGGAACGACTAAGTAAGTAAGAAAATGTAATGTAATCTAAATATGTAAATAAAAAGAGAAGAGAGACAAAAAATGATCCGCCGGTAATTGTTGTAGTCGATTACAGGCTGAGTTACGTCCGTGTTGGGTAATACATTTTTTTTTAAAACGCCGGTTTTCATTCAGACCGGAATTTTTCACAAAAATATCATTTTAAACCAATTTGCTTATCATGTTATGAGTGTATATTAGTCTTTTTTTTTAAAACTGCCTTCGTATGACCTGTCCGTGACGAAGACCACATGGTCTTAACGTGGGTTTTTTTTTTCCCGGCTGAGTATAATTATTGTTCATATTTTCATTTTTTTTTCTTCATCACTGTATATATAAACTATTTTCCTTAAACTGAAACCCCTCCACCCCACCCCCTTTTAACATTCTCATTAGCTACGGCCAGCTTTCGATGAAAAAGAATTATACATTACAAAAGAATGTATCACCAAGAAGTAAGATTCCTTAAAGTTTCAGTTTCGATATTTTTGTTTAGTTTTACTTCGTTTTGGCGTTTTCAGCCTAGACATAAGGTCCGTCGGTTATATTAGGGCTTCTTCTTCTTCTTCTTCTTCCGTCCTTAGCCAAAGACCGACCAAGCAGTCAGAGGCCATCGCGCCTTGTGGCGTCTTAAGGGCAACAGCAGATTGATTTTCTCTGTTGTAGTTTCCCATCACGCCTAGCGGCGTCTTTAGGGCAACAACAAATAGATCCATCTGCCATATTAGGGCACATGTCCAAAAATAAAATACCCTGGGGTCTAGTTGCAATACTGTTGATAGTATTGTTAGTGCGACAATCCCAAAGATAATTGAAGAACGATCGTCACATGACCTTTCGTTGTATTTATAGCCGTAGGGAAGTGATCAGTTTCTAAATTTAGGAGTACATGCCCTTCCTCCCGGCTACATATAGCAAATTCCGGTCTTCCTGAAAGCCATCTTGGTTACAGTGTAAATTTTGTGTATATATTTTTTCGCTATATCGTGTCATCACAATGTCTACAGAAGATGATGTCAGCAATTCACGTGAACACATATTTCAGAGAGTCACCACAGGAAATGGTTCGAACAAAAGTCTTTACACCATGTTCTCTCACAAACTCGGTGTGTTGTTTTCAATGTCGGAACAAAATCAAGTAGGCCTATTGAATGAAGTAAAAAACGTAACGGAGGAGGGCACACAGACTTCTTCAGACTCACTTATGGATCATGTTCGTCGCGAAGCTGAGTTTATGGCGCAGGATGTAGTCTTTACCTTTGGAGAAGAAAATGCCAGGAAGCCACCAAACAAATACTGTAAAACGTTAAGAAGGACCGTAAAGGAGCTTTCAGCCAAACATGACCTAGTTTTTAAGGGAATTGTAAACAGACTCAAACCGGACGATGAAAATGCAATACAGACATTCGTGATTGTTGCTGATGAATTATTTGACGAAGGACAGGTTAACTGGGGAAGAATAGTTGCACTTTATGCTTTTGCTGCACATCTAGCAGCATATCTTGCAAGCAACCTTGACAGTGATACAAAATTTAGTGGAAGCCAACAGGAAACGCCCGACACTACACCAGCATTGCATAAAGAAAAAATTGCCCAGTTTGTTGGTAAATATATTGCAAGCAAACTTGGACAGTGGATCATTGATCATGGTGGATGGGTAAGTTTTAATTTATGCAAGTTTAGTGGTTGATCACACAATAGGGGGGCATGTGCTGGATCCTGCCCAAATGGCTGTACGAGGTCAGTTTTGCTCATGCATGCTTCACAACTCTCAAGAAAAAGCGTTTAGCAGTTAACCAATTTTACAATATGAATACAGAAAAATATTTCCTAACCCTAATCCTATTTCGAATTTAAAAAAATAATTACATGTGACAAATTTTGAGGAAATAACATTAAAGAAACAACATACCAACTTATCACTTAGTACTGCATCTTGAGATCCTTATTTGAGGGCTTACTGACTTGATCACTTAATCAGCCACTGTTTTGATGGCCTTTTGGGCTAAATCCTGCACGTCCCACTATTTTGTGTTTCAGCAACTTATTTTAATTCACAATATGAGATGGACAAAAGGCAAAAGAACAGTTGGGCGACAGCAACTGAGGTTCAAATATGTGTGGAAGAGAGACATGAAGGCAATGGACATAAATCCAGCAACTTGGGAGGATGAAGCTGCCGTTTGCACCAAGTGGCAAAGCTCTCTATGGCTCCACCTCACATTGGGCAAAAAGCTCTCATGACAAGCAGAAAAGAGGAGAAAAAGTGGAAAGGAAAAAAATCCGGGGCTGTCACCTCAGGGACGCATTCCGGTAGTCAGTTATGACTGAAGGGGCTATTATTATGTGACAGAATTGAAGGTCTTGGCATAAAATTAAAGACAGTTGGCCTAATGCCCAGCACGAATCTTCAAGTGACTGGAGTGGAAAGCTACACACTAACTGTAATTAAATAAAATTTAATTTCTGAGCTTCTATTAATGAATGTTAACAGCTCCTGATTCCTGAACTTATAAAATATGCAACATCAAATTAAACATGATGTAAATAACACTTAAAGTATGAACCAAGTCATCCCTTGTTAGGGACAGTACAGGATGTTACATAAATAACAAACTGCAGAGAGGCTTGCAGAAATGGCTATACTGGACACATAATAAATCACCATCCCTGCAACCCCCCCCCCCCTTACAGGAAGACTGCACAAATCATCCAAATGCTCTTGTAGCAGTGGTTTCTGCAGTACTTTGTTTTACATGAGGTTGCCAGCCTGATATTATTCACTCTCTTTGAAGGAGCGGTCGTGCTATTCTTTCTCTGTCTCGTAAGAGACCCCTGTGATCTACATGGGGTCAAATAATTAATACCGGTGCAAACATTTTTAGTTCCAGCAACAGTAAGCTCTGAACTAGTACCCACAGGGGAAGAGAAAGGTGAGGTGGGGAGGTCAAAGAGCAGACGGAGAAGAACAGTGGAAGAGTAGGCTAAGGCAACTGTGCTGTCATAGGTAGAGTTGGGGGGAAAAAAGGCAGCCTGAAACATAAATTGGTGGCTAGTAATAGTGCAGCCTTGTGTTCACATGGAACAAAAAAGATTGAGTAATGCTGTTAAAAACAGTTTAGTATGTAGTTAGTGACTATTCTGTTTGCTATGTCTATGAAATAAATTTAAACATGGATTCAAAAAGTGAGCATGGATGGCATAGCACATCTAGCAACAAGTCAGAAATCAATGCCCCACTCTACTGAGAACTCCCTAATGTTTAGTTTTAGAGTATGGAGTAAGTTATTTTATTTTATTTTCTGCTAATTTCTTGTATTAAAGTGCCACAGCTTATAGTCTGTGAGATGATAATGATGTAAAATGGGTTTCGTGGCTTAGAAATTTTTTTTATTAAAAACGTTTTTTCTTTGTATTATAATAACAGCTATTTGTGAGTCTAATTTGTGTTCTATTTTAGGATGCTTTTGTGGAGTACTTTCCGGACCAAGCAGAGTTTGAAGCAAAAATATGGAAAGTTGGTCTCCTAACAGCCGTTGGACTTGGGGCACTGGCCACTGTCGTTGCAACCAGATAAGTCTCCTGTCAAATTCTGCACCTCAGCTCTACTGAAAGCAAATTAAGAATTACCTCTAGCGATCTGTATTTTGTAAATTTAAATAAGAATGTACTTTTTTTTTGGGTCCCTATTCTTTCCTTTACAAAAAAAATTGAAACATGCAGTATGAAATATGAATTTAAAGAATTATATAGATTATTTTCAAAAAGTAAAGATAGAAGCAACATGCAAAGCTGACTAATTTTTTAAACAGGGCTGTTTATTAATTTTATAGAATTTATGTTTGTTTTTGCACATATGAAAGGAGGATCATGGTGCGTAAGATGGATCCCTCTGAAAATATACTAATGTGATTAAAAGAGACATAAGGAAACGTGAAGAAATCAGAAAATTGTTGGGAACTAAATTGTGACATAAACTACGTATAGAAGCAAATTATATAATGAACTACGTAGGGAGGGAGAGAATTGAGTGGTGTGGTTAATTTGATAGAATAAGGCCCAGTCAGATAGTGTCACAAGCCTTTTCAGAAGCAGATTCTGAAGAAATGTTGAGTGATGCTAATCAAGACATGATGCTTGCAGGTTTTTCCTAGTTTAACCTCAAGAATGTCTTCTTTGGTTAAATCTTAGAATTTTTAATTATAAAAAATTGCGTTTTGTTTTGTTTTGTTAAAATATTTTACCTTACTATGTCAGCGACCAAGATCCTTTTTTTAAAAAAAATGTTTGTTACATATGAATCAAAAAGGTTCATTAAGATTTTGTATGCTTACTTCCTCAAAAACTTCTTTGTATATGAAATTTATTTTGCATTTTGTGGAGCCATAGGAAAAAATTCTTAATGCAGCTGTGAGTTTGAAACTGTTATGGGAGAGTAATATCTTCCTTCATATCTTGCAGAGAAAGGGGGAAGAAAAACAATTTTGTTATACTTTTTTTGAAGCATGCTAGTTTTTTTTATTTGTTTCTGCAGGGTTTTCTTCATATTTTTCCCCAAATGTCTTTTTGGGTTAAATCTGAGAACTGTTGGGTTTTTAAAAATATTATAAGAAATAGCTTCTTTTTTTTTTTAAAGAAAAAAAATATTTTTACCTTGCTTTGTCAGTGACCAATGACCTTTTTAAAGGTTAATTCTTATAAACCCAGACCTAAGGGTCTTTTATATTTGGGCATGCGCCCTAATATAACCGACTAGGTTGAACGGGATGCGCCTCGCCAAAAGTTTTACATTAAAAAAAAAAATGTATAAATCAGAATGATACATCAAGATTTTGTAAGCTTACTTCCTCAAAAACTTCTTTGTATATAGAATTTATTTGGCATTTTGTGGAGCCATATAAAAAAATTATGAAAGCAGATGTGAGTTTGAAACTGTTATGGATGTAATATCTTCATATCTTGCAGAGAAAGAAAAAAAAAAAAACTATACTTGTGTTATACTTTTTTTTTAATCCTGAAGGAAAGCAAAAGAAAGGCCAACCAAAAAACAACTTGGCGGAGAACTGTGTAGGTCGAGATGCAAAAAATGAGCCGGGGCTGGGGCGCTGCATGAGGGGTGGCCGCCGACCGAGCAAGGTGGAAGCAGTTTGTTGCTGCCCTACAAGACACCACCAGGCGTGATGGCCACTGACTGCTTTGACATTTGGCGGCTAAGGGTCAAAGAAAAAAGAAGATATTGTTTAGAAGCATCCACATTTAACTTTTATTATGGCACCTGCTTTTATTGTTGAATGCTAGGCAATGATCATTTCATGATTTTATTGAAGAAGAGCATTTTTTTGTTGTATGTGAATATGTACACAGATAGAATATATATTTAAATTAATTAGATCTGAAGTTTGTTGTAAACATCTACAGTCACTAGCCACTGTCTATAGAAGTTTTGAGGATTTGCTTCCCTTTAAGTGGAATAGAGTATAAAATACATTGTAATTTTTAACATAGGCTTAATTTTTTTTAAATAGATCTGAATAAGTCTTGTAAAGTGTACAGAAATGACCTCATGTTACTAGATAGTACTGTTGAAGGATTAGTTCATTGTGTAAAATACTCACATACTTGAGTCAGAATGGCAGAGCGGTTAGAGAGCTTTCCTCTTCCAGCACATTTCCCAGAATGGAAACCTGGTAGCATCACACTGCATTCCACCCAACTGTAAATGGGTACCTGACTCTGCTCATGAGTTGGGGAAGATAAAGCAGCGAGGAAAGGAACTGTAACCCCACCTCATAAAAAGCTGGACAGTATGGTGAAATCTCTAACACTTCACTCCCCTTGAGCAGTTTTTGCTGTGGGATTACCTTTACTTTAGTATTTTAGATACAATGTTTTATTTTGAAGCTGCTTATTAGTTTTATATATGGAACATTCTTCTAACAAAAAACAGAACATGTAACATTCTTCTAACAAAGAACAGAACACACCAGACTTAACAAGTAACTATACAAATAAAACCCCCTCACATGAGCCTAATTGTAGCTGCTGTACCCATTCACATGAGACAGTTCAGCATGTGCTGCTCACTTGCCCTTGGCTGTCAACATAAAGAAGTAAGTTATTGCTAGGCTCCTCAGCAATCACAAATGCTATACATTCATTCATTCATAACCCTCCACTCCCAAAGGAGCATAGGCCTTCAACAAACACCTGCCAATAACCTCTAAGTGAATGCTGTTTTGCTATGTAGTGTTATCTCCTTTTAAATAGTTTTGAAACCTTTTTGTTCATGTTATTGAATATTTATCAGTGCTTGTAAGAAAAGTTGAATTTATTACCTCTGGAAATGCATGTAAAAGTGAATTTAAAATTAATGAAAATAATTTTATATATGCAAGGGCACTTATTCAGTTTCATGTACAAGTGTATTTAATAATTTTCATTCTCAGTTGAAGACTCGAAAAGTTCAATTTATATTAGAATACATATGTAGTATTGTAAAGTAATAATTAAAAAATGACAGCATTTTCATTTTCGGCGCAGGACTCCAATTTTCACTATTTAAGATGTAAGGTGGTGGTAAATGGTGGGGTTTATGGGGGAAAAGGAGAATATGTTTCCTGCGTTACTGCTGTAACATAGGTTATTTTCTTGTCCCGGTAGGACATATTACAGGTTATTTTCTTGTCATTTGTCCCAGTAAGATGTATTGTTTCCCCCCTAAACCCGACTGTTTTTATTTCTAAAGTAGTTAAATGAATAGTTTAAAAAATACTTTACAGTGAGATACAAGCTAACTAACACTTTCATTCAATACTTACTATTCACCCTGTGCTGGAACTATTTTTCTAATAAAGAAATTGGAGCTGTGGAGTATACCATATAAATCATTTTTTGTAAGCATGCACGTATTATATAACAGACAAACAAGAATTAGATAGATGGTTTTAATTTTGCAGTGTTTTTGTTTGTTTTAAGACAAGTGCAATTAGTATGCATAAAATTATGTTTTGTGCAAATAGAAAAACACCAGAAGTTAACACTTGAATATGAACTTGACCGAGAAGTTAATGCTGTAGTCATTAAGACTTGCCTTTTAACCATGGAACATTAAGTTATCTATTTATGAATTAATATAGCACTGGATATAGCCAAATAAATAGCATTTTTTGAATTCACATTATTTTTACTATGGTCGCATGAAAGAAATAATATTGAAAATATGTTCAGTATTATTTTATATCCCTTTCTAACAAATAAACTAGAATAAAATCAAATAAAAACTGTACACAGTTTATGCAAAGTTGTTTGAAGTTTTAATAGTATCACTAAACTTCATTTTCCACCTGCGACCAGTCATCGTAGCTGCATGTTCAGTTTTTGTGGCCTTTGATCTGATATGTCTTGACATTTGTGCATCGTTTTCATCATGTGATAACTTAGTATCAGTGGCGAGCAAATCATACACTAATGCTGTTCATGCATTCATTCACCTAGGATGCCTTGAATTTATAAGAGCATTGCATTCTATTAATCAAATATATAAGTTTAAAAACAAAAGAATGGGAGCCGCGCTGGTGTAATGGCTTCGGCGTTGTACTGGCGACCAGGTGTTCATGGTTCAAACCCGGGCGTCGGCGTTTGAAGAAATGTTTACGGCCGGAAATTTGACTGAATAGCCTGAACGGCTCCTGTGATAAACCCTCTGTGGATGGGAAGGAGCGAAGCTCCTGACCGGGTTGGAAGGAAAGTCCTCAGGTTCCCCAGCCTCGCAATGATATGTCATTGGGCCGAAGGGCTGAAAGCCCAAGTGCCGCTGGTTAAGAAAAAAAAAAAAAAAAAAAAAAAAACTATATATATATATCAAAGTTAAGAAAAAATGAAAAGATACAGAGTCAGTTTTACAAATGGATGGTACACTAGAAACATGGGGCATTTCATGGTTCACCCTTCATCAGCCACAGTTACAAACAGGCGATAATATTGAAGTATAGACAGGTCGCAAGAAAAAGACCATGGGCACTGCAAACATGTAAAACAGATGAAACAGAAATAAGATGAGCACACCACAGAAAGATAAAAACAAAAACAACACAGTTGAAGCGAGTAAAAGTATAACAAATAAGCAAGTAAAAATACAAAACCAGAAACAAATATCAATACAAGAAATTCAACAAACAAAAATCAGCAGGAGAAAATGTAATAAAAAACAGTAGTAGTGCTGAATAGCTGTCGTGACTAAGGCAGTGATGTTTACGATACATTTAATTTTTTTGGGTGAAACATGTATTACTACCCGTACCAGTTTTAATTACAGCAGCCCCCTTATTTATTTGCATGGCATTTATCTATAGCAGTAATGGAAAACAGGTACAAAATAGGATAACTGTTAAGTCATTATGCAAATATGAGAACAGCAGTGTCACTTATCATCATTTTCCTTTGCACTCCTTATGGAGCATGGGCCATCACTGTAGTTAGTCCTCTTGCAGGAAGCCTGTATCAAGTTTTCACATGCTCTTGCAGTGGTTTATGTGGCTATTCATTTGAGATGGTGAGGTTGCTAGCCCTATGTAAACCTTATATTAGTCCCTTTGTTCAACATGCCTGAGGATCCTATTATTTCTGTCTCTTCATAGACTCCTGGGAACACGGTGTCAATTAACTATTCATATTGGTCGTTTAAACACTAATGGAAGTCATTTTTTGTTTGTAAAACATGGATTAGATTAGACTGATGAATTTTGTAGATTTATTATTGACAAACCTAAAGCAGCGCTTTCATCATCTCTCTGCTAACTGTGATAGAACTGAGCAACAATGTCAGTATTGCTTTATAGTAAGAGTTTTAGGAAGGAGAGGCAGTGAAGTGTTGTTTTCGTACATACTTGCAGGGTTGCAATTAAACTGCATGGATTTAACCTCAGTGATATTAGCTTTGCATGACAAAGGGTATGGTGGTGTTGCGCTATTTGTTGTTAGTGGGAATAAAAGCTATGTTGGATTTCAGCAGCTTATTTCAACCACAAATGCTAAGTTATAAACATAACATTTGCTTGATAAAGCATTACATTTTGAAACTTTTTTTTTCCAGATTTTAACAAATAATTTAAGTATCTCCTGAGCCAGCAGACTTTAACACATTAACTACCGCGAGCCGATGACACCGGCTTTTGAAATCCTCAGCCGCTCAGAGCGTCGATCTATGTTTAGTAATAAAACGAATGAAAAATGTACTGAAACACTTTCTGATCTGGTTCGAGATTTTAAGTTGCCACCGGAAAACAAATTCCCAAAGCATGGTTGTATTAGAACACTGGAAAATTGATATTATGTTCATATTTTTCAGCGTTTTGGGTTAGTTACCAAATCGTGTAAAACTGTTTACCGTGGAACCTAGTGATAGGACCACAAAAAATGCTTGTACATCTCGTCTAACGGCTGAATAGGCTAGAAATTTGTTTCAACAATTGACTGATAGATCTAGCGACAAGGATAAGAGTGAAAACGGTGCGCACATTGATTGAAATAGTGATTTTGATAGAGATGGGGCGCAAGCAGTTATAATTGTGAAAATATTGCAAGTCCTCGGCCATCGGAGGGCCGTTAAATAGCAACAACCTCTATTACAGTTACAAATGGTGCTTATTGTAATAGTACATTGATTTATCTTTAAAATGACGTGTAATTCATAAAAATCTGTAAACAATTACGAAAACTACAGCTTACTTTGTGCAAACACCTACAGGATGAAAATGGGAAAAAAAAATTTAATTTGGCCACAGTGTGTTTTTCAATTCGGTAGTTAATGTGTTAAAGCTAGTGGTCCAGTAGTACCGGTAATAAATTTTGACAATAAATCAAAATTTTGATAAGATATCAACAATTTTGAAATCAGTTTTAATATACCATGACAAGTTTTTATGCCAAATCACAAGTTGATTGATGGATAAATAAGCAAGTCATAAGAAAATTAGAAACAAAACAAAAAAAAACCCAGATTCTGAAAAAAGCGTAGCTGTTTTCTTTTCATGTGAAAGTACATTTTTCTTTTACAAATTGATTTTTGGATTTGAACATTTTCCTTTTCTCTCCTCGTGGAGCATTGAGCCACCACTGTTAGCTAGTCTCTTTTAGGAAGCCTGCACCAAGCATTCACATGCTCTTGTGGCAGAGTTTTCTGTGGCAATTTGTTTGACATGATAAGGTTGCCAGCCCCATATTTATATTTAGGAGATCCAAAATTATCATATGATAGACAATCTCAATATTTATCTTTATTTTGACTTTTAAAATCCAGTGCTGCCACTCCCCTTAAATACGCAATATTGATTGTGCTATGACATTCATGTTAAAAGGTCTTTCATGTAGAAAGTATTGTTCTCATGTTTTTACTAAAATGACAGTTAACAAAATTGTTCAGCAGAATGCATGTTTGCATATATTGTTCATCTTTTTTTTTCTCCAAGAATAAATTGTGTCTTTGATGTGTGTTTTTATTATTACATTTATGTAACATTAATCTTTTTTGCATCATATTGTGTCCTTACTATCAAGGGGAGCAAAAGCAGGAAACATCTTCACTATACGTGGAGAGCAAAAGCAAGCATTAAACTTTGTCTTTTGACATGCAGAGTTCTTTATGATGGACAACTTATAGAACCGTTTGGAGTGTGACAGGGATGCCTCTTGTCACTGTTTCTCTTCCTATTGGGTTATGAAAACATCGACCTCAGCCAATTGATTTGGAATCCAGCGGGCTGTGATTAAACAGCTTGACGATCTAGATTTTGCTGATGACCTGGCACTTTTGTCCCATAACCGTAATCGAGGCAAGACAAAATGAAAATACTCTATGAGAGATCACATCAAGTGGGTCTGAAAATACAGAGGGAGAAAACAAAGATAATGAGAATAAATGTAGGAAATGAAAACAGGATCATACCGGTAGGAACACCACAAGATGTATAAACATACATATACCTTGACAGCAATATAGACAAAGTTGGAGGGTCAGACAATGAATACAAAAGACTAGGGGAGTTTTCATTGCATTGGGAAACACATCAAGATCAAAAGAAATCAAGTCCAACACAAAAATAAGAATCTTCAACTCAGATCTCAAGTCAGTCCAATTATAAGGCTCTGAAACATGGAGAACAACAAAAACAACAGCCAAAAAGCTACAGATTTTCATAAATGGATGCTTATGTAGAACAGAAAAGAATGGAAGTGGTATGACAAAATAACTAATGTAGGAACTTAACACCCAATGGGCTGATCACCCGTTGGCTTGCCACACCGATTACGGAAACAACGGCAGATGGATCTATTTGTTGTTGCCCTAAAGACGCCGCTAGGCGTGATGGGAAACTACAACAGAGAAAATCAATCTGCTGTTGCCCTTAAGACGCCACAAGGCGTGATGGCCTCTGACTGCTTGGTCGGTCTTTGGCTAAGGACGGAAGAAGAAGAAGAAGAAGGAACTTAACAAGAACCAGACAAGCGCCAGTGGAACAAGAGATGAGAAGATGATGCTAGAGATGGATAGTACACACACTGAGAAAGCCTATTGATATCATTATCAGGCAGTTCCTGTCTGGAATTCCCAGGGTAAGAGAGGTTGAGGGAGCTCAAAGAACTCAGCAAGAAGAGAACTAGAGACAGACATGAAGGGGATGAAGAAGACATGGAAAGACTTTCAGCTGATGGCATGTGACAGGAAGACTTGGCATTGGTTTGTTGAAGGCATGTGACAGGAAGACTTGGCATTGGTTTGTTGAAGGCATGTGACAGGAAGACTTGGCATTGGTTTGTTGAAGGCATGTGCTCCTAGGGAAATTGAAAAGTGAAAGAAGAAACCATGTCTTTGTTATTCATGTGTGGAACAACAGTAGACCAGTAGTAATCAGCACAGAAGGGGGGGGGGGGGGGGCGGGGGGGGGGGGGGGGTGTCTACTTTAGAAAAACTAAACTATCTAAAGATTTACCTTGATAAAATAATGTCTGTTTTCAGGTTTGAGAACTTTGAATAAGTGCAGCCTTTTATCTCAATAACTCAAGCTGGCCGAACTATTTCCTGCAGTTCCACTGACAGAGCCATTAAAGAAGTTAATTTTACAGGCTCTTAACTTCATTTGAAAGAAAACATTTGTTCCTGTCTTATGCAGTTCGTGAAGTAAGCCATCTTGTGGGTTTTCACTGAGAACTCAGAATAAGTACCTATCATTTTGGGGATATGTTACGGTATTTTATTCCACACTTTTAAATGCCGGCAGGAGGCGGGTAGCCCGAAATTTTCTTAGCTTAAATATTCCCTTTCGTTTCCTGTTTCGTCATCTGGAGATACATCAAATCATTCCCTGTGATCTGTCATATTGTGATCGACCGGGGTCCAACCCCTGCAGTAGATCACGTCCTTATTAACCATATGGGTAACAAAAGCAGGCAGTAGAACATGTCCTCACCCTTTGTCTGAGAAGATGAGAACCACTGGTCCCTCCATTCAGTATTAACTGGGATATAAAGGTAAGACTGTGCATTGGTCTAGCAATCTCATCACATACAATTAATTTATACAAAAAGCACCATTGCAAAAGCACATGAAATGCTTCGGAATAAGCTTCCTGCTTAGGTACCAACTGCAGGGGTTGGCCCATGATTTGAGTAAAAATGGGACATTCATTCAGAACATATCCTAGGTATGTCAGATCCACAAGTGAAGCAGACAAACAGCTTAGCCATTCTCAACCTCCTAGGGTGAGAAGCAAGCATGAGACAGACCACCATCTTCATGAAAGTGGTGTATGTGGCTATATGAGAGCAAAAGAAAATGATAATTTAAGACCCAGTTCATGTCTTTACTTTGAATGTCCATTATATTCAGCTTAACAACCGAACCTTTGCAGAGGACTTTGGCAATGATGAAGGAATGCTTTATAATATACCAAATAAAGTCTTTAAGAAAACACAAGAAAATCTTCTGAATCTTTCGTTATATTAAATATGTTTAATGAAAAATGTACATAGATTATTTTTTTTTAAATCGCAATCCATGAAATATTTTACTTGATACATTTCAATGACATGTAATGTGTCCACTACTGATAATACAAATGTCCAAACATAACACTTAATTGTTTGTTGTTGTAGTACAACAACATGGAACAGTTCTTTACTGTACAGTTATGTTTCCTGTAGGTCTTGATTTAATGATGATGATCGGAAATCAGATTGATAAAATGATCAGTTATGCTTCTCTCTTCCCCAACCGCACATAACAAAGTATAATGATTTGAGATAAAAGGTAGAATATGCTGGCCTTAAATGATGACCCCATCTGTAACTTAAGCTGATGGACTCACAAGAAATATATACACATAAGTGTTATACAAAATTACAGCAATCAAAATCATTTATGCAAAACAAAAGTACTGAAATTTTAAAAAAAAGATGACAGTTGTATAGAATGCGTTGAAACAAAAGTTGCAGACCCAACTTTTCGGTCTTAAATGTTGAATTAAAAATGAAACCATACTCCCAGTGATTAACTAATAACACTGAGAAAGTTAAATTGGATTAACTAATAACACGGAGAAAGGAAAATTGATTGTGCCAGGCCAAATAAGACAAAAGGCCTAACTAGTACATGAGTGTTTAAATACATAAGGTGTCAGTACCTCTAATGTTAAATGTTCAAGAGCTCCAATGGATTTGAACAGACAGATTGCTGTCAGATCATCTGCTTCTTCAGTGTCGCTGGATATGGCAGCTATGATGTTGTAACATCAAATTTCAGTTTAAAGACTGCGGGTGAAAATGTTAGATGGACTGAAGGTGTGAGAAGGGAGGACTGATGTAGGGCTTTTTCAACTGCACTTCATGCATTATCAAGAAAGAGGGCAGTTTCTGCACCTCACTGAACATGGAACCGCCTGTCATCTCCATCAAGTAACTTCTTCAGGAAAGATCATGGCAACAGTCTTCTTGAACCATAATTGTGTGCTTCTTATAAATTTTCCCGAGTGACCCTATTAGCGCACAGCAATATTATTACACACCACATAGGCTGCTGTTATGCTGCATCATACTAATGCAAGACACCCAAGATATGCACTGCCAAAGTCAACCGTAACTGTTATTGCATTACATATGGGAAATGCTGGTTCACCCTATAGCCCTGAGTGATTTCCATCCTTTTGGAATCATTAATAAGAAGCCTGTCTACACTTGAACTCTGCTTTCTTCAATATTGGGAATGATGACTGCTGCCACGTGGAAGCAAAATGCTTACACAAGTCTGGTAATTTTGTGCAAAAAATATTGTCAAGTTATGAAATATACTCATGCAGACTCATGTTAACCTGTTGTCTCAGAGCGATTTGCAATTGATGGTGAAGTGCAACAAGTCTACCATCCTGACTATGAAACCTTGATACTTGTTTCTTCTATGCTGGGATCGATGCCTTGATGTCACTGGAAAACAACTGCATAGACCAATCTACTGATTATATTAGTGGGAAAGTAGTGTCCTATCCTTGATTATCGATTATACTTGCTTCAGTAAATTAACTCATGTAAGAGGACTGCATACTATGTTTACTGAAACACCTCGTATATGTCTAAAGCCCCCTAGTCTAAGAGGGGGTAATAGAAAATAGCCAACATATTACTATATAAAACATTCATTACACATTGTTCTTTATTAGCACTTTCTATCGTAAATACTTTTTAACACATACATTTCTCAATTAGAATGCAAGAAGAGTCCCCAAGTGGTTCTACCTAGGGTCTTAAAAGTCTGGCACATAAAAAAATGATCACACGTATTAAACAAAACTGTACTTCAAAATAACACCTAAAATAAATAACTGATAGCAGAGTGTGTAAATGCCTCATAAGAAATGAGTAGGTAAAAGCGTGTGTTTGAAGCAAGCTTTAACAGCAAATATATGAAATTATTATAATACACACATTGATTATTGCATACACAAGTATCAAAAGGCAAATGCATAGGTTTTGTTTGATCATCTTTGAGGTACTGGTGAAAAAAGTGTCTGTACAGGCTGTCCTCGACTTACGATGATGATCCTGTCATAAGCCGATATGGTCATAAGTCGGAAATCACTATACAAATAGAACTATAAGGATATATTAACAATTAACATGCTGAATATTATAATGTGTAGGCCTGTTTTGTTATATATTTTAAAACTAATTTTACTTTGTAGTAAAATAAGACACCGTACAAATTATAACATAGAACTATTGTACTGATGTTATGGTACGGCGGATGGAGTGGTTGTCTTTAGAATTCATGACCAAACCCTGAAGCCGAAAATAATACAGAGTAATATAACAGGATTGATTGGATGGCCATTGTAAGTATAAGTGTTTAAGTCGCATACATCGTAAGTCGATGACAGCCTGTATTGATGTTTATGTATACAGAATATGAACATACAGAAAACTACACAGATATATCCTTTGTGCCTTGTCTCATTATGGTAGCTCTCTTTGCTTGTAGTATCTGTAGTAATAATGGATTGTGCAAGGTTAGCATTGGGTAAGATACACCACTCAGGAAGCCAGCAGATAGCATTTTAAGGCAGCCTTGGTTTTCGGACCCCCAAGATAAAAGAAACAGGTAGGCCAAAAACAAAATAATAAAGATAATGAAACAAACATTGAAAAAAAAAAAAATGATATATGAGGACATAGAATGACTGGACATGAAGGCTCATACCCCACAAGTAAATGAAGGGTAATGTTGATGATGAATGACAATGTAAAATAACAGCTGAAAGCTAGCATAAGGAAGGGTGAGGTGGTGGGGAAGAGAAAATACAACTGTTGCGAAATCAAATGATCTTGAATCCGGTGACTAACGAACCAAAATGTGCTGTTTAAGAAAAACTGAACAAATAAACTTCCATTTCACCTGTAAAGCATGTCAACGCATTACACACTGTCCACAGCAGCAACATGTAAAAAGCACAGATATAATATTCATTAACAATAATAGACACAGATATCTCATATGCTCAATATAACCACCGGTAGCTAAATCTAAAGTTTAACAATGGAGAAAACGAACAATTTTTAAATACTGCATTTGCTCATAAATTATGGCCTCATTGCAAAACTTAGGAGAAGTGGAATCCAATGCAACATGATGAAATGGATCCAGTCATACTTGCATAACAGGAGAACTAGAGTCACTCTTGACGGTCTGCAGAGCAGAAAAGTGTTGCTCCATCAGGGGGTACCTCAAGGAGGAGTAATCTCCCCAACACTCTTCCTTGTTTACATCAATGACCTGGTGAAAGATCTCCCTGCAGGAGTTAAAGCTGCCTTATATGCAGATGACCAAGTACTCTGGTGCGCTGATGAAAATGTCACCACAGCAAATTATAGAATGCAGCGGGCAGCAGACATGCTAGTGTCATGGGCAGAGAAATGGCTTATCACAACAAACAGACAAAACCTCCACAACACTGTTCTCCCTCGCCCCCAAGGACAAATCAGCTAACATACACCTAGGGACAACCGTGATCAAGGAAGAAAGCTACCCCACCTATCTTGGGGTGACATTTGACCAAAGGCTTACATGGAATAAGCATATTGAAAATGCAGAAGGAAAGGCCCGAAGACGACTAGGCATACTCAGAAAATTAGCAGGTACCAACTGGGGAGCAAATGAACAAAATCTAAAGAAGATTTATAATGGAGTAATAAGACCACACTTAGAGTTTAGCTCAGCAGCATGGTCATCAGCTGCTAACTCACATCTGCAGTCTTTGGACAAGGTGCAAAATCAAGCTCTCAGGCTCATTACAGGAGCCATGAAAACTACACCAATAACAGAGATGCAGAAGGTTGCTGGATTACAGACATTGTCCCATAGAAGAGACACAAAAACCATGATCCAGATGGAAAAGTACAACAGTATGCCAATGCACCCAATGAAGGCAAGACTAGATGATCTGGCATTGGGACGTCTAAAGCGTAGCAGCTTTGTGCATCGGGGGAAAAGACTTATAAGACAGCATCAAGAAGACCTATCCATGAAGACAACACCACTGAAGCCCACCCTATACCCTGTACCATGGGAGCAGGCCAGCAGTGCCCTCCAAATTAATACATCAGTCAGTGGTCTCACAAGTGGATATGAGTATAATGATCTGCAAAAACGAACTGCTACATTGAGTATGATCCAAGAAAGCTATCCCGATCAATCATGGATACATGCCTATACAGATGGATCAGCAACTAATGCTGTTAGGAATGGAGGTGCCGGTATCTTTATCTCATATCCTGACAACCACTATGAGACTAGGCACATTCCCACTGGTAAATTCTGTTCCAACTATACAGCTGAGGTTCAAGCTCTAGAGCAAGCTGCAAATATGATTTATAACACCAACTCTGACTGCCACCAGGTAGTCATCCTCACAGACGCACTGTCTGTCCTGCAAGCTCTCAAGGGTGGTAAACTCCCGCATCTGAGAAATGAACTAAACAAGGTAGCTGCCAAAAAAAGAACCATACTTCAGTGGGTACCATCTCATTGTGGTGTACCCGGAAATGAAAAGGCAGATAAACTTGCAAAAAAGGGAGGAGAATGTGAACAAGAAGATAATGAAGTCACATACTTTGAGAAAAAGAGAGCTATCCAGACTATCAGAAGAGAACAGAACCAACCCAAAGACGACTATCACACTCTCGACCGGCAGGGACAGATAACTATTTTTCGACTCAGGACAGGGCATAACAAACTGAATAAACACATGCACAAGCTACGATTGTCTGCTTCACCACTGTGCACATGTGGATTAAACGAACAAACTGCTGAGCATATTCTACAGGACTGTCCTCTGTATGACCAGTTAAGAAAGATATACTGGCCCAATGACTCAACACTAAACTCAAAGCTATATGGAGTTAAAGAGGAACTTCAAACAACAGTCGAATTCATCATGAGAACTCGTCTGACGGTGTAATCATCAAAGATGCGATCGCAAGAAGAAGAAGAAGAAGCTCATAAATTGGCAGCTTTTTTTTTTTTTTACTGAAAATTCAGAATGTGACCATAAGATGACATCATCAGTCTCAAACTCCAAAAGCATTTCTGCAGTTTTGTTGACCCTAATAATGTTAATTCACAGCATGCTATAAATTGTTATACCCAGTTTAGGCTTGCCCTGGAATCAGTTTGTGTGATCCCTTGTGTTATGAAATTTTATTCGCCTTTGCCATACTCAATTTCTTGGCCATGGTGAAACAGAAGTGTCAGATTCTATAACAAATTTAGAATCCCCTTTTAGTGAAACATGTTGGGTCCAGCACTGCACATCAAGCTTTGGAGGGGTGTGTGTGTCCCCTGCGCCCCAGACTTAACTCCGGCTTTTACTTGCTTGGCTGCGTGCTGGAGGATTTCACAATGAATAGATGGCAAACAAGGGGAGCTGGGAAGTGCCTCTGTTCACAGGACATGATGAATCCCTGGGACATCCCAGAACCAGAGAACAGTATTTTAGCCCTGCATATTTGGAGAGCCCCCATGGTTGGCATCCTTCCTCCTTCTAGCTTGAAACCAATGTCAGGATCCTTTAAATGCACGATAAAAGCCCAAGAAAGAAACTGGACTTGACAGCAAGTTTCAGAACAGCAGAAAAATCATAGGGAAGGCCTAGATCTATAATGTAGATAGTGCAAAGGATTCAACTTGGCATTGGCTGTGAAATATCAACAAACTCAGCAGCGCTAGTTAAATAACAACAACAAATTTAAGTATCACATCTTCAATCTTGGATCTCTTCAGTTTTTTCCCTAGAAATTCATGCTTTCATTGATTAGGAGAGTCATTTTTTTCCCTAGCTGCTGCTCTTAATAGCACCAACAAAGAACAAATTTCTCATGCACACAATCTTTTTCCATGCTGTAATACATAAAAAACAGCTGCATCTTCCTCTTCTGCGTTCAGTTTGTAATAATGTTAAATCTGCAGGCCTGTCGTCATGATGAAGTCCAAAGTCTTTTTCAGGTCCATGTGGCAGTCCTTTAGCTTCTGCTTGAGCTCAGCACCCTACGGTCAAGGCTAGTGTCGCAGATCAGCGTGGGCTGGGCCAGTTTTGGAAGAAATCTTTAGGGGTATGGATTACGTTTCCACATGGGACAATCATTAGTGCGAGATATCCTGAAGCAACAGAGATTACCTAGCAATCTGCAATGGTCGGTTCTCAAGTGGAAAAGGATGGTCTGTTGGCATCTACGAGGCTTGTTCAAATGAAACCCGCCCGTGCTGCGCGAAGTGGACATTTTTAGGAGGAGCATGATGATGTCACATCTGATGTAATAAGCACATACGAATGTACAAGTGTGTAAGTGTTCATTCTCCTAGTATTCATTGTTTGTGCTGCAGACCGTTAAAATAATGGCCGGTGTGATACGGAATCCGTCCAAGGTCGATCAGCGAGCGGTGAGCCAGTTCCTAACAGCTGAAATGATGTCGACCAGCCGACATTCATCGCCGAATGAAAGCAGTGTATGGTGACAAAAGTGTGTCTAAGACTACAGTAAAAGACTGCGTACGAATGTTTCGAGAAGGACGTCAGTTAACGAAAGATCTTCCGCGGCCAGGTCAGGTGCATATTGTTGCGACAGAAGAAGCCATCGCCATAAGGAAGAACGCATGGGGTGGCGTTTGAACCACTTGCTGCGTTACGAAGAGGAGGGTGATGCATTTCTGTTGCGCATAGTGGCAGGCGATGAGTCGTGGTGCCACCACTGTGAGCCGTTCAGCAAAACAGCGAGCATGCAATGGAAACATCCTGGATCACCAAAACCCAAAAAATTCAAGTCACAGATTTCCGCCGGTAAGGTTATGCTGACCGCATTTTTTTTTAGCAAGGAAAAGGTGGGAAGTTCTGCCACACCCAGCCTACAGCCCCGATCTGTCACCATGTGACTTTAATTTGTTCGGACCCTTAAAAAAATCTCTAAAGGGACAACGATTCGACTCCGATGCAGACGTCAGGGCCTCGGTGACCAAATGGTTCAATAAGCAGCCAAAGTCATTTTTCTCGGACGGCATCCGCCGTCTACCCATGCAGTGGGATGCGTGTCTGAATGCCTATGGTGACTATTTCTAAAGAACCCCAGTGAGTACTTGCTTCATAACAATTGCTGTATTTAATTCTACTACTCCTGCTGATGTAACTTACATACATTTGTTATAAAGCCACTGGGACGGGTTTCATTTGAACACTCCTCGTATGAAGCTGGTGTACTGGGTCGGCCCTATGGTCTATACCCCCTTCCTTCTTCCACTGATAGATGTACTGGTTGTGGATGACGGTTTTGGCATCTCAATAAGGGCAATAGGTGGTTGAATAGCTCCATTTTACTGCCAGCTCAAGATAAAGCATAAGTTCACTCATTCCCAATGATTCCACAATGGGAAAGTAACCACTGAAGGTCAACGGTTGATGATCTTTGGATGATGTTAACTAAGCTCAGATCTGATCTCACGCAGCATGTTTTCATTTCTGGTGGTTTGTATTGATTCCAACAGTGATCTGCAGTCGGTAAAGAAAACTATCTTAGCTGGCAGTTGCTGTACTGATCTGGTGAGGATTCTCAGTGTCCGCAGCAATGCCATAAATTTCACCATGAAGCTGCAACACCAGATGCAATTTTAATGTATAACTTGAACTTCCCATACTCAATGGAGACACCACAGGAAAATGTAAATCAAAACAAGACTTTATGCTCTACCACACCACTGAACACACGTAGATTTGAAATCCAACAACACACACTACCCAAGACACCAGAAAGGCAGCATCTGGCACTATGGGAAGGATGATCTCCTTCATGTTCAGTGCACTCTCAGAAGCAAAATGTGACCATTAATGAAGCACTTTTTTCTCACTTTGACCTGAAAATTCAACTCCAGCCACTACATGAGCACTGCCATTACTTAAGCAAATGTGGCATGTTTCTTATATACAAGGGGCCCCAAAAAACATTTTACGGTGTGGGACCAGGTATTAGTTACATAATGTAAAAAAAAATGAATGTCTCCTTTTCAGCTCTTTAAGATCATCGAACTGCCACTGCTCAAATGCAGGAAGCTTATGCTAAAGCACCTATTTACTTTTGCAGTTGTTAAAATGACATATGAGAAGAAACGTCACCTGAAACAACATGTAAATATCAGGGGTTATGGACAGCAAGCAATCGACAAGAGCATAAAAATGTTTCTGTCAAATTCTTTGTTACCAATTAAAGATTAAGCACAACATAGATCAACCACAAGCAAAAAACATCTTGGGCAACAACACCCTTGTATATAGTCAATGTGCTCAAGCTGATGAACTAAAAAAGACTAAAATATTAATTGGAAATAATTTTCAGTCATCAGTAATTCCCATGCATTTGTTTCTATCAAGTGAGTTGAACTGGTGCCTAGAAACATAGTGATTAAATGATTTCATTAAAAAAAAACATCTAATGGTATAAAATATGTACATGTCAGACACATTGATATATATATATGTACACTTCTTCTCTTCTTCTTCCGTCCTTAGCCACCGACCGTCAAAGCAGTCAGTGGCCATTACGCCTAGTGGCGTCTTAGGGCAACAGCAGATAGGTTTTCTTTGCCATTGTTTCCCATCACGCCTATTGGCGTCTTTAGGGCAACGGCAAATCAATCCATTTGCTGTTGTTTCCGTAATCGAAGTGACTGGCAAACGGGTGATCAGCCCGTTGGTATATATGTACACATTCGTAAGTTACAGACTCCGGCTTCATATTCTCTAAGAAAACTTACATGGGAGAACATTCAACAGCAAGCAATACAAAATGTATGTATGTCTTGCACATCACAATTCTTCACAGTCCCCAATTATGAAGAACAAATGATAAAGAATTCATGTACACGGAATAAAGAGGAACAGCAATAACACAAGTGCTTCCTGTTTGTTTCTGTATGTATACAAATTACATACCATCTCATATAATATTTACCAAATGTCATATACTTCTACCTATTAACCTAAATGAAAGATGGCAGACCAAGGGCATGGTCACAATGATGACCTACCCAAAATAGGGAGACTAAATGAAGGTAGTCAAGCAAATGGAGAAATACTGTGCTTGTGATTCCTTCATCTCTTTCACTCCTTATGGAGCATGGATCCACTACTTCAGCTCGCCTTCTTTTTTTTGCAAGAAGCCTACCTCAAAGTTCACATCCCTGCAGCAGTGGTTTCTGTCACAATATTTTGTCCATGATGCAGTTACCAGCTCCATACAAAACCTCACATTAGTCACCTTGTACGACATGGAAGGAGTAGTAGTTCTTTTTTTTGTTTTGTTTCTTTAGAGACCCCAGGAACTACACATGGCTGTGCTTGTGATAACAAACCTGATTGGTTGATGATATCCAGGAACTACACATGGCTGTGCTTGTGATAACAAACCTGATTGGTTGACAGTATCCAGGAACTACACATGGCTGTGCTTGTGATAACAAACCTAATTGGTTGATAATACTGAAGCACCTTCTGAATAACCTGCACAATCATTGCCATCTATTAACTACTCTACAAATTTCCTTCACTTCTTACTGTTAAGATTAAAATATTATTCCAAAGACACAAAATTACACTGCCAAATAATTTTTACGCATGATTTTAAAATAATGTTTAAGTATTCAAAGAAGCTATGATATGGTCTCTGTTCAATCAGAGTAATCAAGCCGTAAAAATGAAACAGCTATATAGTGTGCTTGACACACAAAAGTACATAACATGAAGAGAAAAAAAATTCAAATTGCTAGTCATGTCAGATAAATGGAAGCTGGCGGCGAGACAAGAGCTGAAAGTAAAAAACAGTAGAGATCACCAAAGACAAGGATCTTACCTTTTTTGTATCATGGACCCCTTTGATTGTTCAGTGAAGGCAAATGGACCCCTTTGATTGTCTGATGAAGGCTATGGACACCCTCTCATAATAAAATGCACATAAATGCATAATTAAACATTTTAAATTTTAGGTTACGTACAGCGACCCCCTAGAATCCATTCCTGGATACTCAAGGCTGTGCACAAGTTAAGAAACCCTGCTGTAAGGTGTTGTAAATGACCAGATAGCTAGAAATCTGCACGTAGTTTTGTTTTTTTTAATTATCAGAACACCGGGTCAAAGTAAATTAAGAGCAGCATCTTTCTAGTTAATCTTCTGAAACTATAGCCTGTTTCATTCAAAATGTCAGACATTCAACAGATTTTGTTTTTCTTCTCATACAATCAGTTAATGCTATTTGATTCATTCAAAAGATCTAACAAAACACAATTTCTGATGCAATCAAACAGCATTACAGGGCATGGGCAGTATGGGATTCTACTGGAGAGTCTGAAACTTTGTCTTTTCGCTTCTTACATAGCATGGTGCCAACACTACAGCTGGTCCCCTTGCAGGATGCCTGCATTAGTATCCAGTGGTGGTTGTCTGTAGAAATTTGCTTTATATGATGAGGGTTGCCTGTCCCAATTGTACAACCTCATATCAACCGCCTCTTATGACATGTCTGAGGTAAGTCTGAAACTACTGCATATTAACTAGTGCAAGCCAACTGATTTTCAATACAATATTATTAAAATTACTAGAGACTAGTCAAAACACCACGTCCTCAATGATTGTCAACTGTTTTTTTTAATAATTTCTCTGAAGTAAACATCAAAACAAGAAGATGCCAGTGTTGCCAGTGGAAAGAAAATGAAAAGTAAGAGGACAGAGGTAATGCTAGTGGGAAGGAGGCATCATGAGATGGCCAGGAAGTAGTCTGATGTAATGCACCATCATGAGATGGCCAGGAAGTAGTCTGATGTAATGCACCATCATGGCAAGAGACAGAAAAATATGAAGGTCCACCAGGACTTGATCTGACCTGTATAAACAATGTTTCTCCTCCCCTCCAATTCATGATCCAGTATTTACCTTTCACTCTTCCAAGCTCCTCCAGATTTATATCTTTATTGTTCTTATATCTTTTAGTGGACATCAACTACATCTTGCATATTTTACAAGTTTACTATTGATTTTGTGCGACTCTCAGGTATCAAGTTCTCCAATTTTTTTCTTTATTGTGCCACTTTTAAAATCCTTACTAAAAGTTCCGACTATCATTTTGCCACCATATGATTTAAAAAAAAATTAATTGCTGCTACCATTTTCCGTAATAATATTTGCATTGAACTCATCTTTCAACAGCTGAATGAAACACCATCTGCTGAGGAAAAACAATTTTCAATCATCAGGCACAAATACTTGTGCTTGTTTTAAACATCT